>VYZM01023510.1:1075910-1121233 GCA_013398915.1 Dromas ardeola
CCAGAACAAGCTGTTCCATCATCTTTCCAGGGATGGAGGTGAGGCTGACCGGCCTGTAGTTCCCCGGGTCCTCCTTCTTGCCCTTTTTGAAGACTGGAGTGACATTGGCTTTCCTCCAATCTTCAGGCACCTCACCTGTTCTCCAGGACCTTTCAAAGATGGTGAAGAGCGGCCCAGCAATGACTTCCGCCATCTCCCTCAGCACTCTCGGGTGCATCCCATCAGGGCCCATAGACTTGTGAATATCTAATTGGCCTAACTGGTCCCTCACTTGATCCTCCTCAACCCAGGGAAAGTCTTCCTCTTGCCCCGTTACTTTCTCCAAGGCCTGGGACTCCTGGGGGCTCGGCCTGGTAGTAAAGACCGACGCAAAGAAGGCATTCAATAACTCCGCCTTCTCTCATCCTTCGTCACCTTCGTCACCATGGCTCCTGTCTCATTCAACAGCGGGCCCACAACTTCTCTGGTCTTCCTTTTGGGTCACATCTCTCTAATACCATGTCTTTCTTGATGTGATGTGTCATATAAAACTGAGAATTTGTTTCAAATTCCTCAAACCCGAGCTGGTAAGCGTCAGCCTAATGTTTCTGCTTTAACTGATGCTGAAATTTTCGGTTGTGCAGAACTGTATGAGTCCAGGTCCTCAGCTCGCTGCTTTTGGACTAAGACCTCAATGTGCAGGCACTGAGGTGCACCTTCATAGCAGACGTGGTCTTTGCCTTTCTCTTTGATCGTGGCAGCATGGAGGAAAACCAAGGCAAAACTCACTATCAAGCATATCAAAGAATGAGTAAATAAGGTAACGCAATCCCATTTTCACCTAATTTGTAACCAGTCCTGAACGGAAGCATAGCTTTGCTGTTTGGTCACTCAACTGCACGAGGGTTGACCGTGGCCAGCACTGCGATGGGTGATTGGTACCACTGCTGTGCTTTTTCTCATAGGAACCCAACAGCTTGCTCAGGTCCATCATGCCACCGCGTTGCCAGAACCACGTGCATGAGACTGCGGCATTCTGATGAGCATCTCTGAGAGTGGCCAGCACTGAGTGTTCAATGGATGGTGCCAGGAGCTCCGGCACTTGGGGTTTGTCATACTGACCAGACACAAAACGTGTTCCACACCGGTGGTGGTTTTTAGTGTTTATCTCATTAAAAATAGGTAGCTGTAGCTCTGGCTTCTCTCATTATACAAACAAACCTGACAGTGGTCTCAGGCTCTCCGGACACCAGTCTAGGTGATATTTTACGATAGTCATTGCATCAGATCCATGAGGCACTATGTAAAATAAGAGATTTCTGTGTGCGAGTGAGTGTGATTGCAGACCTGGATGATGAAAAATGGGGTGAGTAACAACCTGGATCACTTGTCATTTTTCCTGTCTTTATTTTATCATTCCTTATGCATCTGCTCTGAACAAGCCAAAGCTTTTCCCCTTCCACAGCCCTGTCTCTATGCTGCTGGTCATTTTTTTGGTCATTTGGTCTCTGAAGGATCTCTTCTACCCAGTTAATCGCTCTATTTGACGCGGATTTGTACTGCTGTCTCTCCCTGCTTGCCACGTGAAAAATAGAGTCCTTAGTGGGCTCCACGGAGCTGCTGGCACCTCTTCCTTCAGCGATGGGGTGGGGGGAGCTTTGTCAAGGAGGGTTTAGTTTGGGTTTTCTTTTTTATCTCAGTACCTGCTGTAACACTCTACACATCCTGCTAGACATGCTGCAATCAGCCCAGTCTGCGCCAGGCAAGAGTTTAGACATTTCAGGTGTCATCCATCCTTCATATCTCGTGCATGCCTTTCCTTTCATGAGCCCAGCAGATGCCTTTAATTGCCAGGCACTGCTCTTGGCTTTCCAAGAAGTAGCAGAGGAACTATGGAGTCCCTCTGGCGAAGGATGAAACAAAGGGGCCCAGCAGTGTTATGACATTTGCTTGCACTGAATTGGCTTTGGGAAGAATGGGCTCTTTCCTCCCGTTAGATAAGCACAGAAATGTTAAGCAGATGCTTGCAAAACATCAAACAAATATATACTTAAAAAAAAAATAAATATAGGCTATACCCACATGCCCCATAATCTGGCCAATATTCAGCCACCGCTAACGGCATCTAGCCTTTCTCTGGTGAAGCTTGGAGGAAAAGGGGAAAGCCGCAGTCTAGTCAGGACTGCAACTGGCTCCACCAGCGCCATCGTCCCAGGGCTGGACGTGGCCATGCCAGTGGCTGGTGGCCAGTTTCCAATCCGCCCTGTTGTTCAGCAACTAGAGGGAAACACAGCCCTTCTCTCCCCTGTGTTGTGTGTACACTCCAGGGGCTTTAATCTCTTTAAGTTTCTCCTTAAATCAGCGTTGCGGAATGCGAAGGGGAATTTCATGCCATAGGGGAGAAGGTGCAGCAGTCTGGAAAGCCTAAATTGCCAAAAACAAAAAGAA
Organism: Dromas ardeola; assembly: GCA_013398915.1. Classification (NCBI taxonomy): domain Eukaryota; kingdom Metazoa; phylum Chordata; class Aves; order Charadriiformes; family Dromadidae; genus Dromas; species Dromas ardeola. Next base: position 1,078,338 of record VYZM01023510.1, read on the forward strand.
AGGGTGTTTTCTCTAGTGCTTAAGTAACCCTTATGCTCCTGATTTCTCGAGCAGAGATAATAGGGGGGATTTCTTCTAGTTCCCTGGCATAGGAGAGCCACGGGTTTTGGGAAAAGCTGGGTGGACGTATATTCATTGAGAAACGTGAGGAAGAATTTATTGCAAGAAGTCGCCCTTCCTTCAACCCTTTGTTGAAGCAATATTAAAGACCATTGCCAGTGCCAAGGGAAGGGCTTTTAAAAACCTGCTGGAGTTCAGGTCACCCTTGCAACCCTCATTCACCTCCTCGTCGGGGTGGGTTGTGGTACCAGCTTTTGTCGGCTCGTGTACCACATCCTGCACAGATCCTGCCCTGTTCGGCGCCCTGAGCGAGTGATGCAATTTGTTTTCTCGGCAATGTGTGGTGCTGGGCCTTCTTTATTCCTTCTTCCTCAGCCTGTTAGGAAGCTCTTGAAAATAGCCATGGTATCACCTGCTTTCTACAGCCACATTGCTTGTAACTGCTGCACAAACGTTCGTTAGATCACTCCCTGTATCCTTACGGAGGTCAGGATGATGTCTCACAGCACGGGAACCCAGACTGAGAACTTCAGATACGAGTTTTCTCTTCACTTCGGATGCTCAGTTTCCCCTATTTAAGACATGATTTTCCACAGTACATTGAACTGCACAGCAATTCCAGGGTACCAATAAATTCAGTGTGCTGGGAAAACTCCCAGTCTCTGCGACAAACTGGCACAAAATGGCTCTTGTCCATACTGATTTTACCCTCCTAAATTGGATGGCTGCCTGAAATCTGCTTATTAGAAACAGGCTCTGGACAAATGAACTGGGGACGGATAGTTTGGGAGAGCACTAGGTGGCCTGAGCCAAGTGGATCTCACAGTCTAGACGTACTTACATACATATATATATATGGTGTACATATATGTATATACACTAAGTAGTAAAGGCAGGTCCTTGGGGTACTTCCCCACTGCTTTCACATGCAGCTGGGAGTGCTCAGAGCTCCTGCGCCTCAACCGTTGCCACCTCAGGTCCCAGTGCCACCATAAAAAGTGGCAAATTTGTCTCAGATGAAGAGTATTTGGTCTTTCCTAAGTTCAGAGTGTTTGACTTTGCAAGTATTGTAGTGTCTTAGTGCAGTTTTCCTTTGTATAATGTTTTGTGTGTGTGTGCATATGTGTGTATGCATACATACGTATATCTATTTACACATATGTAAGTATACAGCTATGGTGGCATCCTTCCCTCCCAGCAGCGTTTTAATTTTGGGTATCTGCAGTGATCACAGAAAATCAGTGCAGTTGGTATTTGAGCTGTCGCAGGGGACCGGCTGGCTTTTGTACCGCGTCTCCGCTGAAGCCCGAGCCAAGCGCGAGTCTGAGGAGGTTATTTATCTCACGGCAGCGAGAGTCGTGCTGCCATGCCCCTTCGGCCGGGAAAACTCACTACACCTTACCACGGGATATGATTCCCCAGGGAGAGCCCCGTGGCTGTCAGAGCCTGTCGGATGCCGTGCTCTGCGTCCAGCCGGAGCAGCACTCATATTTATGGTGTATGGGCTTAAATCTTTATTCATAAAGCAGCAGCTTTAGCTTTTCATTGTCAACGTGGATGTTGAACTAATCAGAAAGGGGAGCAGGGGAAGGGTGGGGACCGGAAAAGAGGAGTTTGTGGGAACATAACAATGTTAAAGAAAAAACTCTGCTTGCTGTCAGTTAAGTCTCTCCATTAGTTACCTCTACCATTATGGATTCATTTTAAGATCCAGACTTCAATATACATAACTTTAAATCACTAACATCCTTCATGGCTCTGTGATTTGCTGGTTCCATATGTAGCCTCTTGGCCCATCGTGTTGGCACAGGTTCAATTCCTGTTCTTCCTTTGGGTTACGGTTTCCTTGCTTTGATGGGGGATTGGGAGGGGAAGAAGAGGGAAAGGGCAAGAAAGGGATGATGAGATAGAAGGCGAGTGATGGGGAGATGGAAAGTATGGGAGGAAAAGAACGGAGCAGAAGAAAAAGTAGAATTAATATAAATGGAAAGAAACAGCTTAAAATAAATAGGAAGAAGTAAAGAAACAGTGTGGAAAAAGCAGAAAGAGGAAAACAATGAGAAATACTGTCATGGGCAGCCGTCCCCATCCCACTGCGTGCAGCAGCGCTCAGATACTGAGGAGCGGGAGGAGAGGGCTGATACAGCCTCTCCCGAGCGCCTGAAATGGCAGTGCCACACTGCTGCTCGTCCCCGCGCACACAGGCTCAGTCCCCGCCTGAACTTTATAATTAAGCTCACTGAGATTTTGCTTGGGGTCTGGGCTGACAGCTGTATTGAATTTTGGTTTATTGTGTGATTTATCAGGGCCGTCGATGGGCGTTTGGATGATTTAGTGCTGCAAAAATACCTTGGAATGCAACGCATAGCAATATCTGCATTATTAATAACAATAATAATAAAGATAAATGTCCCTCCCCAGAGCTTTCGATGGCTGTGCCACTCAATTTAACATTTTAACAGTGGCATGTGGCCTCTCCATGGCACCTGGTAACGTCTGATGGATTCGAGCAGGCAAAGAAAAGGTTATTTGTCAAACGCTCAGCCTCAACTGTACGGTATTTTGAAAGCTCCAGGTCAGAGCAGCCTGAGCCGCATTCCTGTCCCTGACATCCAGCGAGACTGAACTTTGTCATGTTATTAAGCTGTCAGCAGCGCTGGGGCGTTATTTAGATTTCTGGTGGGAACTCCGTGCACATGCTTGGGGTGCTCTAGTGGGATTATATCAACACCATTGTAAAACACACACAAATGAGCTGTGCTGTAATTACCACATGAAGACCTCGCTTGGCTGGGTTAATCAGCAGAGAATGGAAATACCAGATAAACACAAATGGGCCACCAGGATGTTTATTCCAGTGGCAACAATGCCATTGTTCCCTACCAGACCAGCCTGATTCTGGGGCTCCTCTGGCAGCCAAACCACTGGCTGCTCAGCATCCGTGCCATGCACTGAGAAGCAACGTGGGGCTCTGCTTCCTTCCCTGCACGAGGGTCCTACAGGCATGACCAGCAGGACCAGGTCTGGAGAGATGTAGAGGGACCAAGGGATTTAGGAGATGTGATATTTGCTGATGTATAAAAAAAAAATAAAAAATAAAAGAAAAATGTTTTCTCTACATCCTTGCACTAGTTCCACTCACAGCTTTGCTTTGCATGAGACTCTTGTGGCCACCAGGTAGGACAGAGGCTGCTTTCTGTGTCCCCCTCTTCGTGATGCTCTCTGAAGGGGCAATTATGACTTTATCAGTTCCAGCTGCCTGTCAGAAAGGGAACGCTTGGGAAAAGCAGCTCTCCGGGGGGTTTTGTTCTGTTGGTTGCCATTGACCACATCCCATTTTAACATGCTTTTACTGTTCGCTTTTTGGGGATAGACACAACCCAATTTAAATGATTTAAATTGACTGCAACACCCCATAACCACAAGCCACTGTGGCCAAGGGGGACCATGGTGGCACCAACCACCCTGGGCAGTGCAGAGGGCTGAGATCCTCCTTCACAAATCCTCCTTTCTCTGCCCAGTACCTCAGGCTTGTTTTATCTCCGTAGCACCTGGGTGCTGTAACTAATGCCACGGACGGTGGTTTGCTAAGCAAACTACTGAGCCGCTGGAAAGTGTCCTTGTCTCAGGTGTTTGCTACAACCTCCACAACTCTGCCCATGGACAAGGGCTTGCCCGAGCACTCCTTACGTCAATGATGGTGTCCATCTGGCGCAGTCTGGATGAGCAGTGAGGACAGTTGTGCACAAGCCTGCCTGCCTCTGCCAGGGGGTGATGGCAGAGCACTTGGTTAATCCCGTCCTTGAAAAACTACAGGGAAGTATAAGGGACGGTGGCAAATAGTGAATGGGAAACACCAGCATCGTTTGGCACAGCAAGCTTTGAAAGAAGTTTTCCACACTGACATCCTATTAATGTAGCAATATAACAATGAAAACATGTAACAATCTATGTCAATAATATAATAAGTGCTTGAAGTGACTGTGCTACTCCCACGAATTTGCACTCCAAATGGGACAAAGATGTCTTACTGGAGCCTCCATTTGCAGATATAGGATTGTCCAAAGATCTTCACTCATCACTCAAATGGCCAGGTTAGTAGTTCAGCCCTCAACTCCTGGACAGTAGTGGAGGAGGAGGGAGGTTGGACTAGATGACCTTTAAAGGTCCTTTCCAACCCAAATTATTGTATGATTCTGTGAAGCACCAGGCCATGAGTGCCTTCCCATTCCTGGCATAAATAGAGGAGCTTGCAGGAAGGTTTCCTCATCCGTGGAAAGGAAGGGGAGAGGAAAAGGGTGCTGTTGAGTTGCAAGAGAAACTTAGAAACAGTGGGCTGGGGAGAAAAAGCCAGAGCCAAAAAAAAACGGTGTTTCCTCAGGGCCTTTTTGCCATCTGCTGGGTCTATGGAAGAGTATAGCCAGACCATGCTCTGAAAAGCTCCTCTCTGAGTCACCAGGTGTCTCTGTCTTCCCTCATTTTGCGACCATGTAGGACACCAGGGACTGAATAACCATGATAATTTCATTGCTTTTTCTTCCTCCCTGTTCTGTTTGCAACATCTGTGTGTGCCACGCCCCATGTTAGCTCTTGACCTCCCATCTCATGCAGCAGGTTGAGGTCCACCATGCTCAACACTGGGGCTAAAAGTGGAATTGATAAATAATACTGACCAACAAACCCATATCTCCTCAGTGCCACCACCACTATCGCAGAAAAAGGAATGAACATCGCAGATCTGCTCCTCTCCTGTCTTTATCCAATCCTTAGTGAGACCTGTGAAATCCTGATGTCTCCCAGGAGCCCCCTGAGATCTGTGAGGGTGGCTCATCACCCGCAGGGACCTGGTCAGGAACCCCTTGCAGTGCTTGGGGTCCCAGGGACACGATTAATTTTTATCATCAGTTTTGGAAAATTTGAATGCACAGCTCATAGATCTTCTGCGTGTGACTCCTCTGTTAGGGGCTCTTTTGAGCCATGTCTATCCCGGATGAAAAACATTTTTCAGCCAAAAGGAAATACTCATTAAAATATGTAATCTAGTAAAAATTTTCCATATAAAATTGCTGGTTTGGACACTCACTCAAAAACCCCACCAAAACAATTAATTTTCATTAACTAACCAAGATACCAATGTTAAGGAACTCATCAAAATTCAGTATTTGGAAAGGAAATTATATTTTTAAGTAACATGGCAGCTTGAGAGGAATTGCTCATTCCAGTGCACTGAAATGGGCAACTTTTGGCTGACAGTCATTGTCACCTTGTGTTCCCCCAGCCTGCTTTACTCATTTGCTGTCCTCTGGCACGTGGGCTGGGTGAACGTCTTCATTTGTGTGTGCTGTGGCACATAAAACAGGGGCCCCACAACTTTACTACCGATGAAATACAAATGGTGAGAAGAAATAAACGTTTTGTGCCTCAGTCTTAGGGGTGGGTGCAGGCAGCCCCCGGCTTCTTTTCGTGAGTGCTCAAAGCTGGCCCAATACAGCTTGGATGGGATCTTGCGTTTCTTTGACTCCCACTTGAAAAAATCCATAGTCACATACTTATCCTTAAATCCAGGGTTGAAGTCAAGGGGATTATATGGTCTGTTGATCTGGGATAGAGTTTAACGTGTGCTTGAAGACATGCTCACTGGCTTTACTGAATGGGAGCCTTTCCACAGAGTTTAAAGAGAGAGTGATTGATTAAAAAAAAAAAGCTAAGAAAAGGGAGAAGGTCAATGTCACTGGATGGGGTTGACACAGCAAGAGAAGCACCTTCACATAGCTCCGTCCTCTGAACAGCACTGATCAGCACCTCTAAAAGTCAGTTCTTCTTTAAAGTGTCTGCATGCAGGCACTAAAAACTAGTGAAAAATCAATCATTAGGGATACCTGAAACATAAAGATACGTAGACAATATGGAAAAACGAAGTGTTATGCAGCGATGAATTGTTTACTATGTAATCCACGTTTTCCTTGTGGTTTTATGAAATGTCCAAACCACGACATGTCTTAAGCAGGAAAATAAGAAAATAAACACCTTTGCTTCCAGTATGTTTGAGCATCGCATGTTTCATATTCTGCAGTACCAAGATTTCTTGCCTTGGTACTTGCTTTCTCTTTGCCATCAGCCAAGATCTTCTGCAGGTTCCAAAGAAAAGGCATTGTATATTATTTTCCTGATAGCTGCGAAACCAGAGTATTTCAGAGAAAATGCAGAGCTTGCTTGAAAAAGAGGGTTAAAAGTGTTCCCCCGCAGAAGGGAAAGTATTGTGACATTTGAAAGATTATTCTTCCTGGGACTCAAGGTTTTTACCAATGATCTGCATCTGTAGCCTTTCCCAAAACACTCTATCATCAAATGATTCAATGTCATCATCAAAGAATTTTTGGCTACTGACCTTCCTTTAATAATAGTTGAGAAGTTTAATGAAAGGAAAGATCTGCATAGATTTCTTCCTAAATTGGATGAAATCCTGCCTTTTTTCCTTTTTTTTTTCTGTTTTTTTTTTTTTTTTGTAATATTCCTGCTCAGAGAAAATTATAGCCTCTGGTGCCAATGATGTGCTCTGTATGTTTTGTTTATTACAGCGGTTTTAACTGGAACCATGGGTGAGGGAGTATCATTATAAAATTCTTGATACCCCTGATATATTTATGCAAACATAGTTGTGGGCACTGAAGGCAGTGGAGGAGATGACAATTTCAAAGCGTTTTCTCCTTATTTTAAGCATCTGCTTAGCCACTCAAATGCGGTACGTGCCCACATGCTCTCTAGGCAGCAAGAAACCAAGGTCCTGGTTCAGACCGGACATCTGACCTCGCGTCTGCAACCCTACCTGAGCTGAAGCTGGGTTTCTGCAGCTGCTTCTCCAGCTGAGCCGTGGCTTGGTGGTGGTAGCCGGGTGGTCAACCCCTTCCTGGTGTTTGCCGTCACTGCGTCAGAAGCATCATGAGGAGTTGTGTGGCTTCTCACAGGAGGATAGCCTGGAGTTGTACAAACCAGGAGTGACTGCCGTTTGTAGTAAAAGTCTCCCAGGCATGTAGGTTACACACGTTTGGTGGCTGAGGGGAAAAAGTGGTTACCCCAGCTTTGTGAATAGCAAGTGTTGGGTCCCAGAGAGCTACAAATTCATGCCATGCCTGCAGTATATGTGAAGATGAGCTCTGGAAATCAGGCCTGCTGGTGTTCTCTTTGCACTTCTCTCTATTTCTTTAGCACAGAATTGCTTCTGACTCCTTGTAGAACTGCAAGAGTTGACAGCTGTGGAGGAGATAAACAAGGAACAATTTGAAATGCAAGGGGCCAGGTTTTCTAAAGAGCCAGAAGCTGGATTTCTTCCATTTGGTGTCTACAGGCTGGGCCAGATTTTCCAATGAACTCAGCCAGCAGCACTGGGTGTCTCCCACTGGGACAGTGGTACCCCATTCTCCAAAAATCTTCACTGACAAAGACATAAAACCCTCTTAGAAACCTGGCTGCTGTGAATCTATATTACTTTCAACCATGAGGATCAATTAGCTGATGGTGGTGCAGAGGAGGAGGGAGCTGAGGTTTTTATTTATCTTCAGGAAATGCTGTATTGGTAGGGGCTGCGTGTTGCCTCTGCAGAGCCCAGTGCACTGCAGTGTGACCCTGCAAAGTCAGGGGCTCACACCAAACCCTTCAGGTGGGCTTGTCCCCATCTAACTTTGGCTACCTCAGACCAAGGTGTCTCTGCCACCAGTGACGTGAGATGAGCACCTCCACAGAGCTGTTTACCTTGCTGGTTGTAGACAAGTCTCCTAGGATGGAAGGAAACACCTTCTTTTCCAGAGGACCATCTCAGACTACACATTTAGCTTGAGGATGGGTGAAGTCAAGTAAGAATAATTTCATGTGGAGATGAATAGGACTACAGGTGGCCTGAACTGAAGCACTGGGCTTGCATGCTTTGCTGGACTGGGCGATCAGCAGCTGCTATAACCAGCCCCCAAGATTATCTGCAGTTACATTGACTGAACCACCCCTATGAAAAAGACAATCTCTGCTTCAGCCCCAGAAAGGCTCCCCTCCTTGCAGTGCCATAGGTCAGTGATTAGGAAATATATAATTGAGAACACATTTGTCCCTCCAACAGTAGAGGTAGCTGCCAGCAAAATGGGATGAGTAGGAAGCAAACCGGGCAAGAGCTGTAGACATCCCCCACCAGAGCCAGGATAAAAGCTCTTATTGACATCTCAGCAAATCATGGCTGAGCCAGACGAGGGCTGTGAAGAGACAGCCCTGTGCACCATAAGGTTGTGTTGGTCTACAACCAAGGAGGGGAATATTCTGTAGCCTACAAGATCCCTGCTGGGCAGCACAAAGACAAATATCTCTTTCATCAGCACAACTGGAATTAATCTGGATTTGTTCTAGTGCAAAGCCAGAAATAAACTCACTCTGTACATTTTCCCTTCTCTCTGCTTTCCCCACTCCCTTAAAAATGAGTCCTGAGCCCTGGTCTGAAGAAGTGACAACTTGAGATCCCTGTGCTGGGACTGTTTGGGGAACATTTATATGACAGGGTCATCATCTGAGACAGAGAAGAGGAGGCGGGAAAAGACCGTTTACTCAACCCTGGGACAAATTTAGAATAAATAAGGAAGTAAATACCTTGTTGACTTAAGGCATCTTGTTAGGAGGGGCTCTGAAAGCAAAATGGGAATGGAGAATGCAGTGTCTTGAGAGAACAGTGGTTTTGACATCTTTTGTTAATCCATGTCTTTATGTTGCTGCTGCTGCTATTGGGGTTTTTTTTTTGGACCAGAGACACCGTGTCTTCACCTATGCTGATAGACAGTGTCAAGGAGCATTTTCAGGTGCAGCCCCTTGGTTGTCTCTGCTGTTGAAATGACTGAATTTTCCCCAGCATGCTTCTGGCCTGATCCCAACAGGGCCCAGTTGCGAGCTGGGAGCTAGCAGAGAATGGGGACCTTTCCCTGTAGCACTTCAGGTGCAGCTGCCCTGTTTTGGGAGAGTATTTAGCAGTGTGGACATGGACATCCAGCGAAGAGTTGCTGCCACGTTTAATGTACTGGTATAGGTGCAGTCTGTGTGTTTATGGTCAAAATAAAGTAAAATATCTAAATATATAGCCATCATAAACAGCTAGAGGCATATTTCTGGAAGGTGTTAGGGTAGGAATTCATTGAACGGTTAAGCACCAGGGTCCTGCCCCTCCACTGGGCTGGCTCTACTGCGTGTCTACTGTGTGAGCTGAGTCACCCCTGTAAAATGGCAGGAAATGGTACACTTTCACACTTTTTGTTGTTGGGTGCATCTTTTGTCTCTTTAAGGTGCTGAATTAACTCAGCAAAGGGTCAAGGAAGAAGGCCTGGGGCAAGAGCTGCAAGGCTGGGCCAGGAGAGGGACTGGGAATCCAGCACCAAGGTAATGGGAGGGATCTCCAAGGGTCTCAGTGGGACTTGAGCCTGGACCGTGAATATCCCACTGATGCTGGTGAGATCCCGCACACAGGCTTACACATCTTCCTCACCTGCGACTCCCCAGTTGGCAGGTTCATTTTGTTGTGTGTTGTCTTTTCTCTTTCCTCTCATGGCCTATAAAGTATTCCCATCTCCCCTTTCTCTCCTCTGTTGTATCTTAGCTCATGTTTTCATAGGGAACACATGTATTTCATGAATGTGCAGTCTTGCAGATATGTTGCTTATGCCAAGTATGAGCCCATTCTGTATCAGAAGCAGTCATTTATGGGGCGGGGAGTAGTCAAAAGCTTACTATTAATAGTAACTCCTGGCACTTGCCAGTGAGCGTTCAAAATCTTTGGATGCTGAGAACATATAATTCATTGCAACAGCCTCAGACTAGCCCTCATGAAGAAATCAAGTTTTAGTACAATATAAAAGTCCTATTCTGAGGTTGCATCCTATTTATTTCAAATGATTTTCTCTTCTAAAAGTCCAATTATGAAAAAAAGATAGGAAAAATGCCTATTTTAAGTAGTCTCATATCCATTCCTTATCACAACGAGGGTAGGGAAAGATCAGCGCTTCCCATGAGAAGTGACGAATTCAACAAAAAAATACTAGAAAGGGAAAAACAAAACAAAACAAAACAAAACAAGTCAACCCAACATGTAGGCATTGTTCAACACAAAAACATAGGAATGAACGTAGCCAGGGAAATGACTAGAAAATTAAAAAAGGCTGGAAAAAAATGGTTAAAAATCAAAGGAAAAAGAAGAAAATAGTTTTCTTTTCCCTTTCCAGCAACCCTCAGTCAACGGTTTTGCAGAGCTTTACTCTTTCGGGGCATTATTGAAAACTAAAATTAGACTTATGTGCATATTTACTAATATGGTGTATTGCTTCTGTTTTAGAGTTTCCTAAATAAACAGGACTGGTTAGTTTTACTGTACGGCCTTGGCTGAAAAACACTTCAGGATATATTAATGCTCTTTTAAGGGCAAGGGAACAGAGGCACAGAGAGGCATTAATAAGACAACTGAATATTTAGAATATTTAGAGTATTTAGTAATTAGTAATATTTAGAGTATATCTCCAGCTTCTTCACTAAAGAGTTATCCATGGGACAATACCACCTACTTAAATTTAGGCTGTATTTAAAGATACATCTTGTAAATGGAAGTAGATCAAAAATAGCTGGTCTCCTGCTGTGCACTGGTGTTAAGGATTTGACTACTGGCAGAAGCTGAACAAGTTTACTTAAACTAGTACAACTGTGCTCAGCGGGAACAGCAAAGCTGTTGCTTCCATAATCCATGCGCTGTTGTCGCTTGTGGATTCAGTTGAGAAAGAGGTACTTTTCTTTGCCCGAGATTTAATGGAAAATGAATATTCTTCTAGATTTTATTTTTTTTTAAATTGAAGTGTGAACAACATCAAAGGTGTCAGACAATCCAAATGTGGAGAAAAAGCTTAGGGGGCTTAGTGGCTTAGGAAGCCCAAAATGTCATTCAGAGTCTTTCACTGTCACTTGGTAGATCTTACTCCACCCAGGTTGATAGTTCCTACCACACCAGGCATGTTTGCCTGGTTTTTATGAAATAAATGCTTTTAATGAACTTAGTGCATTTGCACCACAGACCCTCCAAAGGAAGGCTGTACATTTTTGTTTTCTCTGTGTGTTTTGAGAGAAATAAGAACCATAAATTGATGTTTATGCTGGGAACAAATGCCCTGGCCCCATACACTACCTCATCTCCCCCCGTCTGCTCCTGCTGCTGTTCCCGTGTGTGGTCACTTACTCTGGAAGGTATGATAATGCTCCTTGGACTAGTTTGGATACAATGAGCTCTCACTTTGAATGGCCTTTTAGAAACCTGTTCCTGATATAAAATTTCAAGGGCTTTCCAGTTTCCTCCGCGTGTCGTATCTGTAAAAGTTTCTCTTCAGGGTACATCTTCGCTGGGAGCAGTTCTTTCAAGGACTGTTTTCTTCTTGTAGAAAAGTATTTCATTGGCAAGATCTGAGTTAAAAGGGATTTTTTTTCACCCTGCTGGTATCAGGGAGTTGAATGGAATAAACCTGTTCTGCTTTCAAAGCCAAACCCCATGATAAAGAGAGCAGCACTGGGAGGCAGGAGTTCGACAAACAGCGTTGGTGGAATTGGCAGTGATGTTTCCAGGCGCAATCGTTCCCAGGTGCCCACCCCGCCTCTCTGTTGGGGGTCACCACCTGGCTCTTCTACTCACAGTCTGGTGTCCTCACACAAGCCCACCTCCACAAGCAGCATCAGTTCATACATGGGGATGTGGTAGAGTTGAGGGGGCAGAAAGTTCATTGCACACTAGCTGTTAGGTGGACGCTAAGGTGGAGGTGATACAGACCACGGGAGGTAGCATTCCCACTGGTATGTCTCTTGGTGCCCTAGTTTACCAGCTCTTTCTACGTGCCTTGACCACTTGTAGCAGTGACAAAGGTCAACACATGCCTGAAACGTTCATTCAGGTCAGGAGGACATAGCCATACTACATGCAAGCATGCTGATTGCCTCTTGGCCATTAAATCATAGAATCATAGAATGTGTTGGACTGGAAGGGACCTTTAAAGGCCATCTAGTCCAACCCCCCTGCAGTCAGCAGGGACATCTTCAACTAGATCAGGTTCCTCAGAGCCTCATTAAGCCTGACTTTGAATGTCTTCAGGGATGGGGCCTCCACCACCTCTCTGGGCAACCTGGGCCAGTGTCTCACCACCCTCAGTGTAAAGAACTTCTTCCTAACGTCTAATCTAAACCCACCCTGCCCTACTTTAAAACCATTGTCCCTCATCCTATCGCTACATGCCCTTGCAAACAGCCCCTCCCCAGCTTTCTTGTAGGCCCCCTTCAGGTACTGGAAGGCCGCTATAAGGTCTCCCCGGAGCCTTCTCTTCTCCAGTCTGAACAACGCCAGCTCTCTCAGCCTGTCTTCATAGCCGAGGTGCTTCACCCCTCGGATCATCCTCTTGGCCCTCAAAATGGGTCACTGAAGTTATCTATGAATGTAATAACAATTTGTCTCAGATCCTTGATGGATTCGGAGCAGCAGAGATTCATATGGTCCACGTCCACCCACTCTCCTCTCAGCGGCTCCATATTCACATCCCTCAGAAAAGTGGGGAACTGAAAAATTAGGGAGATGCGCTGCCTCCAGAGAGAACACGCGATGCTCTAGCAATGCCTAGCGCCTGTGGTTCTGGCACCAGCGGAGCTGACTGCCACACTTTCACCAGCGGATCACTCAAGGCAATGGAGAATTCAATTCAGGGAGAATTCAGGGAAATTGCTGTTTTAATGACAGGGCAGGAGTTTTCACCCACCTCTTTCACCCTAGCCTGAATGCTACAGAGAGTAGTTATCTGTATGAATTGGCTTCCTCAGCCAGTCTGAGTCATTTTTCTGAGTCTTAAGTTTTAAGGGATTTTTTGTGGCTACACATTGACTCTGGTTTTGTCCCTGGCATCCCTACAGGAAATTCAGCTCCACAGTTTTGGTGTCAGACTCAGCAAAATAGCCCTAGACCGAGTGGGAAGAGTTAGACCCTCTGGGAGAACAGAGACAGCGTGCAGAGGCAGGGTGAGGAGAGGTTGCCCTGTTGCCCTTGTTATTCTAGTTTTGTGGATAACCAGAAGGTTACAGCCTTCAGCACTTCTGCCAGTCAGAGCTATTTTTAATTAAAAATAAAGCCAGGAAGTTTTTAATATGGACAAACCAATAACGGGTTGTGTCACTGGCAAGTTCTAAAAATTATACTGCTGAGTCTTAAAAGACAAAACTATTTTGCCTACTCTTTCTTTTCTTTTTTTTTTTTTTTTTCAGGCTTCTTAAATTTTTTTTTGGGCTCAGCCATGGGCCAAAATATTAAAAAGTACTTTTCTTGATAGAGACATCTACCTATAAACCTGTGCAGAAGCTGACAACGCAATGTGGGACACTGGTACAACGCAGACTTTCACGTATAAACTGAGACGGGTATGGTCAGCAGTATGTTCTACACTAAGTGACATTGCCCTGTAATTATAGCGTATTTGTATCTTGCTCTGCACTCCAAAAGCCCCACGAGATATCACAATATATGTCGTAGCGCATCAATGATCAAATATGAATTAACTGGAAGAAGTGTAAGGAATCAGCTCAATAGAAAGCAAAAATGCATGTGATGAAAGAAATGATGTATTTGGCTGGAAGGAGGTTACTAGATCAGTTTTTTTCAAGAATTATGCTTGTCATTAACCATTTCTTAAGAATGAGCATATTTAATATGGTCATTAGTCACTCTAGCACAAAAGGCTGTTGAGATGTGCTGATGGCACAAAGAGAAGGACTTGGGAATCATGCAGGGAAAACTGGTGTCCTGAGGGTGAGAAACACAGAAATAGGATGATATTCAATAGAGCAAAACAGAAGGATTTCACTTTAGAATTAATAATGGCAATTTTTGTTGGAATATCAGAGCCATCAACTGGAAGCAACTGAGATGGGAAAGGCATTAGTTTATTAACTGCTAACACATTTATTTGGAGCCACCAATGTAATGGAACCAGAATAACACAAAAGTCTTCCCAGGATGGAAGATATTCCCAGCAAAGAAGATGTTTTAACACTGTTGCAAAAGATCTGCAATATTGCCTCCTTGCTGGGTACCCATCGACGTGTGGACAAGCCTGAGCAAATCAACCCTATGAGAGCAGACGAAGGGGTGCCACTAAATGGGCTAGGCTGGGGTGCAGAAACAGCCTCACCACATTTGCAGCAAACTTTCCTCAAGCCAAATTATCTTTCAGCTGGCATGTGACTGGATCTGAATTGCCCCCGGCAGAGCTGTGAAAACAACTCTCCTTGTAGGCTCCTCTCCATTAACACCTTTTACTGGAAAAGAAACAGCACCTTTCCAGTGCTGCTGCCCTACAGTTGTCCACTTCGATGTGCCAGCAACCTCCTCTGAAACAACTGACGCCACTCATGCTCAGAGACGTGACCATGGTAAGATGAGCAGTTATTTCCAGTTTGGCAGCCTGGCAATTTTTGTTTCCCTGGGAACTGGCAACTGCCCACATACACTCAGCCACTGTGTAGGAATCCATAATTAATGTCACATTTGCTCTACCATCAGTCTAGACACATTTGTCTAAACTATTGTTTTTAAAAAAGAAATAAAAATATAAAAAATGTCAATCCCCAACAGACAGGGAGTAGAGAGTAAATAAAGCCTGGCAGGCTCTTTTGCCTTTGATCACTTTTGCTACATTCCTAGTTGTCTTCTGAAAGGGTCTGGCTCAGATTTGCAAAAAATTATTTCCTTTATCTTTAGAGTTGCCCTGCGTCGGTTGGCATCACACAACAGAAATTCTGTTAGCGTTAAACAAAGTAGCCTCCGTGTTTAGGGTTTAGCAGAGCTATGTTGTATGTGACTTGGTCACCTTTTGCTGTTGTGTTATTCTGATGTAATTTTCCTCAGCCTGCAAATGTTAAGTTTCACTTATTTCTGAAGTTTAGCCATTTGGGAAGTGCCATGATGAAGGACTAATATTACAGAGGCTTTTGGATCTGAAGTAGATCATTAAACATTCAGATGAAAGCACAGGGAAAATTGCAATTGGTAGGATCCTGATTTGATATCTTGCTTTATAGCAAGTTAGGATTTGTTCTTTAAAAATGCCATTGAAGATGACCACATAGTTTCTCAATACATTGTTTTATAACAAAGAAATCACTTTTCTTTCTCTTTCCTTCTTTCCTTCTTTCCTTCTTTCCTTCTTTCCTTCTTTCCTTCTTTCCTTCTTTCCTTCTTTTTCTTTCTTTCTCTCTCTTGCCTCCCCTCCTTCTCCTTCTCCTTCTCCTTCTCCTTCTCCTTCTCCTTCTCCTTCTCCTTCTCCTTCTCCTTCTCCTTCTCCTTCTCCTTCTCCTTCTCCTTCTCCTTCTCCTTCTCCTTCTCCTTCTCTTTTTCTCATTTCATTGAATTTCAGTCCCCTAAAGCTGTGTGGGTAGCTTAAATCACTCATCTAGTGTTCCTTAGAAGTTAACACAGTATGCCATCCCACCCATTATTTTACAGTTGTCTCTTAGGATGGAATAAGGAACATTGTGAGGGTTCCCACTCCTCTCCATCGTTTATACAGGGAACACAGGCAAGTAACTTAGATGTCACCTTAATTCATAACTTCAGGTGTTCATAGATTTGTCTACCTGTGAACTAGTTGTCTTGTCTCCCATTATAGTTAAAAGCATATTGGTACGGTTAGTGGAACCTCAGACGAAGATCCTCTGACCAGATGTAGGTGTCTACAGCAAGATGCACCTCAGTCTAAATGTCACTGGCTGTTGGGATTAAACCTCTACTGACTAAAACAGGGGGCTGGTTGCCCAGCACACATGTAAACGCGTCCTGAAAGCACTTTGGGCATGATTCATCCCACCCTTCATGTCTAACTTATAAGTAAAACATTTAGGTGAGGGCTCCCTACTGTAATACTGGTCTGGAAGCTACCAAGTCACTCTGGAGAAATGACCAACTCTCACTGTTATAACTGTCTACCAAACTTTATCTAATCTGCAAAAGTTGCCTGCAGTGAATTTTTTTCTTGAGATGGATGAGTTAGAATGACCTCAAACACATTCTTTAGAGATCATATCTACCTATTTATAACATTTCAAAGTTCTTATCAACATGATATCACCACAAAAGCCTTTTAACTGGAGACAGAGAAGAGCTGGCTTTTGGTTTTAATGCATCCAGGCATTTATGTCACCCTCATTCACATAGTTTCTGAGCATTTAACAAAGGATGTAAACAGTGAACTGTGATAGTCTGTGTATTTACTTTCTGCAATTTTTAGTTTCTCTGATAAGAAATATAGCTCTGGAAAGCTCTCCACACAGCTCTCCTAACTATACTTGTGTTCATACGTGGTAAAATCATTGTATTCAAGGAGAAAAATACACCAACATCAAGTGTCTTGCAAAAACCTGTCTTGAAGTGCAAATCGTGTAAAATTAGGGTGAAATCTATCATAAGCAAAGCTTGTGCACAGTTTCTGTGACCAATTTTTTTTTTTAAATTTTGTTGTTTGGTGGCAGCCTTTCTATAATTCTGTCTGAGTGCATGGGATTTTAGAAAATTAGCGATTGTAAGAGAAATTTAAGGAAGAAAAGTCAGAAGAGTGAGTGAATGGCAAGAAGCACAGTGTGCAGAGAGAACATTTTCCTCATGCAAGTAGCCTAGATCACACCTAAAAATGAGGCTCAGGTGAACTCAATTAAGTTTTCCTTGTTAAAGTAGACATTTTAATAAGAATAATGTTTCAGTTCTGTTCAAAATTTGTATTTTGACCCAAGAGCTCAGAAGATTTCTTTAAGGACTGTTTGTAGACTTTAGGGGAATTTGGGGGACAAAGCACCCTCAGTGTGGGCTCAGTTTTGTATAACTGTTGCAAGCGTTTGACATCCCTTTCATACCATCTCTCCGAGAACAAAGCTTGGGGAGCGTGCTGAAAGGCCAGGGTGTATCTTCTAAAGCTCAGTACTGGCCTACAAATGTACACAACTTTCATGCTGTCATTTAAATGTCTCCCCACTCTTCTACCTTGTGCACACACATGTGCACTGGGCGCCCCTTCCCTTTCCCTGAGAGAACAACAGCAAGGAAACAATGACCGGTTGAGGAATGAGACACACAATTAGCAGTGAAATAAAAAACAGCTGGCGCAATTGAATAGCTGTTATTCTGAGCACATGAACCTGAAAAGATACTGTTTATTTTATAAGACAAACAAAATTTCCCTCCTGTTTGATCTAGGAGAGCATCTACCATCGGGAGCTGTCCATTTTCATTTAGGCTTTCTGGTGCCAGGGCCAACTGTGCAGAGTTATAAACAAAGAGCAGAAAGTATCACTTTCCTTGTTAATTTGACAGTAAACAGTACTAATTTGACTGTGCAGCCGTTTATTGATACCACCTCCCCAACAATTTAATATACAAAACAGTAGCCAGTGTGCTGGGATTGCACTGTTTATAAAATTCAAGGAGCCAGAGTGGCCACAATCTCTTGTTGTAAAGCGGACATGAGGAGGCACTAAGATTTGTGTCTTTTGCCTTGTGCTGGGGCAAGGTATGGAAATGCATTACTGACATCAAGATGAGCAATTTTTTCTTCATGGGTGTCTTCAAGGTGGTGTTTCTAGAACAATTTCTTATTAGTCTTTCTCTGATTTCTGTGAGGTCAATGAGAGCATTGCCATCTACTTCTGTAGCGTCTGCTCAACTAGCTTGCAGTATCTTGATACTGAAAATAGGTCTTATGTGTTTAATTATAAGACGTGCTTAGTACTAAAATAGATGAAATGCTGTATTGTATAAAATAGTGACTGGCAATATTTGTGCTGACAAAAATGAAGCTGGCTTTGAAGTTGCTCCAACGTTGTTGTGAGATAAAAATGTAAGAGAGGGATCATGCAGAGGCACATTGATTTGCTTATATAAACATGTACATCTGGGTTGGTAGGAGCCAGACTATAGTCTTCACCATCAGCTCCTAGGATGAATGTCCTTAGACCTTCCATCACTAAGGGACCATGACGGCAACCCCTTCAATCATGGGCTGTTTCCTTGCTAAATGCCTTCTGTTTAATAATCTCCTTTTGGCAGGATTTTAATCTTGTGTTGAGATGCTGAATCTTCTGCTCCATACCGTATTCACACATTTCTCATCTGAAATCTATCAAAATAGTGGCATTAGGCTTGCAATAAGCAAATACCTTCTCTTAGTTCTTCAACGTTACTCCAAGGATTTATTACTTTACATTTCACACCTGCCAGGTTCAAAGGGTTGTCTGAAAGCCGCTGAGAGGTCGATTTGGGAGCCAGCACTATGCTAGCTACTACTACTCTATGGTACTTTATCTGCATTACAGTACCATTTCCCTGTGCCTATCAATTCATAAACCACTCGACATGCTCTTAACGTACTAGTAAAAGCTGAGTGCTCTTTGCAGCCTCTCTTCTGTATTTTTTAAGGGTAAAAATAAGAGAATAACAGAAAGATCTGTAGTTCCACAGAGGACAAATAATGGTGAATGATTGTAATTTCTCCCCTTGGTCCAGTCTGGTGAGGGACGTTAGTCGTTACTCCCAGTTGTGCTTGCAATCTGTGGACTTGGGTGGAAGATATGGATCACATAGGAGAACAAGTCATTACTCCCATGAAATTTCACAAGGTCAAGCCCTGCAGGTTTCATTCAGACGACAGGGATAGTGAATGGGGCAGAGATGTCCTAAAGCAGCAGTTGGCCTCTAGTTCTGTGCCTCACTTACTGGTTTTGAAGACACGAATGGATCAAACTGGATTAAGAGGGCAGTCTTGGGTGTGACGTTTTGGCTCTAGTCATCAACGGCAATGATTATGGGGCCTGTAGTTCACTCCGGCCATCACTCTTTCCTAGTAAAGTAAGAAAGATGTTTATGTGTCTAAACCCACAAAAACTTTTCTTTTAGTATGTAGGTGAGCACTTGCCATTGGTTTATTGGCAACCCTTCCAGGGCAGAAATACTCCAGCAGGTTGTGTTGTTATAATGTCTTCTTGATAATGGATGTTTTGGTCCTTCAAGACTGTGGAGAAAGGACAGGGAGATCACAGTGGATTGTGCCAGGGCTGGACCATCATGACAGGCTGGTGGGGCAGAAGTGTGTCTTGGAGAAAGCAAGGAAGATACATGTGGCCATTTGTGTTTTAGGAGAAGACCCAGGTTGCTGGCTCTGCTTGGGGTGTGTGGGTAGGTCGAGGCTCACGTTTCTGTCAGCAGCAGTGGCCATATTAACCACGGAGCCAAGGTGCCACCAAAGGGCATGCTGGGAAGGTGGCTGGTCTTGCAGAAAGGCATGTTGGGAGGATGGAACTGACACTGAGGATGCCTTTGCCTTGTAGGGTGGAGGCTGCAGAAGCTCTACCCAGCCAAGAATAACTTCCACCTTTTTTCGTTTCTGCATGTGGTTTTGGCCTGGAGTTACCAGATGCTGGCAGAGATCTTCAGCCTCCCTAGGGCAGTAAGGGAGAAATTCTGTGGAGATGCCATCTTGCTGGTTTTATTTTCTCAAGAATAATGTAGGCATGGCCCTTTTTTTTGTCTGGCCATAGCCCTGTGACACACTGCCAGGATGTAAAATGTTCTGCAGAAAAGCTGATGTCCCCATCCAGAGAATAGTCAACCTACACAGATGACATGCAAAAGTAGACAACATGGGCTGCCATATTTGAGAAGTGAGTATAATAAAAACAAAGTTAAGACTTTTCTTGCCTGATTTGCATGCTTTTTAATAAGACATTTTTTCTTTTTCTTTTTCTTTTCTCTTCTCTTACCTATTTTGTAAATGCTTCCTTGGAGTAATGAGTGATGCTGTATCAGCCTTTTGGATGAAGGATTGTTTTAAAGATTGTAATGAATGCTTGGAAGTATTCATACCACTTGATTATGCCAAGTTTTGATTGGATCACTCTCACTTGGCAGACATGGTGATATCAGCTTTGATTTTTTTTTTTTAAATCACTGTTGCCCAATTTTCAAAGTCAACAGTTTGATAATTAAAAATACATGTGTGGTTTTCATTGGGCTGAAAGGGAATTTAAGTGTATGCATAGTGTGCATTGACGATTTAAGGTGTAGCAGAGAGGGCGAGCTGAAAACTGCTTGCCACCAAATACACAGAATTCAGAAGAACAGTATGGGTGTACCAACAGAAATACTGTGACTCCATTTGCTTTGAGATTTTTCAAAGAAATTGAAAGAACAAAAGTATTCAATGTCTGTATTTCCGCCCCCCAAAATATAAATCAAGATCCGAGTATTTGAAATAACATCCTGGCACTCTTCTTAATTCTCACTGCGTGCAAAATCAAGAACTGCACAAATCTGATCTGTGGTTTTCATGGAAGCCTCACGACAACTGGGATGTTCCTGAGTTCTGTCAGGTCAGGATATTGAAATATCACCCCTTGTGATACAGCCGAGGGACACTGACAGTTCTCAGGATGGTGGCATGTTTGCAAACAAGTAGGGATGTACCACATGTTATATACACCCTGAATATGGTTGAAATAACAATTTAAAATCTACAAGCTCTGCTGAGAATTGTTCTTCCAAGTGAGCCTGAAAGATGTCTTCTCCTCACTGAACTCAGCCATGCTTATCTTAGCTGGAAAATGTACTTCTCTCCTCTTCTGGGTTTGTATTTGGGTGGCACCGATTGTAGCTGTGCCCGGTGACGGATCCTGAGTGCGACTGGATCCTGAAGTGGGATCACTGAGTTAATTTTGTGTTTTTTTTTGTTTTCCCTACATGATACCACAACTTCAACAAGGAAGCTTATGTCTGAAAGGCAGAAATTTGCCTACAGCCAAATGCTTGCTCCATACTGCTTACTTGCTCTTTCATACCACTTTGCATATCATTTTGTATCTGCCAGACTGAGGTGAGGGGCAGTAGCAGGAAAGTTAATGAGTGATTGTAGTAGTGGTCTGGTAGTGCATCTGACTAAATTGGGCTTGTGGAGCCCAATTAATAACAGCAAGCCTAAAAGAGTGGTCTAGCACTTCTTCTAGCAGTTGCAGAGCAGCCTTTGCACGTCCCTTTCCACTCGTTTTTCTTCTGTGTATGTTGGCCTGTCTGTTGGCTCCAGATATGAAGAGCAGAGCTTGGACTTGGTGAACCTGCCTTGGGTTTGGATCTCTCTCCAAGCTTTCATAGGAGCCAAGGCCTGTTGAGCATTTGCATGACCAAGGTCTTAAAGATCTTTGCAAATGATAAATTACATACTTTTCAATACTTTTGTTTTGTTGTCTTGGCCTCAGAACACAGTTTTCAGGTTTCTTGAGTTCCTGTGGATGGCAACTGCAGGAGAGTTGTCCCTAACTCTAAATTAACATCTACACTGTGAGATTTAAGCTCAGGGAGCCAGGAACAGGAAGGGTCCTCTGAGTTGAAACTAATTGGATCCATGCTCCGATATCCGTGCCTGTTTCCAAAAGGGTATAATGATTCCAGCCAGACTGTTTGCTCAGTGTCAGTCTGAATTTAACTTCATGCTACTTCGCTTTATTTTAATTTGACATTATTTTCATGTTTATTTTACCTAATAAGTGAATCATTTAACTATAAAAGACTCATTTTGGGGGGTTAAGGGTGGAATCTGGAATGGGTGAAGCTTGGAATAACCACTGACCTGCTCGATTATGCTGGAGTAGGGCATGAGCAATGATGGCACGTCAGGGAGGCAAGCCAGACACATAGGGGTGAACAGGCCTGCCATTCTCCCTTCCCCATCATTGGAAATGTCAGGAGACCTGTTTGAAGGACAGATGTGCTTGAGTTTGTGATAAAGACACCCTGAAGTCTCCACCAATCAGAATGTATTGATGTTATTGTTGAATTTCACTTTGAAGAATGGATTTTAAGAGAGAACACCATTCCACTCAATCTGCAATGTCATGATATAAATGAAATATGAGACTTTGAAGGTGGCTACTGATTAAGTAAACCACACCCGAGGGGTACACAGTCTGTGATACAAAAAGTACACTATGAAACTGGGGCAAACTGTTTCTGAAAACTGGGCACTTTCATAATTTCTCAGATGATTTTCCAAAATAAGTTGTCCGTTGAATTTGAGATTCTTTACCAGTGAATTGAATTATTCCTGATATAAGCTGTTCTGAAGGTATAATTTAGTAAGAGACATGTTAATGTTTCCTGACTTCAAGGGAATTTGTTTCCTTTGTTGTCAGTTGAGGTGGGATTCACCTTGTATAAATTTCAAAAGCCACAGTGAGGATATCCTGAGATATACTCATCTAGAATATCCTGGGATATACTCATCGAGGACAGTCACCCCGGCATCTTCTATAGGCAAAGGAAAGAAATAGGATCCCTTGGCTATTGATTCGTCTAGCTTATTTTTGTAATCTATATTTGAAAATATATATCATGACTTTAAAATGCATCTCTCCTTATTGACTATTGAGAGAGCTGGGGTTGTTCATCTGGGAGGAGAGAAGGCTCCAGGGAGACCTTATTGTGGCCTTTCAATATATAAAGAGGGCTTATGAGGAATGTGGAGAAAGACATTTTACCAGAGCCTGTAGTGACAGCAGAAGGGTCAACAGTTTTAAACTGAAAGAGGATAGATTTAGACTGGACATAAGGAAGAATTTTTTTTATGATGAGGGTGGTGAGACACTGGAACAGGTTGCCCAGAGAGGTGATGAAAGCCCCATAATTGGAAATGTTCAAGATCAAGCTGGATGGGACTTTGAGCAATCTAATTTAGTGGAAGATGTCCCAGCCTATGGCAGTGGGGTTGGTCTGGATATTCGTTGAAGGTCCCTTCCAACCTGAGCCATTCCATGATTCTACGATTCTGTGACTACAAAGAGAGTCAAGAGTGACTATTTCTATGCAGAGGTCTATATTAAGCGTATACGTGTGGTCAGGTGAACTTGGACCTTGTGGTCTAAAACCGAAAACTTTGAAATAATGTGGTCTGAGCCACTGTACATAACAGACTGTTACAGTTTACTTCATTAACCCTGTCCTGGGTCACATCTTGCCTGGCCAAAGCATAAATTTAACGTATCTACTCATATTATCCAGAAAAGCATCTGTTGCTGGTCTGAAGATCTTGTGCAAAATCTGCATTACTTATTTCTAGAGCTATACTTATGTTTGTATCTGCTAAACCATCTTTTGTTTGAGTGGGATGAGGTTACTGAATGATCCAAATCACTTGGTATTGAGGGTCTGTCTTCATTTATTATTTAGCCACCTGGAAAACTTTGCCTAATCTGAAAATTTTATGAGCAGCAATTTTTATACTTGTTTTCAGAACAATGATGAAAGCATTGAATGACATGACACATCATACCAATCCCTGTAGGAGCCCAGTGGATGCACCATATTCAGAACTAATTTCCTGTTGACATTCCTGTTTCTGAGATCTGTTAGTTAATAATTTCTTAATCCATTTAACGTATGTGCTATTGAGACTGTGCAGTGCTCATGGTTGAAGGAGCATGGTGGCACAGTCAGTTGACCTTACAAAAGCCTATATACCTCATATATCTCAAAAGATATTATTATAGATCAAATGTGTTGTTTCAAAAGAGAATCAGGTTAATTTGAACTTACTGAGTGGCCCCAGTTACACCTTATTTCTAAATTCTTTACTTATTGAGTCACTTTCCTGCATTCCTTTAATTTTGCCATGAATTGAAATCACATCAGTCTTAGCTATCTGGTTAGCTATCTGCATCATCTCACTTTTCTGCCTTGAAAACTTGCACATCAGTTTTCATCTTTTTTCTGTAATTCTCCTGAGTTTCTGTGGTTATTAAAAATAGGTATCATCTCACCAAAACCTCTTTCAGGTAGTTCTTAGGTGCAAATTACCAAGATTTATAGAACTAAAAATTGTTCATTCCACATAAATTGCCAGAGCATGTTTCTTGAAGACAGTTAGGCTGGAAGCCAGACTCTCTCCAGACCTACAGACCACTGTCACCTGAGTTCAAGAACCTCTTTATATGGGCTTCATGCAAGTGTTGACTGAAACATATGATTACACATGAACTGCTGTTAGCAATATGCAGCACTTCTTATAGTGAAAAAAGTTGACGCAAGTTTAATATATTTGAGGAATGACTGACCATAAGATATTACCATCTGAAAAAAACAAAGAGACCACGTAGCTGACCTGCACAAATCCATACCTTGACTATCCTTCTCCCCTTATCCATACCCCTGAAATGTTGAACACTGAAATCTTTTTGTAGGCCAAATAATAGAAGGGCAAATCCTGCCCCCATTAATAGCAATTCAAACCCACAGAAGCCATTAGGATTGGAACAGTCCAGCTAACTGCTACTTTTAGCCCAATGGTGACGCTTTGCTGCTTATGCAAAACCTCATCAATGATATTTTGGACAGCCAAAACCAAATGTGACTGAATTAAGGGAAGGATGGTGTTGTGGTCAAGGCACTGGAGTTTGACATAGGATACATTAACTCAGTTTATGGTCATCTGATAATCTTCCTGTTTGACCATGGGTAAGTAGCACTGTAAGGGTAATGTAGTAATGGATGGTACACAGGGGTTTTAGCTAGCTCTGGATCATATTTTAGTTGAGACAATGAGTATATAAATGAGCTAATTTTCATTCTACAACTATAACAGTAAGGGAGTTATGCAAAGTATAAAGATTTTAAAGAAATAAAGGATAAAAAGCATTAGAGCACAAGCCATGATGTCTTTTCAGTACATGATATCTGAGTAATAAATAGTTAATGAACATTTAGTCATTCATAGAACATCATTCTTACAAAGATTTTATTTTACGTGTTACCTTAATATTAATGGAAAATTACTATCTTAAAAGAAAAAGATGATTTTGCCACAAGGTCCATTCTGTTGAGCCATAATACAGCCACAAAATTGCCTTTCTATTAAGCAGTAATACTTTCTTATTGACAGGGAATTAAGGCTTTGTGCAATCAGACAACCTGTAACAAATAAACTGAGTTAGACAGATTTGTCTAAAGTTGTCTTGGACTCTCACCCTCTCTCCACCACAGTAATCTGATCCTGCAAACTTTCACAATGAGTTTTTGGCAGTTGTTCCCCTAAGGTCCATGACTCTTCCGATAAAATCCTAGACACTGATCGGAAAAAAACCTTCAAAGCTAGAGAGAGAGAGAGCACATTATTACAGTGGTTGACATAATGACATCTGGAGGAAGACATTACCACTCAAAAATTGACCATGGCTGTGTGGTGAGCACTGTGGCTTCTCCTGACTTTAAAGCTCGACATGGTAGTTAACAGATGACAATACCCACTTCCTTAGGCCCTTCTGAATTTACTTACTGTGCTTCTTGAAAATCATCTTCTCCACCACACAACTGACCAAAAAGAAAACCTCTACAGAAAAAAAGTCATTAGCATCTGTACTATGGAGTCAAATGTGCCTGTGTTTATTTCGGCCTTTGATGTGTGTGAACAAGCGCTGACTCCAGATTTTGTAAATGTAGTATAACGTGTCCCTAGATACTTTTTATGTAGTTCTTGAACACATATGAGATCTGTTATCAAAGAAAAGCGTACCTCTGCTTGTGCCCGTCTACCTTTTTAGGAGCATTTATCTATTTGTCTGTCGGTCTTGTTGTTCTTCACCCCTGTCCCTCCAGAGAATCATTAAATGCCCACAAACATAATTTGACACCAGATATTTTTCTGCTTTGTGTTGAGCAGCTGTATTCGAGACTGTCTAGGGGAGAAGGATGGGATTAGGTAAAGTGTCAGAAGTAGGAAAGAGACTGGGAAAAGTCAGAGGGGAAGAGGAAGAAGGAATCATCCCTGGTTTTGCGCCCATTGCAGCCTGGATGGCTCCCAGCATTTCTATTGCTCATTATTCCTTTGAAGTCAGTAAATGTCTGTGAAAATTACCGGTGAAATTTTCTCACCTTTACCTAGCCCTGGTAGAAGATGACAGTTTACTTCCACTGCTGGTTTCGTTTTTAGCTTTAATAGTGGTTGGTCCATAGTCTGCATCAATAAAGTCCAGTCCTTCCCCTAACCCAGGTGGATGTCAGCATGATGGCACCTGATGAACTGTGGAGAGGGAAGGGCGAGTGGGGGTTTTTTGAGACCTAGGCTATTACATTTAAAAATAAGTAAATAAAGAATCCAACCAACCTGAAAGAACATTTTATAGTTGTAGAATCAAGCATTTAAAAGCTGATAAATGCCAGAATTAAGGATGTCAATCAACTTCAAAACATTGCCTTTTGGCATTGTAAATTATGATACAGTCTTTAGTTATCTCATCACATACGGTTTTTTCCTCAAGGCTCCTGTCTATTAATGCACATGTAACAATGAGGAGCAGAAAAAAGAAACGGAAGAGTTGCCTATTAAGTTTGCATCAGATGAAGCAGAGCTGAGTGAAAAAATGGAGCTGTAAAAAAAGGAGCTAATAGCTGCAAAAGGGGAGTTAAACCACTAATTTTGAGATCATAAATTTTTAACAATTATTGTAGTGCCTTCTTCATCTCTGTATCTGGGGAAGTGTTGACTCAGATTATAACCAGTCATGTAAGCAGTCATCACTTTGACGAAGTGGTTCCTCTGAGGCATTGCAAATTCTAACTGGTGAAACCATAGATTCAACCTTCACATCCATACGAATTTAGAAAATTTATAGAGAGACATACTAGGATTACTATTACGTCTTCACTGTTTTGACTGAAACAATATTGATAAATGATTAAATATTTCAAAGATTTTGCCCAGCAAAATGAACAGTCGTCCTAGTTTCTTTAATCTCATTCATTCCTCTCTTGCTGGTAGAAAATGCAATTAAAAAGCAAAGCTGTGTGGTTACACGTGCAAGTCATGTACGTATGCAGTCTTCCTGACCTGTGACAAGGCAAGGACATTCATGGTAGAGCTGATGGTCTTTGTCCAAGCTCTGCAGAAGGAGACTCAAATCAAAGATCACCTCAGCAAAAGTTCTACAGCATCCCTTCAGTCTCTTTGTATCACCATTGAAGGACTTTCGGTCTCACCATTAGCAGCAAGGAGGTGAAACGTGATTACATTTGTATCTACTTCAAGCTGGTCTTAAACCCATCCCACTATAACAGGTACAGAACAAGCCTGAGACTGACGGACAAATTCCTCTGTTTTGGCAGCAGATCCAGACCAGTCATTGGTCTGCGAAGGTCAGTTTTACCCTTTGATCATCACTTAGGTCTGGAGTAGAGAGAGACCTGGTATTTAGCCCCTGTGTCTGTACACTGTGCTATTGTACTTCCTCCTCTCCCTGTGTGAATCTGAATTTCAGACACTCAAGTATTATCAGTTACAGACAGCTTGGATATTCCCATCAGATTCTGGGTCTGAATTTGTAGTTCTGTACAGAAAGACTCAGGCTGTGTCCTGCACCAGCCTCCTCAACTCTGAAACTGTCTGATCAGTTCTCCTCTGTGTCAGACACGCTGCTGGGATGGGTGATGCTGGGGTGTCTAAGCAGGCCTGCTTAGGGCATCCAGGAGGATGTCTGAGACAAAAATATGGACACTCAGGACAAGGTGAGTCACTCCTTGTAAGCCTATCTGATGAATATTAGTAGAGGACAGAAAAAAGACTTAGGAGTAAAACATCTGGGTACAAACCAGCCCTGATGCTACTGCTACTACTGAAAATGGTAGACAGGCAATAACGATCCTGGTGGCTGTCTCATCATGCCTGTGTGCAGGGGACGAGGGACAGGAAAATTACACGGAGAAGCGTAAAGTCTGTTTTTATGAATATTTTGAAGCCTGCTTGTAATCTTACCGATGCCTTTCCGATGTAGTTTTATGTATGTGCATGTGACGTCTCAGAATTAGTGGAATATAAGCCTGGAAGTCTGGAAAAGACATTGAAGACAAGGCTGAACATCATCCATGTTGTTCTGAACACATTTGCCTGTTATAAAAAATACCTTGTGATGACAAACTCAAATTCCCAAGCGATAAGTTGTCTTAGCTTTGAAAGGTTTGTCCTCTTGTCAAAGCTAAGTTGTTCTTGTTGAATTTTAAGCTCATTACTTCTTATTTATCTTCCCTTGCTCTGTGTGCACCTTGTGTGTCCAAGCCCATAAAAATTCTGAACTATCCAAGGCAGAGTTTTGAGTCCCTCTGTCTCCCAAAGGAAGTTTTAACTTCAGTTATCTGTTACTGTCTAGGAAGACATGGTTAAAGGAATAGGATTTTCAGTTTGACCTTTGAGTATTTTTTTTTTAACCCTGGTTTTCTTGGTTTGAGCCGGCTCTAGAGGACACTCTGGCATTCTCCAGCTCCGGAGGAGCTTGTCCTCACCAGCATTGCAAAGAACGGCCACCCATGGCACAACGAAGAGTCTTGCAGTGAGGGAACTGTGCTTTAGTCCTCTCCCATTTACCAGAGGTAGTTTCTGAACACCTTCTTTCACCAAGGATCTCAACAAGCAAATCTTTCTCTCACACAGTGTCCAAAGTAAAACCTTTTGTCTTTGCAATTAGAGAGGACTTCAGACATTAACTACCTCTCTTGGGGAGAGATCCTTGCCCAGAAAACTGCTGTAATGAAATTCAAAGTGAATATCCAGCACTTACCGCCCTCTGTCACAACTACATCTAATAATTGTGTTCAATATAATAAGAATTTCCATATTCACTGAGAAATTTCTAATATGTCCATCTCACAGACAGCTGTTTTCAGTTCTGTCTGCTATCTCCATTTCTAAAAATGCTTTTCTATTGCTTGATAGGTTTTCATTTTTTTTCATTTTCCATCTAATAACATTACTGAAAAGTGATGTGAAATAGATAAATCCGTCAGTTTCCTCTTTCATTCTCAGACTCACACACATACAAACCAGAGGCTGTGCGTGAGGTGCAGGAGACAGAAAAAAAAATCAGAAAATTCAGGCAAATTCCTTTTTACTTCTGCAGTGAATGAAAACTGAGGGTCCTGAAATACCAGAGACAAGACTTGCAAAGACAGCATGCTGCCACCAAGAACAGGCTGTCATTTGTGGCTCCTCACACTTCCTAGACCACAAGAGAGCCTGGAGACAGGAGTCCACCACTAAGTCTTTGAAAAAGCCGCAATAGGTTATTGAGCAACAGGATTCATGAAATTCTCCTTGTTGTCCTATTTGTGGTGTCTCTCAGCTTTGCAACCCATAGATAAATGGCAGTTTTGGACTACATTTTTATCTAGTAATTGTATATTTTCACACTAGACAGTCTGATGTCTGTGTTAACCCAGACACAAACTAGCTGGGAAAAAATGTATATTCCATACATATGCATGCACACACCCCTCTACGCTTCAAGAGCTTTAGGTCACAAAGCCAAACAAGAAATTAAGAAAAGCCACAGTTTAGGTAGCCTTTGCAACCTCAGATTTCTTTCCATGTGCAGAAGGTCCATGGCAACCTCTTGAATGAAATGATCACTCCCCGTCTCTCCGAAACATTCTCGGTCTCATCCAGTGCTCAGGATCAGTAGTCTTGGGGGCGAACGAGAAGTGTAGAGACCCAGGATCTGCCCTGTGGTGGCATCATAGCCCATGTGAGGATGTGGGAAAGTGGAGTAGGGGACTACAGGGGGAGAAAAAAGTGGTGTAAGAGGCCCCATCTGCTTTCTTGCTGTGATTTCCACTCTTGGTGCTGTGCACATTTGAGCTTACATCTCCCCTGATAATTATTTCTTTTCTTCCAGCTGACAGCACGTAAAGCTTGCACAGAAAGCTTGTTTTTCTTTTAAAAACTATATAAATTGCCGACTCCAGTAATTGTGGGAAAAGCCTTAACAGACAACCCCAACAGCAGCGTCAAACCCCATATTTGAGGGGCTGGCTTTTCCCTTGCCCTGCTTATACCCATGTCCCACCTGGCTGCAGGGTTGCCCATCTGCCCTCCCCAGGAGCCTCCCTCATGCAGCTCGACTCCAGCAGGAGGAGCAGTGGGAGCACCGGAGAGGCGTCCCCCATCTCCCAGCTCCCCCAACATCACCAGTGCCCCTTCCACAGCCAAGAGCAGCAAATTATCTGGAAACTCATATTTGGCTCAAGGCTGTAGGAAACTCCAAAGCTGTTAAACCTGAAAAAAAAAAAAAAGTCTCTGTGGTGTGTGTGCGACCTCAGAGTTCCCAAAGGCTCATTTTGTAAGATAATTTCACTGGGTAATTTCACTGGAGAAGTTTTTCGCAGGAAAAGGCATGTCTCTGACATTAGGGTAAGCCCCTTGCTGAATTCCAAATCTGTGCTCCGGAGAAGACGGATAGTAGAATTTTTTAATGAAACACCTATTTGGGTTTTGTTGTGTTTTATACTGTAAAAAAAAAAAGGATTTTTTTTTCTTGGGCTCTGTTTTGGAAACAGGTGAACAGCATTTGTAAAATTTCAGCCCAAATGGTTAAATTTACGAAGTTATGAAGAGCTATAAAAAGAGTGTCATAGTGGGAAGAAATACATGCTTCCTTTAGTGTAGGCCAGGATATGAAAGTC
This sequence comes from Dromas ardeola, assembly GCA_013398915.1. Lineage (NCBI taxonomy): Eukaryota > Metazoa > Chordata > Aves > Charadriiformes > Dromadidae > Dromas > Dromas ardeola. The sequence continues at coordinate 1,108,951 of VYZM01023510.1, forward strand.
ACGTATATGCTGTAGGACAGTGTCCTATGAATAATGGTACAGAGCTAAGGGTTCATGTGGTTCTTCTGCAGGTGAGGGTCCGTGCTCCTACCATCTTCTTCCCAGTGCTGTCACAGAGGTATGTGCCACACCAAACGTTGTTATAGGAGGGATAAAGTTTCCTTAATCTCCTCTCCTCCCCACTGGTAAGTGTATTCCTGGGTAGATACTGGTGTACAGTTAAAAAAGGATTGGAAGGATTTAGAGATGCAGCACAGGTTACGCTTTTTGCTATTTAGTAGTGTCAGGAACAAGGATTTGGAGCAAACTTAGGGAATACAGCTGATGGTGCCTTGGAGGCATTTCCAAGGTTATGTGGGAGGTAAGGCAGGGATTTGGATTTCATAGGAGCTTAGAGGGATAGTCAGGACAAGCTAGGCACCCAAGACCTTTTGTGGCTCTTGCCCTTCCTGTCTGATCTCCACTAATCCCCCAACAGCTGTGCAATGAAGGATATTGTTAAAAATGCGACATTCGAACTGGAAACCACTTCTAACAAAGCCATAAGGAAGGTCTTGAAAAACTCTAGAGGAAGCCAAGCTGTCAGAGAGTAAGAACAAGCACTGGTGCAGTCCTCCTGGATTTCCAGTGGTCCGTTTCAAAGGTGGAGCAGCGCCATGGAGATGACATGTCCACCCGCAAACTCAGCACCGAGTGCTCCGAGAGTTACGTGCATCCGTGATGGAGGGTGATCCAAAGCGCATGGCTCTCACCCTTTAGCAAGTCCACTCTGGCACACTGCTAATTACCTAGATGGCCACAGAGACAGAGGACAGCCGGTCATAAATTACCCTGAGATTCTTGAGGCTGAAAAAGGGCTGACAGGGCTGAGGTCGAAGTGCTCCACGCTGTGAATCTTCTGCTTCGTTCCATGGGGAAAACAGTGAGACCGGCTTGGTACAAGCCACTCTGAAATGGCAGAACATTTTTGTGGTTGGCTCCATTATAATTTGCCTTGGAAATATTTTGGACATCTCTCTTCTTTGTTGGGCAGGGGAGGAGGAAGTGTTTGAACCTTTAAACCCAGTACATCTGGCTCTGTTCCTACTTACTCCTGTGTGAGAGGGTGAAGGCAACACTTGAGCTTAGAGGAAGAGCAGAGCTGGTTGAGTGTTTCATACCTGCTAATTGCTTTTGTTAATTTATCTGTCTATGTGTTGTGTTTTCCTATTCCACTATCTCTAAAAAGCAACGGTTCCTGGGACAGTTGGACAGTTTAGAAAAGGCAAATTGACATCACAAATGATATTGCTGCATTCAAAAAGCTGCCCTGCTTTCTTTTCACCTGAAAATGTTTTTCTCACAGGGCTTTGGAAGTAAACCAATATTCCAATAATAACAAATTGGTTTTTTTAGCAACCAGCGTGAGTCCTTTATAGACAGATACTGTGCACACAATATTGAAAGGGCATTAGGGTAGAAAAACACATGAATTCAGAATCTGCTGGTCCAAAATGTGGATTTAACATCACCAAGAAAGCAGTCTGGTGTGCAGGGCATGCAAAACTCGAACTGTGAGTCCTAACACCAGAAATTTCACTTCTCTGTGCTTCAAATTATTATCCTATAAACTGGAGTTAATTATACTTGTCAGCTTTGTAAAATACTTTGAGGATTATTGGCAAAAATGGCCAACTAGGAAAAAAGTGTTATTAATATTATTAGGACTGATGACACAAAGTTAAGCTGTTCCAATTTTACCCAACAGCCAAACACGCGCTCCGGTTTTACAAATTACAGTGTAGGCTATCCAATTTCACGAGCACACTTGCCACTTGGTGCCACAGCTTTATACCTCTGGCTCCGCAGTCGAGATAAACAGAGTGTAATCACCATAGAATTTATGTCAATTTTGTGGAAATGTTATGATTATTAACAGCTGAGACTTCAAAGACATCTTAAAGCACCGGATAGGCAGAATTTCCCATCATGAGCCTCACAGGATCTACCTGCTGCACTTGCCACCGAGCCTGGAAATCTGCCCACCAAGCTGAAAACCAGGACCGCATGGGAAGACCAGCTCCTCTGGTCATGGGAGTGAGCCTGGGACAGCAATAGTCACCTTTTCTTCCACTAATTGGCTCCAAAGTGACATTTTCTGGGTCTGTGCAAAGAGATGTACCGGGGATCGTCCACAGCCAAAGTGCAAAAATGGAGGCTCCCCATATAGGTTACTTTCTCTAATATTTTACTTTATGCAATAATAAAAAAAAAGCATAGATCCCCAAAAGCTGGAAAACTAACCTCAGCTAAACTTCTGCACTCAAACTCAGCCTGTGTCAGGTGCATTTTACTGCAAATATTAGATCAGATTTGTCATTTTTCAAAAAAATGTGAGCTCAGTAAGGAACTATGATGGAGGAACTCTTCCTTAAAATCCTGTCCATAAAAAATATTTATTAAGACAAGAAAACAAGGTCATTAATCATGGGGCTGATTCAAAATCCACCTCATCAGGCGTAGGAACATATGATCAAAAGAGATCTCCACATGCTTTTGATGGATGCCAATAAGCACTCACCTGGTCTCTACTGCCTGGACACGGCATGGTGTCCCCCATAAGCAGTGCAGACAAGGACACATTGGGGTTTTGGGGAATGAGGGAGAAGAAGACATGGGCTACACTGAGCCGTTTGCCCTCAGGACCAGAGAAAGGGGTCTGACTCCATTTAATTTATTTTTATAAATATAGTTGTTCTGAATGGGAACCTTTGGCCTATCTGGTAACTCGCATCTTTAAATAGCCATTTCCAGGATGGGAAAATTGTCTAACAGTTTGAAATTAATTAAATAACTGAAAACAATACAGAAAAATTGTCTCTCATGTAGATGTAAGCCATGCTTTTAGAACCAGAAGTATCACAGTTAAAATCTAGTCAGTTATCTTCCCTACAGTAACTAAAATTTCCGCACACACGCTCTTGAAGTTGACTGACAAAGGTTTTTGTTAGTTTGCCTGCAGAACTGAGAGTTTTCATAATTATTTCTGTTGAAAACTGAGGAAAAACACTTTTGTTGATTGCAATCGGTATCTACAGGGTTAGTAAAATGGGCTGAGAACCACCAGGACATTCGACAAAATGTTTCAAAACAAAGGCAATGCACATAAAGCAATGAACCATGTAACACATATAATTTAATTAAAACACTTTATATTTGGGCAGCAACTATCTGCTTTTGATACCATTTTACTACCTATATGAGAAAAAAGAATTGTGAAGTTCTGTAGCGTGGGAACTTAATTAAAGTCTCAAAATAACTTTTTTTTTTTCTTTTCCACAGTGAGGAAATGAGAGGTCTGAGTCAAAAATCAAGGTCTTCTTGCACTACATGTTGTATAGAAAGAGAGGAAGAAGCAGGCTCTGGTGCTACAAGATAACTGTCTGGAGAGATGAGATTACGGGCATTAAAATGCAAGTACTGTTTTCCTTACGTTATAAAAGAGGAACTAACAACTACATGCATCACACAGAGGATTGAATATCAATTTTATCTGAGATGAGAAACTTGCAGCTTGGAAAAAAAAATCTGTTCCAAGGAGTATGAGTCTCTGTAGTCTCTCCAGCAGGGTCTGACCTTGCTTTGCAAGGTAGAGGGATCTAGATGGCCTTGTGGTTATATCCAGTCATTGTTGCTTGGACAGTTTGATGCAAAAATGTACACTGGCGGGTATGTGATCTTGTGGCTTTGTGGTTGACATCCAGTTCTGGTCCGGCACTCTGCTTGCCTCTCTCTGTGTTGGAGAGGGAAGCAAGCAAGGTGCTGGGCTCCATTTCCTTTTTTTCTTCTAAGTGGTTTTCTCAGTGCTCTCTGCTTTCAGCAGCTGCTCTCTGGGCCTTGCAAAACAGAGGGTGCCGCTCCATAAACAAAATGGAACAACCACCCTCTGGTCTGAAATATTTCTGAAAACCCAAGTTGCAAGACACAGGGGGATTGCGCTCCTCCTCTGCTCAGAGGAAGCTCATCTGCCGCCGCGCCAAGATCTGACAGCCTCGTAAGTGGTGGTAGACGAGTCCTACTTACCTGACACGTCATGGTGCAACTCAGGAACCTCCAGACCGGAAAGCCAAGCTAGAAGTTGTAATAACTCATATCCGCTGCGGGTCTGTAGAAAGAGGACCTGAAACTCAGGCGCACCAGTGGCTTGCACAAGCCGCACACCGTTCTCAGGGCCAAGTTTTGGTCCTCATGCATCACTGGGAGTTTTGCATTAGAATTAAGGTTTGGTGTTAAGCAAATAAAATGCCTACTTTGTGTCAGGTCGTCAGCTGCATTTTTGTTTTTTTTTTCCCTTTCTAAGCAGTGAATCGGTGTCTTGTGAATTTGCAGCTAAATATGGCTACAAGATTAGGTAGGCAAGATAATGAAGGGTTATGGAAATGCGCTGACCACAACCCAAAGCTCAAGTCACAATGTATGAGAATACACATGTTTGGGGGTTAGGTTTATGAGAAATAAAGATCTGAATGATGCTGTGCTTGCGAGTCATGGGCCTTGTGTTTTCTTAATGCCAGGAGTGATTTATTTCTTGTAAACAGTTTTGCTTAATTGGGGCATCCAGTTACTACAGACCTTGTTTGGTATAAAAACTAACGGCATAGAAAAATATTGGTCTAGCAAGGTTTAACTGGTTGTCAGCCCAAACATGTGGCTGAACATGAATTCCACTGCTTGAAATATCCTCTAGTCGCTCAACAACATCTTAATGTCAAGAGGAGATTATAGTCAGCATTCCCATTGAGCCGTGACTCAGAGGTACTGTATGGAAAGAGGACATTTCCAGCAAAGGCATGATATGGAAACTAAACACAGAAGTGCTGGAAATCTTCCCTCCCATAGAAAAAAAGAAATATGAAGGGCTAGCTCTTCTGAAGTGGAAGTTCGGCTGCTGCTGGGAACATTATGAAAACACACATTACATGCATGGTTCCTCATATATAACTATGCCTCACAGCACGTTTCATCACCCACCTTTGCCCTCCCTTTTTTAATTCAGAAAAGATGCAGGAAGAGACCTTGCTTCTCAACAAAAATAAGTGCAAAACCCTGGGAAGGTGACATTTTTGCAAAGCAGGAACTCTGATAATTTGAAACGGTGTAGTTTTGCTTGCGTTGCATAAAAGCTGGCTATTAACATACCTTAGATACTTTGAGAGGTATGGAAATGTTTAAAAAAAAACATGGGCTGAAGAGGTTGGCCTCAGTGAAATTTACATTAAAAAAACCCAAGGAGACACTTAAATATTCATAGTTTCCATTTCTAATCTTTCTCCCCGTAAGTTTCCTGACACACATAATTCTCAGCTACGTTTGTGAGATGCCCGGCATTCTGAGGTCAGATGCATATTTCTTGTTTGGATCCAAATAGGTTATTTTAAAAGTTCTGATCCTGTACAGGCTTGCACACAAGACTAACTCCAAAATGATCAGGCCTATATGCAGTTTTAAAGCCAGCCACATACTGGCATACATATATATGTATGTAAGTGTTTGCGGTATCATGTGATATAGAATCTAGGTGAGAAAAGAATAATGTATACATAATATGTGAGGCTTAAAGGGTTGTGATCAGTGGCATGAAATACAGCTGGAGGCCAGTCACCAGCGGTTTGCACCAGGGGTTTATACTGGGACCGATAGTGTTTAACATCTTCGTTAGTGACCTATTTGGTGGAACAGAGTGGACCCTCAGCAAGTCTGCAGATTGAGAGAATTTTCCACTTTTCTGTGTGCAGTGGTTCAGTTCCTAGCAGACAATTTTCCAGTTTTCTATGCGCAGTGATTCAGTTCCTAGCAGAGAATGGCCTGGGTCCAGCTATGACACTGGCCTTAGAAATCATTTGTAACGAGAATCTGAGCTGAATTTCATAACCAAGAACAAAATTTATGGGTGCTTGAATCCTGAATTGGATATGAATTTTGTGGTTGGGGTTTTCTGAAATATTTGTTGTTGTTGTTGCAGGAGACCTGGGTCTCACTGTACTCTCTGCATAAACTGCATTAGAAGAGGCTTCTTCCATTAAAAAGCCAATAGTCTAAAAAAAATAACTTTTCTGCATTCAAAAGCCAACCGTTCATCGAAGTAGTCTGAGACTGTGCCCCTTTTAGGAATTCCAATGCAGTGGAAGGTGTCTGATGTCTTGGGGATGGAATAAATCGTCCAGTGGGATAGAGCTGATCATGAGCCACCAGCTGCATGAGAGTAAGCCAAGGGCTAGCCCCAGAGTAAAAGCCACCGAGCCATTGTTGGTCAGTATGATAGGGTCTGGGATAATTTTTTTTTTTTAAGTTGGCCATCTTTAGACATTATGGCAAAGGTGAGGTTTAAGAAGGGAACCAAAGTAATGAAAATAGGGTAGGTTATGTTTACAGATACTTACAGGAAACTTCTTCCAAACTCAAGGGTCAGCTTGGAAAAATGCATGAAGGTGTGTGTCAGAAATAATCAGCAAATAGTCAACAACGATTAGCTTCATAGGCAGCTCAGAGCCTCAAGTTCCTGCTAGGCAAAGAGGTACATCAAAATGATGCTGACTCTCGGAGACCTGTAATTTGATTTCTTCAGCTGCAGTTTGGAAGAGAATCCAGGCTCTGGTTACTGTAGCACTAAAGATACTATTACTGCTGGCGTAAACGGGAACCTCTTCCAAATACAGATAAGCAGCAAAGGATGTAATATTGAATCATTCTGCCAGTTTAGAGGTGACCTTTCTGAAACAGGCTTGAGGCCCATGTGTGCATGGCAATGCGGTGAGGTATATCCCACTACTGCTTCCACTATATCTTTTCTGTGGCTAGGAAAGGGCTTCGATCTTCAGGGCTGTCAGCTGGGCATCTTTCCTGAGCACTAAATTTATTTTAAATAGTAAATATTGCTGGGCTGATGTGTGCACTTAGCCTTGATGAAGTCATTAATGTGGTTTCCAGCAAACTGTTCATAAAATTCATGGCTGCACTTAATTGCTACCATGTTCTTCCTCCTCACATATTCTTGTATTAATAAGAAAAAATGCTGAAAGCCCTAATAAACTGCACACAGCAGAGGAATGCTTGAACTGCTGTTAGCTGGTCACATCACCACAGATATGCAGGCCAGTCGTCAAATGGGGGATTACGTGTCACTTAAGGCACTGAATTACGGCTCAAGCCCAGTTCTTCTGACCCAAATGCCACCAGCAGACACATGTCACTGGGTGTGATGGGTGGGTGGGGAGTGGAGAGGGTTGCAGCTCATTTACTCTCAAAGTTGTGTCACCTTTTTGGTTGGCATTCTACTCCTGGTACGCTGAGCTGTGGGCTCACTGAAGAAGACAACTCGCCAATATTCCTCTAAGAAAAGGTAGGGTTGTCCCACCGGGGACACATTTTCTTTCTGGGAATTCCTATGTGGTGCTTCTGAACTAATATCTCTACAAAGGGCCAGGACAATGCCTAGGTGCTGCCCAACCTGCTTAATCTGGGTCTTTCTCTTGGAAAAAGAGACAAAGGGGAGCAAGAGGCTAATTAGCTGAGGGGTGTATCAAAGAATTCCAGGTACCTGAACTTATTTTTTGCCTCTAGCTTGGTACAGATTTAAAGAGTTGTATTTATCTCACTTAACTTCAGCTCTTTAAAAGCTAAGCTTCTTGTCTAAACAAATTGTTTAGTCTCTGTACGGTTAGCACCTTCAGAGGCCACTAATCCCCCCTATTTAGGGATATTTTAGGTAATCTGTCCCTGCTCCTGATTGTAATCCCTCCCTGATCTTTTCCTCCTGAGAGCAGAGGGAATCTCAATGACTTGCCTAGCTTAGGTAGGTCATTAACTTTTGGAGAGCCAAAATTGGGTGAGGTAAATCCCACTATCTGTGTTGGAATCTCAGCCCCCCAGGTGCTATCAGGCTCCAGCAAACTCATGCCAAGAGGAGCCGTGCTGCATGGGGTGGCCATGCCTTGCACTTGCACTGCTTTTTCTCCAACTTGGGTCTCCAGGGAAAGTTTGAGCAGTGACTCTGCACCGAGATCAGCATTTCAAGGGCATCGCCTTGATACTCATATCCTATGAGAACAAGATCTTTTGCTTCGTTGGCATATCACAACGCAGTGAGATCTGTGGAGTTATGCCAAGCAGGCATCCAACCTTGCGTATCTAATTTATGCCAACACACAGGTTGTTGGAGGACATTGTCAGAGAGCCAGGACCCTCCTCCACCCAGGTCAGATGCTTGTGCTGCAGAGTGGACTGATGTGTGCACAATTCAAACTACTGTGGTGGTTTTCTTTTTAACGAGTCTTTTATACTGGCCTGGTGTTTTGGTTTGTGGACAACCTAACAGCTAATAACTGGGGTCTTGCCACTCTCTGCTGCAGAAATCTTTTGGTCCACTACTTGAATTCAGCTTGGGAAGCATCTGGCTGTGCATAACGCTACATACCACCGCTACGCAAGACTGAAAATATGTTTTCCCACTAGCCGCTGTGGGTGAAACAAGCTGTGAGGAGAGCATAACTATCCTGGGCAGGATTTAGCCAGAAGATGGGGAATGAGATCTTCAATTTGCAGTAGCAGAATTCTTCAATTCTGTAGCAGAATCAGGAAAAAAAATCCCTTTGTTTGCATCTCCCTCCAGAAGCTGAAATTCAAAGCTTAGCAAGAGGCATCTACAAAATGTTTGAGAGCTAAATGTATTACCATCTGGAATGGGATTGCCAGAAAGAGAGCGAGAGAAAGACTCCTTTTTCACAAGTAACTTGTTTAATAAAAATAAAATTCCTCTTGCATTTCTGACATGGGACTGTAACCACTCCACCCTAACTCGCTTTGTCATGCTCAGATCTATGAAGTAAGAGGAAATTATAGAAATTTATCATGTCTGGGTTCTCAGGATTGATTATGACTCCCTGCTTTTATCTTCCCAACAGTCACTAAATCTAATTGCCTTGTTGTAATGGATTAACCCCTGTGGTCCACAGTAGCATTTATATTGTGTTCAAAGAAGCTGTTACAGAGTTAAGGTGCTTTTTTGCAGCAATGTACTTTCATAACCTGTAGGCGCTCTTTGGGCATAACTCAACCTTTGTGGATCTTGGGGGTCTAATTGGCTCATTGCACTGCCTTTCTGCAGGGGATGAATTTCACATCACTTTGGGAGCAAGTAGAGATGGGTCAAAGGGCCTTCCACAGCATAACCATTTCTTTTAAATTACAATGCAAGCAGATTTTGAAACCCAGTGTTCAAGCATCGGCATCTGTATTGTAATTAAAAACATTCCCTTGCTGATATTCGTGGGATTAGCATTATTATTAGTCATAGTGTCTTAGCCCCTGGGAGACCTGAACTCTAAGGTCAGGTCCCCAACAAGGAGCTGTATAAATACAGACCCTGTGTTAATAAATTTACCACCTAAGCTGTTTTACATTGTGTTTGCCAAGGGCTAATGGCTTACACACGGGCCCTCCTGGTGACTCAGTGGGTCCTGGTGACTCTCCAAGTGTTGGTAACAGGATCTTGTACCACAGCAGCAGATATGAGGCAAGAAGCTGTGGACAGCAATGGCAAGGGAAGGAGACAACTACTACTCGGTGTGACAATCAGTAGTCAAAGTATGCTGGCACCCCAAATCCCGACCAGTATCTTTGGAGGTGCAATGGGAGAAAAATGTTTTAAGGAGGGGTATGAAAGAGGAAAATGCAGTAAGAATGAGAAGAAAGTGAAAAATTCAGAGAAATGAGGGACAAGATCTGTGAAGACATCTTGTGGAGTAGGGCCACCAATGTTAAAGGAGGAACACAAATGTCCCTGTTTGTATCAGGAGGAAGGAAGAAGCGTGCTGTGAGATAGAAAGGGAGCAAGTGAGATGGCACCAAAGAAATGAGGAAGGTTGTGTTGCACCTTTGAAAGCACTGGTGAGATCTGACTTGGAGAAAGTTCAAGAAGAAAGGGAGACGAAAGGGATGATGGTGAGTCAAATGTGAGGCGGGAGAAAGCTGCACTGAAGGGCTGGGTAATATTAGGACATAGAGTTGTCTGAAAACAGCTAAAAAATATTTAGCTGGAAGGTCAGCAAAGTTACAGGAACATGTAACAAGTAAGAGGGAAATCAGCCAAGTCTTGGGCTTGGCACAAGAGTCTCTGCACCCAACAGGGGTGAGCAAGAAGCAGCTGGGGGTGAACCCCACAGGTGGGAGGCAGGACCCCACAAGGGGGAGGAGACACAAAAGGGAAGGGTAGGAGCAAGGAATTAGGGACAGAACCCACCACCAAAGCAGAAACCAGCAACAGAGATGCTGGAGAGAGTATGGGCCGCCCTTGAAGAAACCAAGACTAATGGGCAGCCTGTTGGTCGAGTGGGAGAGGTGATGAGCCGTGAATCTGAGAAAGGATGTCAGGACAGCCGGTTGATATGGAGATATGCCTTTGGAAAAAGCCCTGTAAATGACGCTTGAATCAGGTTTGAGATTCGTAAAAGGATTTTTAATGGAATTATTTCAGATTCCTTCTAGAGTGAATAGGAAGCAGCTGTGATCCAGGCTCCACAGTCAGAGTAAATCTAATCTAACACATTTTCTTCTTTCAACACGCGAGACACGATCGCAATCTCAAATCCGTGTAACTGAATGTTTAATAGCTTCAAGCAAAAGAATAGAGCAGGTGAACAAATTTCTTTAAATTGCTTACTTTAAAGAAGGGCAAATTGTCTGATACATTTTTGTGGGTGCACAATTGCCAATATTATTAGTTTTATTTCACTTTTTACAATGTACTTTTAATTAAAATGATTAGGGAAATTCTTGTCTTAACCATTAGCAAAATAATTGCTTTTAAAGATCTCATTTCACTCCCAGGTTGGTTTTATATCCTAATTGTCGTACTGATAAGTGTTTAAATAAGGTGCTTCACAAAAATTAATTGTCACTGGAAAATGGAATCTGTTTAAAGTCTGTTGAATGAAAATACCTTTTAATTACAGAAATTTCTATGAAATGCTTTCCTGCTGCCTGTACAGCTTGAACAACACAGTTTGGGTTGTGCTGAAATGGCTCAAGCTGAACTTTTGTTTCACCCCTAAGTTTGGTACGATGGTTTTCAGAGGTTAGTTCAGGAGACTGCATTGCTGATCACTAACTCAATGTCTTCTGACCCATCTTTAACTCTGATATTTTCCCACTGTAGCAAGTCACGAGGATTCACACGAGCAGGCTGAGATTCCTGTGTCTAGAGATACATTATTGCTGTGGGTATAACCATGACATCTTTGCAAACAACAAACCTTTCTTATCTGAGATGAGCTTAACTGTACTACTCAGGATCTGTATTGCAGAATAATTTATAGCAGTTCATTGGGACACAAGCTGATACAGAGAAAGAAAACAACATTTTTACATCTTTATGCACAGTTTCTGCAGGGAGCTGTAGCCTGGGTTAACCGTTTCACTGCCTTTTATGGAAATTTGTTAATGAGTGTAGACCACAGAAATTTGGCTGTTAAGAATGTAAATTCAGGGCTGCTTTCCCTATGCGCATATTTTTATGCAAGTTAAGGCACTTCTGGATGCTTCTGTGGTGTGCTTCAACATCCATATTTTGAATATTAGTATAACCTTGGTTTCAATTCTATCTAGTGGCGATGAGTTCCACAAGTTAATTGCGCAGAAGGGCTTTTGGGAAGGTATTAGCAATGCTTGAGAAATCTGCTTTCGTTTCAAAGGCCAGGTGATGCTGGGGTTGTGGCTTCTCCGTGGCAGCCCTGGTGAGAGCCCAGAGCCCTGTTACAGCACTTTGGGATGTGCTCCCGCGGCGAAGGTGTTCCCATCGTAGACAAGCGCTCTTACGCGAACCCATCAGCTCATGTCCTGAAGACCTGACCTTTCCTTGGTCAGTGGCCATGATGTTGTTTCGTGAACATGTGCGTGCGTGTGTTTCTGCACGGCAAACCTGGAAGGCTGATTCCAGGGAACAGAATGAGAATTAAAAAAAAACAAAAGGAACAAGCAAAACAAAACAAAAAGTAAAATAAATGGCTAGTCTCAAAACGAATTTGACACGAGAAAGCTTCTCCCATGTTCAGACATCTGCAGAAGGCCCAGGCACTGGCAAGAGGAGGATTTAAACAACAAACTAAACAGTAGAGTACTGTATTTATGTGGGACCAACATGACAAATTCTATTTAGGTTTTATACCAAAAGCTTAACCTTTTGCAGTCTGTGGGTTTGAGCTGCACTAACAAGAAGCAATTACTGCGGTGGATTTTTTTTTTTTTTTTT
>VYZM01023510.1:1121259-1156865 GCA_013398915.1 Dromas ardeola
TTTTTTTTTGCTTACGGTGTAAGGCCCCAGGGTTCTCAGTGTGGCTTCTCTCATAGCTGGCACACAATAACAGGGGTATATGCCAAAGCTGCTCTTACTTCTCCAAGGCAATGAATCAGAAAGAGCTGTGGTGTTCTAATCTGAATGCTTTCTTTTGCTAGGCTGGAAGTCCATTGCTTTCTTAGAAACCAGACAGACGTTGCAATCCCTCCTGCTCGCTCATGTATTCCGCCATAGATGGCTCACTGGAGGCATATATACACACGTTTTGACTAAGCAGCATGATGGATGAGGAGTCTGGTGACACACAAAGTGCAATTTGCTTTATTTAGATGTCCGCACCTCTCCTGTAGAGAGGGGATTACAAGGATGGGCAGAGCAATCCTTCCTTTCATGCTGTTCTTGGCTCCCAAGATGTCTCAACATAGAAAACAGCTCCAATCGCAGATTCAGGGAAAGAATAAAGGCCAGAGTTGACAAAAGTTCAGATTCAACAAGTTGTTAAGAATGCCTAAGTGTGTCTAGGCTCTTCACTTTCCCTTGCAGTCTCAGGGTTGACTTAGTGCCCTGAGATTTCATGATCTTCTGTCAACAATTAGCCAGAAAATTAAAACTCTCAACAGTGTAACAACATGTCTTTACACGGCAGAAAAATCTGCTTGCATGCCAAGAAACAGAATGGAGGTTCTGTGGGAACACTGCCATTTGGAGACACCTGCCATAAAACTATTTATATGCATGTAGAGGTGTGTGCGCATGTATCTGTCTCTGTGCGTGCACATATGCATGTGTGTAGGTGCACACATCTACCCATAAAGTGGGTGGGTGAATATGTTTGATACATTTGAGACAAGACAAAGTATTTTCTCCTCCAAATTTCACCTTTATTCAGTTTTTGTAATGCCCTCAGATGATTTGTTCAACATATTTTTAAAATTATTCCTTTGGGTTTGGCTTCATTGCCCGCATTGATCATGACCGCAACAAACTGAAGGTCTGATCCATTCACCTCGAAGGGAAGTTTTCCATCGGAGATATTGCCTAAAGATTAAGGGGACTGGAATGTCAATAATGTGATTGTTAAATGGGAACACAGACATGACACCTGGAGTCACAGCTCTTTCATTCAGTAGTAACTGAGTATAACTGAAAAAATAAATAAACAGAGGCTTGAATTGTTTTCATGGAGATACATTCAGTTTGAACAGCTGGAAGATTCACTGTAGTTCAAGTCTGTCCTAAGACTTCTTTTCTAGGAAAATTAGTTTATTTTATAAGATGTATGTGCTATGTGCAGACTGCAGGCTAATAATTCACAAAAAAATGTAACCAATAAATCCTATCTAATTTTTTTGATTCCATGATTCCCTTGACTTTATTCCATATTACATATTCATGACTACTTATTGAATAATTTTTGCAAATGATTCTGAACTCACCCATCAATCATGGCCAGGTTTTTAAATGCGAGAGTCCAAAACTTACCCAATTTGGAGCATCTGTTCACATGATGTGTCTGTACACTCACTGCTTTGAACAAAGTTATTTGCACAATGGATGCAGCTCTGAATACTCATAGCTGATGGTGCACATTGTTTTCCCTGAAAACTCTTAGAAGACTTCTTTGTAATTCATGGCACTAGAAAAAATCCCCAGCAAAGATTATTTTTTTTTGCTAAAACGTTTTCAATTGATAAAAATAAACAGAACACAAGCATAAAAATATTAAATCTGTAGATAAAATGTGTACATGCATGAATATTGCCAGAATATAAATTCTTCTTGCTCAAGTCTTATTCATATGAAGTGTACATTCTTTTGCGCGTGCGTGTGTTTTTGTGTGTTTCTGATGAATACCTCAATCAAATATTTATACAGCTTATGACATTCCTGCTTTGTCCAAGGTCTGACTGAGGCTTCGGGAGACAACTTTTTGCTACGTCAAATGTTCTGCTATGAATCATTAGTGCATTAACTTAGTACAACAGCAAGAGATGCAAAGGAAGAGTACATGGTCCTGCAACCCTCTCCTGTTTTACCTTGCACGGTGCAGAGGAAGTTCTGTAAATCACAGATATTAATCATAGCCAGTGAGCATCAATGGCTATTCTAGTTAAAATGATACACCTGCGGCAGAGCCTGGATCCTGGTACCTGTGGTTTTGTGTATACAGACAGATGCTATTTCAACTCTGCTGTCTACACAGCTCCTTTTAGGAAAGTATATGTTTTATTATAGTTAATTTTAAGGCCCTAAAAATGAGCAGTTGCCATTTCCTAGAGCTAAATAGGCAATGGATCTGCATTTGTGGCTCGTAGCTGACTACTTTCCTGCTATCTTAGTTAAAGGCAAATAAGAGCTCTTGTAATTTAGCTGTGAAGACATTGCTCCACAGAGGAAAGAAATCATCTATGTGTTGATGCCTAAAGCCAGATTATTTTGTACGTAGCCGGCAGGGACCAGCCATGTCCTCATCCAGAAGCTGTAAGGCAGCTGGCTGTGGAGAGCCCCAACCTGCTGGCTGACAGGTTTGGAGCTGTCTAAAGGCTTGAGATGAGGAGGTCAATCCCAAATTTGGAGGACTTCAAGCGAGGAGACCCACGACTCTTCATGGCAGTCATCCCTGACAGGAGGTAGAGGGAAATGTATTCACGTGTGTTTTCTAAAGTAAGAAGGTGAACATGTTTCATGGATACAGCCTGAAAACAGGGATATACAGAAGATATCTTCAGGAGCTGTTGCAGGTTTATTGTCTTCTTAAAAGTTGTTCTTTCAGTTTTTCCTCCCAGGTCACATTTTCTAGCTGTTCTCCTATCCTCGTGTGAGTTTCACTGCTGTCCCCTGGCTTCCCCTTGTCAGTGACACCGTCTTTAATAGAGGTGCCAGAGCTGGATGCTGTATCTTAGCTGGGGACATACTGATAGTGAAGAGAGTAGGATGGGTGCTTCATGGGCTTGCGGACTACCCTGCTCTTTGTCATGTTTGCCTTTTTTCCCAACAGCATGACAGTGTTGATGTACATTGACTCAATTTCTGATCCATTGTAATGTCTTGACTTTTTCCAACAAAACTGCTGGTCATCCTCATCTTGTATTTGTCCAATTGATTATTCTTATGCCAATTTAGACTTCTGCATGTATATTACATTACACTCTGTTCTTTCAGACCATTTGTCCACTTCGTTCAGCTCATCCTGATCCAAATCCACTCTTCCAGCATGCATGTAGCCTCTCCCACACTGTTGATACCTTTACATTTATGCTGTCCATCGTGCAAGTCATCTGGGAAAATACTGAAAGTGACAGCCCAGGGCAGACGCCTCCATGTGTTTTATTTGCCAAAACCTGAGCTTGATTTTCAGGGAGGAGGTAGAAGAACAACTTCTCTGAGTAGCATTGAATGACTACCACTATCTCCTTAAAGAAATGCAGAAAGTTTAGCTGAGGATTGGAGTGGGTGTTCAGGGTGTAGAATAACTTACAACTGTATGTGCTGATAGACTGACAACTACTGCAAAAGAAGGCATACGAGCAAGATAGTGCTGGGCAACTTCTCTTGCTTCTCCCTCTGCCTACACATTAAGTGACCAGATGGGTCCAGAACTTCATTTTACGCAAATCTCTACTAGATTACACCAGCTGAGCCTCCAGCTTCTTGACTCCAGGCCTGCAAATCACACATATGAAGCTAAACTGGAAAGTGAGTTTCTTCACTAGAACCCACAGAGGTGCCAATGTGCCCTGGCACCCCAGAAGATTTTGTTCTTTTTGTGTTAGAAATGTTTAGCTGGATCAAAGAGGTCGCTTTGCATAATAAAGTGGAAAGTTTTCATCTGTGTTATTCTTCCTGGGCTATACTAAAATAGATTGTACGGTCCAATAAAAAATTAATTCAAAATCAAGCTGATAAAAATGATGATGGGACTATTTGGAGGAAAGGAACAAAAAAAAGCTCCATTTTGGAAGTGAAATGAAAGCTTCAAGTAAATGCTGAAGAGTATGTTACATGTAATCCTGAAAAACTGTCTATGAAATCTCAGGAATTTTTAGAAATCTATTGATTCCTTATGGCAAGTGATTTATGTAAAGTTATGAACATTAGTGTAATTAGGGTCTTTTACTGGTAAAAACCCTCCAACTACAAGAAAACTTAGTATAATATATTTATATACATATTTGTGTATTTCATAAACGGTTCACTGGAACATGCAAATTCCTTGGCTCTCAACACAGCTCTACACAGATGGTGAACTTTAGTCAGCTAAATAAGTAAGTGGAACATTTCACTTCAAACTTTTCCTTTTATCTTTCACCTTTCTCTGCTGTTTCCCTCCCATCTTTTCTGCCAGCTACTCCACAAAGAAGCCTGGGAATGACTATGAGGCAGGCTCCTCAGATTGCTTAATATTACTTCTGTGACGACAGCCTGAATTCAAAGGCTCCACGTGAGAGACTGGGAAGATCTTCATTTCTCCCTTGGCAGCGCTTTTATGCTGATATACAGCAGTTTGTTCTGTGTGTTTCGGTTAGGAGAGCAGATCTGCACAGGCTGACAGCGTTAACAGCCTCCTCCTAGAGTAGTCAAACCCCCTTTTAGCTCATGTAGGGCACCACATACACAAGCTATACATAGCCTGCATCAGCTTTTAAACTGGATCCATGCAACTCATTCCCAATATTAACACCATAATCCCTTGGCTGTGCCAAAGCACTGCAACCGTGTGCTGACTGTGCAAAGATTTCATCAGTGGCTTCATAGGTGCTCAAGGCTGGAACTGGGACGCTCTAGTAGATTAATTGATTCAGTGAAAGTAAGGCCAGCGAGGCAATGAAAAAGCATTTGATGTGGTAGTGTACCTATCAGATTATTCACATTAACCTGGCTATAGATTCTAATAATTTTTCTTTGATAATTCCATAATTTTGTATTGGCTAAAATACACTTTTGACAATTTTATAGCCCCTTGAAATGATCCACAGGTGAATAATTCATCGCTTTCCTTGTAGCTTGTGATAATGATTAATCATTTCTATTGTTATATTTCTATTTGTAGTTTTTAGGGCTTCCACTCCCATTATCCCTTTCTCTGATTGATTAAAGAGCCATTGTATGCTGGGTCTTTCCTCCTTGAGAACATTTTCACAGACGGTAATTGCATCACTGCTCAATTACCTTCCTGATAAGCTCCATGGACTGAACAATTTTGACTCAGATTGAGTTTCTCATTGAAAGCCATTTCCAGTAATTTGAGATTTGCCTTCCAATTTTCCCAAATCTTTTAAGATATAGAGTCACTGGGAATGTATGTATGAAATATCCCAGCCTTGGTCTCACCAATATTTATATAAAATTTCCTTCCTGCTTACCGCTTTTCTATTCATATTTCGAGTTTGTCCTTATCCAATAGTGTCATCTTGGGAGTCAATGTGAAGTAGCTCCTTTCTTGAGTCATTGTGTTCTAGAATAGAGTGCCTGACTGATCCTAGGTCAGACTTTTGATCCTAGGGGGACATTTTTGCCTTTACGTATATTAAATTTGAGGCATGAAGTTAATCTTTATGTGAAAGGCCTGTGGAAAAAGGGGGAGTGACTTAATGAGAGTTTTGTTGACCTAATCCCACACAGAAGCCATTCACTTCACCTGTCAGAAAAAATTGGAGACTTATCTGGTCTCTAATAATGAAAAAAAAACCCCATCTGTTTTGCTGTCTGCTGCAAAGGAAAGTTTTAAATAGCATAGCTTATAAGCTGGTATTTAGATTTGGATGCAAACCTTTGTATGGCCTGAACTAACAGATGGAGAAGTTGAAGACATTTGATGGCCAGTCCACTTGTATTAAGACTTCTTGAATTGCCATACAGCTGAAGGTGAAAGTCTATGAGATAAATATGTCTGTAAAAGTGCTATTAGCCTGAGTGAGACATCTGGCTATTTCTTCTGGCCTGAAGAGAGCTTGATATTAGTAAGCAATTTCTGTTTAGTGAAATAAATGCTTCTCATTGCATTTTTTTCTTCTTCTTTTTACAATAGCCTTGGGTACATTTTCCTATTGCTTTGGCAAATGGGTCGAACTCCTTTTCTTTTACTTCCCTGATTTCAACAGCCTGATTACTACCAGTTGTTTGGTAGTGTAACATGTGTAATGTTTTATTCCGTATACTTTACTGAGCATGGATGTTGGACTCTGGCTTTTGGCTGGGACTGTCCAGTAGAAGGAAAGGGAGGAAGATCTGTCTAGTCCATGATGAAAAGATGACATTTCCAGATGTTGAGGGTTTTGTTTGGAAAAATGCTCCCTCCTATGTGTGAAATACCCTAATTTAAAAAAAAAGAAAGATAACAGACTGGTTTCTTTTATAATCTCCTTTTCAATATTGCAATTTTTACTCTTTCTTTGCTTCTTTTTCTAGCTCATGTTAATCCTACAGATGGTCACGGGAGTGGGAGATTCATGGCAAGGTCTATTGATCCTTTCTTTTGCTTTGTTGCAAAGGAGTGCACAGTGAGCTAGGTGGTAACCCTAATTCCTACCCTCTCCTTTCCGTTGTCCCCAGGAAACATCCTCCATTTCAAATTTCCCAATCAGATATTTTATATCCCTGATTTTGTATCGTTCCGCTGTCAGTGTACAGGACAGGCATTCACTTGAACAAATAAATATTCCCTGATTGAAAAGATGGCTGTCCCTGCTTTGTTATCACAAAAATTCATTATCACCACATGCTGAAATTAAATGAAAAATGATGAAGGTTGCAGAAGGAGACATATGGCCTGGTGCACGCAGCTATATAATGCCGAGGAATGTGACTTTCCAGCAGTTTCTCTTCTACCTCCTTCAATTCAGGCTCCATCAGGATGCGATCTGAGGCATTTCATCCCAGAAGTCCTATTTTGATTACTCCCATTTTTATTTTTCACCAGACCTCCAGCTCCTTGTCTGATCTTAGCTCCCCTCAACTTACTCTCTTTGACATGTATGTAAGTATTTTTTTTCTGGGCTCTATACTTACAAAGGGCTGAAGCATTTTGATGACACTTCAAGAGAAAGTCAGCTTGAAAGGAGTGCATGGCATGGAAAAAATTCAGGCAAAACTTCAGAGAGACAAACGAACACAGGGTCCAATGATGGAAAATACCATGCAGCATTAGGGCAGGCAGAACAACTGTAAAAACCTGAAGTTAAAATCTGCCTTATAGGTTCTGAAGAAGATAAGGTACATCTGATCTTCAGGAAATGTTGTATGCCTTCTTTAACATCTCTTCTATTATTGCAAACAAGATGATCACAAGCCCCCTGACAGTCTCCCTCTACCTACCTTCTTGGTCAGCCTAAAGCCAAATCTAGTTGCAGAAAGCTAAGAAAAACTCAAAACTCACAAAAAACCAAATGAAGACACTATCCTGTCCGAGGTGGGTCTTCAAATGCCAGAAGTCACCAAGTCCATGAAAACAGCTCTGAAGCCACTTGTGGGTCTAATCTACTTTAGGTGCTTTGAGAGATACTCTGGTGATGGGCACCAGTATAACACCCTAAAATTGATAGCCTAGATTTTTATAAATGATGAGAGCTGCATGCTGCCCTAAGGTTAGCAGAAGTGCGACGTGCTTACTTTTATTGATGTTGTGTTTCTTTTCTTTTCTTTTCCAACAGTGAATACTGTTTAAATTACAGAAGAAACTTCCACCCGTCCTGATAATAGGGGTGGGGGGATAAACCTGGTTTGTAGCTCTGAGTAATGCATACCCCTCACCCCAACACTGCAAGATATTAGCTCAAGGCTTGTCAGCCTCTTGGGTTTTAATTAATGAAGTTCCTGTTAAGGACATTTTTTTCATCACTTGCTCTATTCCAACACATTTCTTTCATTTGAAACCTGAGCGCTCTGCCAAGCGGGCCCGCGATGTCAGAAGGGGAGGGAGAGCCTGTCTAAACTACAGTCGTCTCTCTGTTCAACTTGATTCAATTTAGTAGAATTTCACTTTGTCGAATGACAAGATGCTGTATTTTGACAGTTGCCTATTTATGCTAAAGTGGAGGCATAATAAAATCAGTTTGGCGTCTGGCTCACTCTATCTGTAGCTTTTACTTAAGAGTCTGATGATCCTTTCTTTGGTTTGACTGACATTACTGTTTAGTTTCTGATTTGTTGTGTTGGACTATTTTCCCGTGGTTTGGTCGTTGGTTTGTTGGGTTTTTTTTTATTTCTTTTTCCTTGTTAAATAAAAGTTCTCTTAAGAAACTGGCATTCTCTTCGTTGAACACACCCTTCCTCAGCTGCAAACCTAAAAAAGGAGACAGCATTGTTAAAAGGAAGGATTTTTTGTATTTTTTTTTCCCTTTAAAACTTACTGGAAAAAGCTAAATGCAACAACCGAACAAAAAACTGCTACATTTTGTAAAGTAACAAATGCTGAGGCTATGAGTAAGAGGCATTATGTTACTGAGGCAAAATCTCCCCTTGGCTTTAGTATGAAGTTTATCTGATGATGGGCTGACAGATCCTATGTTGGTATGTTTGTGTGTTCATATGTAAAGGTCCCCACCACAATGTATGACCGCCTTCCAGTAGCCCGTTCAGAGACGTGACTGGCATTTGTCATCTGCTGTCTGCTCTTTCTCATACTTTCCCCAGGAGAAAAGTGTGTGAAATAGGGCATTTTGTTTTCCCAAGGAACATTTTTAAGTGCTTGCTGATTGTCCTGTGTTAGAGGAGGCAGCTCAGCTTGCATTTCATCAGAAGACAGTGAGTTTTGTGATGTTTATTTATTCCTGGGGAATTTAATTCTACACTCAGCCCAGGCACTGAGAAATCTTTGTCCTTACCTTTATTGCAGAAAATCCTCTTGGGCCAGAAAAGTGATTTTTTTTTTTTATTTTGATCTTCATCCTGGAACTTTTCTTAGGATAGGGAACCCCAAGAACACCAAAACCCTGCATTGCAGCAAGTCACACCTGACATGGTGCACAAACCACAACCATTTTCCTTCCTCCCCAGATCAGTATTTCTGGCAGAAAGGAGACACAGCCTTTAATCTCAAGCCCCAGAATGTAACGCTCCACATTCAGCCCCATCACAGCATTTGTAATCCTAGCCCAAACTCAGAATTAAAAGACAACCCAATTGGTGAGCTCAGCCAGCCAAAGAGCACTTGTGTCAAGAGCATTTCTCTGGTCCTCTCTACATGAAGGCAGGAGGATTTTGAGAAGGAAGAATTGGTAACTGGGCTCATCTCAAAGCAAGACCTGCCCGCTAAAATAACGATTTCCACAGGGAAGAACCCAGAAAGATGGACCACTGAGGGGCTATGATACTGTCTCCTTACATATCTTGCCTGGACAATAAGAGCATAGACCTGAGTCCCAAGGCTCTAGCAGGCACCTGTTATTCAGCCTGCAGGCCCTGGCTCCAGTCTTAGTTGCCTCAGTCTAAATCAAGCCGTGTCCTGTACAGACCCAGAAAGATTTTAAGGCATTTCTGTAATCCCATCCCTATGTTCTTCATGACCAAGGTGGTCTTGGATGCTGACCTCTCCTCTGGGTCTTTCTGAAGAATTGGTCTCTGTGTTGGTGCACATCAAAGAAACAAAGTGGAAAACCCACACTAAAACCTTCTGGTCAATAACATGCTTTATTTTAAAAAAATAAAGCTGTGTTTTATGATCTGTATACTAGATCCACTGCAAAATTGGAATTTGTGTATCTTCTGAACAAAGTAGTTTGTCGTGGTCCTAATTGATTATGATCACCACAAATCCCTATTCATGCCCGGGCACCCTATTATCCCAATTATCTTCACAAAGTTTTCTTTCAATCTGAGCACTTAACTGCAGCCCTGTCACCTGGAGGGAGGAAAAGCATTGGTCTCCAGCTGGTTTTCATGCCAGCCATGAAGAGGTCCCACCTTCCATCCTTGGCTCCAGCCTTTGTCCCGGAGTTGGGCTCTGCCCTGAACTCTCCCTCGTCAGCACAGAAGCCAGGCACAGCTCTGCACCGTGCATCAGTGTTACAGCCATTAACAGGATGGTGGCTGCTAGAAACTGTAATGGGAGCCTATAATTGCATAAATATATCATCTATCTTTATTGAGGCCTGAATTAGAATCTCCTTAAAACCTGTGGCTAGTTGTCATTTGTGTAGTTTGTCTTTTCTTTCGTGCATGTTTACCAAGAATTACAAGCATAACGTAATTTCAAGCTCTGGCTTCATGCTGAGCCATCTCAGGGATGTTGGACTGGAGGACATCACCTGGATGACCTAATCTACTCCCCTGTGGGTAAAGATGTAGCAGATGCTAAGCCTGGGAGGTCCCCCAAGGTCTTTTCTATGCACAAATTCAAATATCACTGGCTACATTCCCCAACACTCAGCAAAAAAATCAAGTCTATTGCTCAAGAAAGAAAAACAACCTCAAAACCATAGTATTGCACAGGACAAGCCCAGGAGAGACTCAAGTCATAGTCAATGGTTTGGCCACCTTCAATTGCAGGACACTGGCCAGGTGAAAATGTCCAAGGAATCTAGCCAATGCACAAAAGTATTGCAAATCTGATATAGAGAAAATTTTCCTGACCCCTTTAACTTATGAGTGGTTTAAACCTGAGCGCAGGAGCAAGGAGAAATCGAGAGGGAAGAAACAGTGCACCTAACCTCATGTCCCATGTCAGACTGCCGCCGATCTCTGATGAATCTGAGAAAAATAGGGAAAAATAAACACCAAAAAATCAGCAGCCAAGTTATTCATCAAAGGTGGGAAAAAAAATCTCCCTGGCCTCTCTAGGCATCTAGTGGAAACCCTGAAGCATGGAATTAATTAAATACAAAGAAACATAATTAATTTAATTAAATGCAGTCCTTTTAAAAAGGGTTGCTCTGATTAATGCCTGCTCCTGCAAAAGCTTATGAATATATTTAGCCCCATTCCCAAAGACAACATTTGCAGGATCTTGATTAGAGCAACTAAAAGCTCACTAATATGAGTGCAAGTGAACACCTTGCACTTACGGTGTGAATGCAGACACAAGAAATGTCATTTTAAACAACACACTCAGAAAAGAGATCAAAATACGCCTCACTTCAATACTTTCTGGGGCCAGGAGGCACCATTCAGATCACCTAGACTGACTCTCTGCATAATGCCAACCACAAAAACCTCATTGTGCGATTCTCACATTAGGTCCATCAGACTGTGATCCAGCCAGATCCTGCCAGCCATTTCCATAGCAGAAGGTTTGGTGGGGTTTTTTTTTTTGATATATCGATTTCACCCTCTGATAACACTTGGCAGCAGCTGAGCTCAAATTTATTAAGTCAAACCATTTCTCAATTAAGTGGCAGACCTTATCCTATCATTGGTCTTAATCAGTTCCCACACAACAAAACCCGTTAAATAAAACATCCCAGCTGAAAGCTTTGGGAATGAGTGTCTGTCTCAGTCACCTCCAACGGAGTCTGGGAAACTAAGGCTCGAGACTGGCAGTTTGTTACCATTGGGTGGTCACGTATTCCAGGATTTAGTAGATCTGCTGTATTTCCTAACTTTCAATATCTGGTGGTCTGGTGGAAACGACTGCTTGCCTTCTTTTTTTTTTTTTTCCCTTCCAGATGTCTTAGAGGGATGTTTTCCTAAAAGTCTGGAAGTCTTACTTGCAGAGATACGTTAAGTTTTATGGAAGAGTGACCAGCTTGTCACTTGTCATGTATACTTTAGTCTTTAGTATTATTAGGTGATCTCCTCAACACAGCTGATGTGCATCATCTGCAACTATCAGAAGTTACAGTTCTCTACATCGTCAGTTACAGGGCCAAGAAAATTTTCTCCATATCAAGTCTGACCATGAATTTGGATGTTGTTATTTTTAACTGTTGCAAACAGTGAATATTACTGCAGCAGGATTTGTACCATTTCCCCAGTTCACTACTCTTAACGCTATGAATACTTTGATTTCTTACAAGTGTCATTAATAAAGGTTTTAAGAATGAGCATTGTAGTTCTATGGAAATATTGACAGTTTTTCAGAGAGTTTACTTCTCTGTGACAGACACTATAAATATGAAAAGTCTTATTAATTTTAATTCAAGCTCATCTTTTTGGTGCTAATTCCTCTTTTTTGTTGTTGTTTTTCTTAGTCAAAAGCAAAGCAAATATTAATATCCTCTACCTCCAGATAGGAAGCAGATGCAAGAGATCTTAGCTGTTCTTCCCAAGGCCTGTTATGAGTTTTGGCTCAAATGTCAACATGAGTCAACATTTTACTTTTAGTGACAGGTTGGTTTAGTTTCCTATTTAGTATTGGTTGAAACACTGCAAATCTCCCCTTAGAGACAAAACATTGCCTCCTTAACAGCAAATTGTCCTAAAAGCCTTAGTGAAATTTTCCCAAGTATTTTGCGCGTTTTCTCTCCATTTCCTTGAAATTGCAGCAAAAAGGAATTTTATCATCAAAGTGAGCAGTACTGGCAAGGCATGAATGAACACAAACCAAAGAGGCTCCCGATCGCATCTGTCTTTGATGAGATCCATACACTGCACCTATGAGCTCCATCTGCAGGGAGATCCAGCTGTCACGCTGGTGTTTCATCTGCAAATTTCAGTTCCCATCCAGACCTTGAAGAAGTGGCGAGAACTTGTCCGGATTTCATAAAGTTCATTGGGTCACTTTTATGAAATCCTTCAATCTTTTCTTTTTTGCTAAAGGGTTCTTTTTGCTTCCTAGCTGGCCATGTAAGCATCCGTTGGGTTGTAGGAGGACTAATTTCCACACAGGTACTTGAACTAGGCAGGTGCACCTCTTTCGTAAAAGAATGTCAAAGCTGCTACTTTGCAAAAAATGCAAGCAATCAGTGAGGAAACTTGCTGGAGGAATAACAAAGTGCAGGTTCAAATCCTGGATGCAAACTGGGCAGAGCGTGGATTTCAGCATGGCTTCTGCACAATTCAAGCAGGAGGTGTGAGCACTGGACAGAAGTAAGTTGCTCTCACTTATTTGTCATCAAAAGGGACACCCATTTGCAAAGCACCCTCCTTTTTGAACAGACAGCATTTGCTGATGGAAAAGATACTGGTTGAAAATGGATCAACCAAAATCTTGGTTGATCAATCAAAGTCTTGACATAACATCTGCTTGTCAGTGGGCCAAGGATTGACTCCCTTATTCAGCCTACACTGTGCCTGTCCCACCTGAATTAAGGTGGTACAAACTCCAGGTACTAGCTCCGGGTACCAAACACGTAACGTACCCACAACAGGCTCTAGCAACCCCTGGCAGGACCATTATAACCTTGCTTAGACCTTCACATTTACGTGGCACTGTGTAGTTAAAACTGAGGTGCAGAAAAACTATCCTCAAGTGGACTCTGATGTATGAACACCACAACAACAAAAATTAACCTCAGATCTAAGCTAAAGCGAATTCCCTCTGCCCCCTCTTCTCCTGAGCAAGATTTCATTATCTGCCAAGACCCTGATGCCAAAAGCAAAGTTTTGCATATCTGCCTCTGCTATCTTGTTTCACTTTCCACTCCCTCCAAATCAGAACCAAATACCGAACCCTGCTGTTAATTCAGGCATTCTTGGGGGCTTCCTTCTTTTTCATTTGTTCCAAAATGACCTGGCAAATGGCATCAAAGAATTGACTTTGATTTTGACTTCCATGGTCAACCCTTCTTGCCCACAGGTGACAATAGGGGAGGGGATTTTGTGGGGCTGAGCCACTGAGGCCAACCTGAGCTGAGGATACCCTCAATGTCGAAGGGGAATCGTAGAATGGTTTGGGTTGTAAGGGACTTTAAAGATCATCTAGTTCCAACCCCCCTGCCATGGGCAGGGACAGCGCCCACTAGACCAGGCTGCTCAAAGCCCCATCCAGCCTGGCCTTGGACACCTCCAGGGATGGGGCATTTACAGCTTCCCTGGGCAACCTGTTCCAGTGTCTCACCACCCTCACAGTAAAGAATTTCTTCCTAATATCTCATCTAAATCTCCCCTCTTCCAGTTGAAGCCATTACCTCTCGTCCTATGCCCTTGTAAAAAATCCTTCTCCAGCTTTCTTGTAGGCCCCCTTCAGATATGGAAAGCCACTGTAAGGTCCCCCCGGAGCCTTCTCTTCTCCAGGCTGAACAACCCCAACTCTCTCAGCCTGTCCTCATAGGAGGGGTGCTCCATCAGGAAGGAGACACAACTGTGACAAGTGCCCTTTCAGTCACTGCAGGGTGCTCCTGGAGCAGACTCTGACATCATTTACCTGCCTGAAGCCCTCAAAGCTTTAATGAGTCCGAGATCAGAGACAGGCTAAAGAAAAGAGAAATAATTTTCCTTCTAGCTGTCAAAATCCCATATAAATTATCAGGTTGCAGGAAAAGGATCCCGTTACTCTGCTGAATTTAATCATCCCTTCTTATGCTTTTTCCAAAACTCCAAGCTTTAAGTGAATTCTCTTTCTCTGGGTTTAAAAACAGAGCAAAGCAGAAAGCTGGAGACAGATGTGACACGGTGCAATCATTTCACAAAATACTGCAACAGGCATGATGTATTAATTTTGAACTCTAATCTGTAGTCTAACATGATCACAACAAACAGCAGACTGGTGAACGCACTGAATTTATTTGCCTTCCCTATATATTTAGAGGCTTGTCTACACAGGGAAGCTGCTATGAAGTAAACTCAGGCTTTGAACAGCCACATTACTTGCCCATGGGAACTGCCTAAAAGTTAGGCACCTCACCGCTATTTATGCCAATGAAAATCTCTTCCAAAATCTCAGCTCTACCCCTGCCTGATTTAGTGCTTTTTGAAGACAATGGAAACACGGGATAAACTGAATAAATAACATAGGACTGCAGTAAAGACTGCACTGGAATTAGAAACTTGACATGCTTATCCTATATGAATAAGAATCAGATTTGCCATTGAACTGGCTGTGATGAAAATGCAAGAAAGCTTTTGAGAATATTTGGAAGCTTTTCCCTCACCAATATATAGAAAGCAGATACTGATTCCTAAATAATTACTGAGACAAGAGGTATGTTTCAACTGGAAAACACAAAGCATCTGACTGCAAATATGATACATGGGAAGAATGACTCACATACAAAAGGGGTTGATTCAAAATGGAATTATTTACTCTTGAAAGTGTCTGTTTATGGGATGACTTGAATGAAATATTGAAACTAAGGATTATAATACATTTACACTAAGCAGGAGTTTCAAGGATGGGTGTTTGACGGAAGAGGGAATGTATTACATAGGGGAGGGAAAGCATTGAGTTACTGCTAGAACATGGACTTGAAGTCCAGAAAACAAATCATGATTCTGTTTGCTAAGGCTTTGCACTCCTAAGACTGTATGTATCTGTCTTTTGGGTAAAAAGATTTTTTGCTATACCTCAATTCCCCACCCTAGTGAGTCAGAAATACAATAATTCTCTGTTTTTTAGGGTCATTGTGAGGATTAATCCATCGATTTCTGTAAGCACATCCTGGATTCCTCAGATGATGTCAGCATAAGAATTGAAGGAGACATTGTTTTAGGGGAAGAATAAATAGCCAGGAAGGATTTTGGTTCAAAGGAACTGGAAGCAAATAGTATGAGCATCCTTAAGCAAAATTTAGATGACTTCACTGCTGATGATAAGGGAGTATTCAACAGTTTTACTCTGGAGAGCAATCAATATGTTAGAGGAAGACAGGACTTTTTTTATTAACCAGAAAACTCTGCTGGGTCAGTATTATAAATGACAGTTAATTTTTTATGCATTTACATTAAAAAAAACCCACACAAAACAGGTTGCCCTTCCCTAGCATAAAATGTTCAAAGTATATATTATTATAGAGATGACAGGACCAGCACTGAGATATTGCAGGCCCAAAGCACCTAGCTCCTGATCCTGGTCCTACACAACCTTATATGCAGCTTGAACAGACACTTTTTGTACGACTTACAGTGGAGAACAACTTTCAATATCATCTTTTCCTTCTTACAGTTGGTGGAGAAGGTATTTAACTTACGGCAAATGTTTCACAAAAGGATAAGCCTTAAGAGGCGATACAGAAGCTAAAGGCAATGAGTCCAAGACAATATTTCTTATTTTAAATTACAGCATCTTTCATCTCTGACTATTGTTGGATGTCATTCTTCTCAATCCTCCTTGTATCTGTTAAAGTATTAAACTAATCAAAATAGTAAATATTAATAAATCACAGGGCCCATCATATCTTAAAGGGATTCAGCACTAGGGAGAAATTTATTTCTATGATAAAATATTGCATGACTAGCAGAAGCATTACGGAGGAACTTTTAAGTTCTCTGGAACTTTTAAGTGCTCTGGAGAGCAGCTCGGTGGAAAAAGACCTGGGAGTCCTGGTGGACAACAGGGGGACCATGAGCCAGCAATGTGCCCTTGTGGCCAAGAAGGCCAATGGCATCCTGGGGTGCGTCAAGAAGAGTGTGGCCAGCAGGCCAAGGGAGGTCATCCTCCCCCTCTGCTCTGCCTTGGTGAGGCCACACCTGGAGTACTGTGTCCAGTTCTGGGCTCCCCAGCTCAAGAAGGACAGGGAACTGCTGGAGAGGGTGCAGCATAGGGCTACCAAGATGATGAGGGGACTGGAACACCTCTCTTATGAAGAAAGACTGAGGGAATTGGGTCTGTTTAGTCTGGATAAGAGACGGCTGAGGGGTGACCTAATTGATGTGTACAAATACTTAAAGGGTGGGTGTCAGGAGGATGGGGCCAGGCTCTTTTCAGTGGTGCCCGGCAACAGGACAAGAGGTAATGGGTACAAACTTGAGTGTAGGAAGTTCCACCTAAACACGAGGAGGAACTTCTTTACTTTGAGGGTGGCAGAGCACTGGAACAAGCTGCCCAGAGAGGTGGTGGAGTCTCCATCTCTGGAGACATTCAAAACCCGCCTGGACGCGTTCCTGTGCAACCTGCTCTAAGGTGACCCTGCTCTGTCAGGGGGGTTGGACTAGATGATCTCCAGAGGTCCCTTCCAACCCTATGATTCTGTGATTCTGTGTAAGTTCCTCTAGAGCATTCATCTAGGTCTACATCAGAGACAGTATCGTATGGAGTGATCACTGCCGTAAACCATGTCTCTCAGCTTCGAGTTGGGGTTTCAGCTGCACAGATATTACATAGGTCGGTTCATCCCACCTAAGTGAGGTGTTGCATAGAGGTATTGTCCTTCAGTGCTTCCCATATCATCAATAAAAGAGACATAATCTGTTGACCTCACTAAGGAGCCTAATCTAACCACCTACATACCTTACCTTTGCAGGCCGTAGAGTCGGGTGAGGTTGTCTGGACCCACACGCAGTGGTTTAATGAAACTCTTACAAAGTTGAATCTGTCCTTCTGATCTAGTGACCAATAAAGTCAGAGGAAAACACCTACGCTTAAAGAACAATCAGAAAGCCAGCAGTACCTACAGCTAATGCCTAAGGCGAAACCAGGGGCATCAAAGTGGTCGTTATGAAAAATTGAGACAGATCATGTCTATGGTCTAGGGAGCTATTCTAGGCGAGGTTCATTTTGGGGTAGTATGTTTTGAAAGATTTATTTCTTTTGAAATGTTGTTTCAGTGTTTTCTGCTCTCTCCTGAAGGATATGGGGGATTCCTACAACATGCTGTGAGAGCAGCCAAGGAAGATTTTGGTTTATCCTGCTGTCTTGTGGTATCTGTCCCAAAGATGAGGTTTTTCAATCCAAAACAGTGTATGGAAAAAAGTTCTGCAAATCACTGGATTTGCAGTGGGGAAAAAAATCACTGTCGTCTTTATTTTTTTTGAGATGATGTGTCATAGTCTTTCTAGTCAAAGTGCTTTCACTAGCAATCTGCTAAGGAAAATATGAAATCGGAATATTAAAAAGTGGAAATTAGACATTTGCGTTTTTAGATACATAATAAACAGTCAAACTTAATTAGTTTCAAAATAAATGCTAAGTATAATCTACCAGTACTGCATCCAAAATGAAAAGAAACCACGGAAAAGGTCTGCAGAGCAATGTGTTTGGCATAGGCTCTGCTTCTTGGAGTCACTCTTCGTAACTGTTCAGGGCAGGATTTTCTATGACATCTCTTTTTGTTTGCACAGTAATCAGTCACTCAAATATGCAATCAGTCCCCAAGAAAAGAGGAATTTCATTTATGCTGTGAACTCCAGATCACACGGAGAAGGACCGTATTCAGTTCATCCAAGGAACATGGTTAGATACCAGTGTTAAGCTAAGCCATATATATCTCTCTCTCTATCTATCTATCTATCTATCTATCTATCTATGTATCTCCAATACTAAAGTCATGCTCTCTTTAATATTATAAAAATGCATAGCCTTTTGCATTCTGTACCTCTGCCAAGGTCTACAAAACCCCACGGGTACTATGCCTACAGACAGGCCATGGATTTGTCCTGGCTTGTGGCCTGCATCTTTTGTCTTTGTACTTATTATATTGACTTTTTTGCTCTAGTACAATAAAATATTGCAATGTTCTCTATTATAATATGGTTAAGTTCCATTTTCAAGAAGGGAAACTGAAGAACTAAGCAATGTAGCCTAAGACACGAACAGTATTATTAAGAAGGTGAAGCTAACCCATTCTTCTGCAACTGGAATTTTTTAATGGAAAAACTATCTTCAACTGGAAAGAAACACAGAAGTCGTTAGTCTTCATATAAAATTATTATTCAGGATACTGGGGTTTTTAAGGAATAAGGATCAGCTTCTGCCATCCTCCTCATGTTATTTTATACCTTGCATGATGTCTTACTGTCCCAAAAACAAGGAACTACATAACTGGCTGTATTAATACCTGCAAAGAAGAAATCTTTGAATCAAAGATACTTAGAACACCACCACAATAACTCAGAGTATAAGCAATTAAAAATTAAGGAAGATTATTATGGAAAATGGAGTATTTTAACCAAAGTCACACATTAGTAGTAGAAATAAGGATGATCTTCCAACTCTGCTCCATACATACAATGTTCTAGTTAACATGCTACACCTCCCCACACAAAATTGTAAAAGAAAAGGACGGAAGGAGCCTTGAAAGGTCATCTAGTCTGTTGTGGGAAACCACGCTTAGCTAAGTGATAGCTAAATTATTCCCAGAAAGTGCTTGTTTTACCTGTTCTTAAACACCTCCTGTGCTGGAGATTCCACAGCCTTGCAAAGCAATCCATCTCGGTACTTAATTACATTTATGTTTACATTTTTCCCCACAGGCTATCCTAAATCTTTCTTGTTCCAATTTAAACCTATTACTTCTTGTTCTACCTGCAGTAGACGTGAGGATGGTTTACTCCCTTCCTCTTTACTGCTAATTTCACATATCTGAAGACCATTGTCACATCTCCCTTCAATCTTCTCTAGAGGCTAAATAATCTTAATTCCTTCAATTTGCAGGTCATGTTTTCTAGTTTTCTTACCATTCTTGTTGAACTTGTGTGTGTCTTCTGCCACTGGTCTACATGTTTCTCGAATTGAACACAGTAATTCAATTTAAATCTAGCCAAACCAAGTAGAGCAGAAGGATTACATCACATGTTTTATTAATAATATTCCTTATTGTCCTTGTCAAATAGCATCCTATTTTTTACCAGCCATTTCTTTATTTTGTGAAAATTAGTTTAATTCTACTCTGGTCCCTGAATATACTTTCAGAATTCACTTTTGGAGGCCTGCATAATTAATCATCTGTGTGTTTAATGAGTTTTCTCTCTCCTCCATCACCAATTCATTCATGAGAGCATTGAATATTACCACAGAAGACTACTACAAAACTCCGCTCGTGACATATTTCCTGGTAGAGAGTGTAGTATTGGCAACCATTAGTTTCTCAGCAATTTTTTCTCTGCCATGTGTTATTACTTTGACTTGCTCCTAAAAATGCTGTTTAAAACAGTATCAAAAGCTTATTAGAGGCAAGATAAAACATCTATGCTTCTCCCTTATCCAAAAGGCCTGTTTCTGTGCCAGAAAGAGTTTAGTTTGGTTTGGCAAGATTTCTTCTCAAAAAACCCGCAACAGCAATTTTTCCTCTTGTGCTATTTTGCAGGCACTGTAATTCTCACTTATCAGCTCTGGACCATGGAGTCACCTGGCTTTAGGATTTTGATGGGACGCCTAAGCAGCTTGATTTGTGGAACAAGTTCCTGAAGTGCAGTGTTTTTTTGCTTCCTGACCCCGAACTGTCCACCTTGACTGTAACAGTGTCAGCAGACTGGAATCATCTTATGTATCTCTGCATTTTTCTAAAGATGTTGATACGGTTGTTGTTTCAATACTAACTGCATCCCAACCTTTGGCTCCCAAATGTAGGCTTAAAAAAAATACCTAAAATTTTTCTGAAGCGTTTTCTGCTTTTCAGCTAGACCTCAGTGATGTAGGGTTGGAAGAAGCAGCTGTGCTACTGTTAACCCAGCAGTTGACCCGGATTATGCATCACGTTGGGTGCTGCTAACAAGGGGGATACTGTCCCTGCTCTCACCCCCGGAGGAGCAGCTGTGGGGCTTTCTGCACTGGCCCCTGCAGGCAGATCTGCAGTTGCTCAGCTGGACATGAGCCAGCCCTGATGTGAAAGCTGAGCAGCTTCATTAGTGCAGTGCTGCGCCTAAACAGATCCATCAGTCCTGCTGAAAGTGCTGGGCTGCTCTCAGCGAGCCGCTTCTGGATCGGGGCTGCTTCGTCTGCAGGCGTGCTGATGGTCCAGATGATGCCAGTGCAGGTCTGCTCTCTGGGAGAGGTCACGCTAACAAATTCACTTTGTAATGCATATTCAAGCACCGTCTGCACCCTCTTTTTGGAGGGAAAAAGAATCTGTATCCATTATTTCAGTATATTTAACAGGACTATTTAAAACGCTTTTCAAATATTATTCTTTCACGTCCCTAAATGTCCTTTTAGGCAATCAACCAAGCCTTACTATTTTTTTTTTCTTTTTTTTTTCCTAATAGATGAAGACAGTAAGGGGAAATGGGTCTTATATTGCAGGGTGGTTTCCAGCCCTGTTCTCTTGTCACTGGCCCTACAACATGCAACTGCTGGATCGTGGGAGAGATTCAGCTATTGGGATGCTCCTATGTGGTTCCCAGGAGAATGAGAAAACAGAGGAAGACAGCTCAACTAGCCTGCAGATATGTGCAAATTGGGATATCCTTGGATTTGACCTTTATTTAATGAACACGCCCTAAAAGTCCCTGTTACCCACCACAAACCCAGCACAATAAGCCACTGCTTTCCAAACATCTTGACCCAAAATCCCCAAAGAGCCACCAGATACTTATCGCATACTTTAGAAAGCAGAAAGCACTCTCCCAAAGTCCTTAGGAGGAGGAGAAGCCGATGGCTCCCAGATGTCCCATTGCTTCCCTGCAGAATAACCTCAACTGGGTGCTCAGCTGGCTCTGGGGTAACCCAACAGAGCTAGCTTCAGCTCATCTGCTTCTCCCCAGGTCAGTAATTTTGGGTCTGGAGGCACCGGTGTAGCAAGGCAGCCGCCTGCTATAGGCAAGGTAGAGTATCCACGCCTGAAGAGCTTGCAAATGATATGTAACTCAGGTGGCTGCACTGCCACCAAGATAACATGCAATGTACCCTTTGTCTCAGCATCATTGCTGAAAGTAAATTCCGGTCTTTGTATTTCATATTCTCAAGTAATATTTTGACCTGCCACCAAAGCCGAGGAACAGGAGGGTGAGAGATACCTGTCTGCCATGTAATGGCTAAAGAAGTGGGTCTGCCTTAAATTCCTTATTATTAACCCTGGGACACCTCCTGTTTAATTCTCAGAATGTGAAAAACAGGGAAGATTTAATTCACAGTACATTTGCAAAAAAGCTCAGACTATACAAATAAGCATCTTGCAGCAACTGCAAGTAGAGGCAAGTTCCAGAAAGGGAAAAAATAGTCTGATGCATGTCATCTTGTGGTTTTTTGCTAGATTAATGAAAAGCCCACACAGCATAATTATGTTTACAATAAGCTTACAGGAGTTTTCCCACAAGGTAGAGGAGAGTCATAGAGGGATCAGGTTAAACCAATTATTTAACCTTTACAGAGCTAAACTTGCAAGTGTTTCAGAGGGAGGGAAAATGGACTATTTTATTGGTTGCTTACGACCATGCATTAAAATAGTGGTCTCCTTTTTTATTCCATCATGTTGCAAGAGCATATCCTGGCAGATCCAATTCAGATGACCGGGAAACAAGTTGTTGGATGCCTAGATGACTTAAATATTCCACTGCTAGCACAAGTTTGCTTTTAACTACCATGAATGAGTCTCCTCGCAAATATCCTAACATGTCTGGTAAGGCTCTTCACAGAATGTGGCATCCAGATTGAGGGGTTTTAATGATAGAGCGAACAAATAAATCATCGAGCTTGACTGGGAGTTGGTGCATTCACTAAAATCAAGATTTCCTTTTCTGGAGCTGGTCTTTTGGGCTTGAAACAAGTGGGCAACTGTGGAAAGCACTGAAAAGAAAACAATATAGTATCATTTATCAGGCCTTTTGCAATGTCAGCTCTCCATTGTTCTTGCTTAAAAAAATACATACTTCTTGGCTTTCCTAATTCATCAGAGAGACATGTAGTTGTTCTGGTTTAGACATTAGCATTTGTTTTGTTTATTCCAGTTCCAGTGGGCAAAAATCAAGTAAACCTGATTAATTCAATGGTCTACCTACAATTTTTCCAAAGGATATGGCAAGCTATGATAGAGTGGAGCTTGAGAAACACAGATATAACACCCTAGGGGCTAAATTCTATGGATGTTGTTGACAGAGCATCTGTCTAAATGATCTTCCAGCTAGTACTGGGCAAAATCAATTTTTTTTTTTTTCATTTTGCTGACAATTTGAAAATGTGGGGGAAAAAAGCCCATTACCGCTCAAAATTCAAACACTTTGGCAAACGGCATCTTGGGGAAAATATTCAGAATACTTCATGTGTTTAATCTGGATTTGAGAGCTTCTTATTTTTCACTGAGATTCAAAAAAAAAAAAAGGGATTTTGTAACAAATTGTCATTTCTGTCAAAAAATAACAAACAATTTCATTAAAAAATGCTGTCTGAACCCCACCCGGTTACTAGTTATGAAAACTGCAGCCAACACCATGCTTTACACAGCAGATAAAAATTAGCTGGCATACTAGAAGAATGTAAATGAAAATAATATCCAAATGGTCAACCTGGGGCTCTCCAGCTATTTGCTCCAAAGCCATTCATAGTTGACTCCCATGCTGGCTCTGCACACAGGTTGGGACCCGGTGGGAAAGCCGCCCTCTAGCTGCTGAGGAAGCCATCGAGCACGGGCATCCCAACCTGTGCTAGGTTTGAGCACCATGTTCAGAAATGAGTAATAGGACCCCAGAGGGAGACGTTAAACTTTTCCACCTGTGAATGCCTCCTGGCACTCCTCTGCTCCCTGCTGAATCTGCTCTGCATAGGGCAGGTCTCATTTGCACGGTGATTTTAGCAAGTAGCTCACGGGGTTGGGGAGGTGCACCACATGGACTGATCCTTCCTCTGTGTCCTACAGCAGGTGACATTTGCTCTGTAGAAGGAATCCTAGTGGCAACAACCAACAATAAATTAGTTCCTGACCTACCATAGAGCTATCTGGCCAAGAGACAGCTCAGTCTGCAGGTGTGAAGCTGCACAGCAAACAGTACTCAAATTTCTCATTGGCTTTTACGCAGCTCAGACAAGATAATGCACTTCAAGAGCAAGGTCAAACATTTTCAGTCATGGGGTTTCCAGTTCAGCAACTCAGTTCGTATTTGAGTAGCAAAGACGTACAATTTTCCAGTTGTGCTAGTCAAACATGAGGGATTCGTAATCTTTTCACACCTCTGAAAATTAAGCCAATTATCTAGATACCATAAAGGAACTGGCTGACTCAAGGTCTCACCCAGGAATGGGAGTGGGAATAGATGGAGTAATGATCTGAGGTTTTTCATTGCATATATTCCTCTCACCCTTTTAACCAGAGCAGTCAAAGCGCTACAAAGTCAAGCAGAGATACGAAGCCACCTGATAAAAGGATCGCGTTTTCTGATTCACCTGCATCGCTGCAAGTGAACTGTAACAAAGCATGGGCAAAAGGTAACTTTTTGCGACATTTAATCTCTAAGATTATGCCCTGGCTTCAAGTGAAAAAAAAACCATACCCACATCCTTTGTCACAATAACTTTTATGATTACCCAACAAATACTATTAAAATACTCTAATTTTCAGTTCATTGTGACTTTCCCAACATTCTGTGTTGGGACTGAAATTTTCCATTTTGGTTGCTAGCTTGTAACTGATTTATTTATTTATTTGTTTATTTATTCCTTTTTGGAGGGGAGAAATTTAAGGTGAAACGGTTAGACATTTACAAAAAGAAGATTAAACTAATTTTCGGTGTTAAATTCTGGGGACATTTCCTTTGATTTCTAATGGGAACCTCAAATTTTACAGCCGGCTGGCTGCTATGGATGGGGTGAGTCTTTTGCATTCCCCGTGAGAATCTGCCCAGAATTGGCAAAGTTTCAGGCTTTTGAAAAACCACAATTCACACAGTTTTAAGATGTTAGGCAACCTCCCCAAAGCTTTCCTCTGCCCAATTATTCTGTTACCTCGAGTTGCAGAATTCCGAGGGGGTGATACAGAGACTCCAGCCCTGCTGATGGCCCATGTGGGTGCCAGGACAATAACTCCTGTGGAGAAAGTCTACTTTTTCAGGCTACCTTCTTAAAAACCTAGGAAATGAAACAGAAAATGCTAACTGCAGGAAGATGTAAAGGTTAGGAAACACCAAATTTAAGAGTGCTTGTGCAACTTTGGTTTGGTTTCTTGCGTCTAAGTGGTGTTCATGTAGATTTTAATCACTCGATAACTTCCTACATTTCCCATTGACCCCTGCTTCATTCAATGCAATGATGCTCTGCTTTGGGAACCAACATTCTGCCTGAAGGGGACTTATTTTCAGTACTGCTATCTCAGTGTTTTCAAAACTTGGAAAGGGTAAGCAAAGAATAGAAAACAAAGGTTGCAGGAAAAGAAAGGATGGTTTCTTGATTAAATTAGTTGGTTCGGATTCACTTTTATCCTGGTGTCTGTTAAGCCAATCTTTGGTCACTGAAAACAAACTTTTCCCACAAGTCATTAACCGTGCATTTCTCATCTTCTAGATATCTGATAAGATCATAGATTCTGATTTGCAGAAGCAGCTATCATTCCTGACTGCAGACGAACTCAGCATGCAAGATCAGGTCATGTGTCTCATACTGTGTCCCCTTAGATCTCACTTTTCATCATTCTCCCTGTGCCTTGGTTCTCCGACAGACCAACAGGGATGACAGCATCCCCTCCTCTCTGTTTTGGGAAGACTGATGAGTGAATGTTTGTGAAGCCCTCGGATCCTGCGGTACTGAACCCCACAGGAGAAGCCACAAGGAAATTAATAATTCTGTCTTCAGAATCAGATTTGTAGTGTAAATAAGGCCTGGGGTCACACTTCAGATAATAAGCAGAGAACAAAATATTGAATTAGGAGAGCACCATCCATTCTGAATGAGGTGGTGGAAAATATACTAGGTGTTCGTTTAATTAAAGACTTATATAATTCATACACACAAGGGAAATGATTTAAAGTTCATTTTTGAGTTAAGAATTGATTTGCAACCTTAATAATGCTCTTTTAAAACAGTGTGTGGGTGGCATGTGTGTTTGTTATAGCCTGCCAGCCAGGTAATTCAGGGAAAGAGGGAAGCTTTGAGCTTTCAGCCCCTGGTCATTTCTTATGGATAATTCACTACCTGCACATCCTTCCTGGAAGCTGCTATATGTGTGTTACTGATGGCTTATAAAAACAAAACAAAACCAGAAAGATGTAATGCAATATTTATTTAAAATCCCTGTTTTGGGAAATCATTGAATCATGTCTGTCTTGAGGCATTGTGGTTCCTTTTCTAAATACTTCTTACTGAAGATATTTCACTGTAAAACAACTAGTCTTAGGGCTGCCTGTTCCAGGGCCAGGGAAGAATTGCTTGAAAAGCAACTCTCAGCCTTTCAAAATTAGAAATTCTTTGTTAAAACACCCTCTATTTTCTTTAAGATCAAAAACCAAACTTGGTTTGAGAACATGGGTTATTATTACAAGGGATTTTAAAACCTTGTCCTGAGTAGACCAATGTGGATCACTGGGTTTTTACCTATGAGGGTGTTTTTTTAATTATGACAGCAGGCACCTGGAGTCTGTCAGGGCTTTTGCCTGAACCCAGTTGCATCCTTCACACTGATCCTACTTCCAACTTCAGACATGGTCCGACATTATGGAAACAGAAAATCAGTGCTGCACCATGAAGCTGGCACACAGGGAAGATTTCCTGTCTGGAAATGGCTGGGTCCCAGTTTGGGGAGACTTGAGGGGCCTGGGATTGTGACACTGAGCAGAAAGCTCAGGAATTAACCACAGGGGACACTTGGGGACACAGCTGAAGAAAGCAGAGGAAGAAACCCTGGCTGACGCATTAGTGTCCTGCACTCGTGTGTCATGCGGGCTGAAGGATCAGACACAAGTGATCAGAACGGGATGGCTTGAAATGAGAAAAATTCGCCAATATCTAATAACATGGGCCTCTGGCTACAGTTTGCCCTGTATCATATACATAGTGCCAAGCCACTGTGGGGGTCGAGACTGACAGTTGGGGCAGCTGCGGTCTTAGGGGTGCAACAAAGAACCCTGGATATTGCTGTTCTCAACCCTTGTAATTAACTGCGCACATTTAGTTGAGGAAAATTCCCAAAAGGGACAAGTCAAGAACATCTCTAGTGTAAGTGTCTGGAAGCCAATGAAATGAAACGCATTTTCACTAGTAGGCAATCAATGATTTTTTTTTTTTTTTTTTTTGCAACCACTGCTGCCTCTTTTCAAGAACCTACCTCTGCTTTGTCAACATCTAATATTAAAGTGGCCTGAAAAACAAACGCACTGAGCCTCTGCAGGTCCAATAGAAGTCGCTAAAACTCAAGATCTGCAACATTTGACTTTTACCACTCATGGCTCCACAAGGGCTCCACAATTCGCTCCACAACGAAGACAACACTTTCCTGCCTTGGTGATGCAGTTTGAGAACTGCAGCCAAATTGTATTTTCTAATGACAGACACAGCAGTCAGGAGGCACTTTAACGGGGGGAAGAAACCGGCTTCTCACCTGACGCAAAGCACCCCCAAATCCAAGAGCACGGTCCTCTGGCTTTTTGGAGGAGGGGGAGATCATTTCTGTCTCTCTCTCCTTTGTTTTTGTACCTATCTTTTCCTCTTACTAAATAAAAAGACAAGGTTGCTTTCTTGGGCCTCCGAGGAGAGTTTAAAATAATCCTAAAAATGCCGCCAAAAGGACTGTAAACATCTCTCTCCCTAGGATTTAATTAGTAGAAAGAGCTGTGCAACCAAGTGTGTATTTAAAGCAATCTAATAGCCTTTGCTGTGATGAAGTCTAACATGACAGTTTGTGCCTGAAAAAGAGAAGGGGTCTGGACAGCACCTTCTCTTTCATAAAAAAATAACCAGTGAAGGCAATAAATAATATTTGCTCTGTTGCCAGCTCATCAGTTCTTATTTAACCAGCCAATGCAACAAAAACTTAATGCAAAAATGTACTTCAACCTTCTTCTACCCCTCCCTCCCTCTTCTGCTCTCTCTCTTCCTCTCTCTCTCTCTCTCTGGGATTGGCTTATTTTAAAACTATATTTCTGCCTAGGCATTCAAAAATGCTGAATGCCTCAAGCAAACTAGTAGAATAAGCATGTTTCTCTACTGTTTCTTGGCTAGGTCCACCGCCTGAGTCCTGCTTTAAATTAAAGCACATGTGGCTTGAGTTTAGCATTATCATGAAAATGAAATTACCACTTTAGAAAAGTCAAGTTATTTTGGAAGTGAAAACTGCAGGTCAGAGCCCACCAAAATTCCAGAAACTCGCTCGAAAAATGTCTCGTTGAAGGTTCAGAGCTGCTGCCGCGGACAGTGCATCCTTTTTGGGTCCTGATTTATAGTCTTCCCCTTCACGGTTTCCTACATTTGTTACAAGCTCTGGGAAAACCTTACAGACCTTGGCTCTTTGTCACTGGCTCCCTCTGCAGCTCCTCCCCTGGAAAGAGGAGAGAAAAAAAATATCTATCAGAAATCAGCAACATTGACCCGAGGCTCATCCTATTGTTTTGAAGTCCTTTTGAAAATTGCCCTGGCACTGGTAAATACGACATAACCATGTTGAAGTGCTGGTTTTTTGCTCAGCTAAAACCCCTCAGTACTATTACATTAATTTTCTTGCCGTCAGACAAGGGCTGCGTGGAGAGGAGACAGGAGCCTGCACTCTCCCGGCTTGGAATGGATTCTCCTGTGCTCTTTTTCATGCCCAGAGGTTTGAGTCGGTGGTAAATCTTATCTATTGCAGCAACACAGTGGTTTGAACAGGGTTTAGGGTTTATCTTTGTGCGTATGTGCTCGCATGTGTGTGTATATAAGTATTTTGGTTAGTTAATATGTATGTTAACTATATATTTTTCTTTTCCTCTGGGCTTGTTATCATGCAAAACAAGATTCATCAGGTCAAAAATAAAAAACAATAGACGTTAAGTCCCACTACTGTTATTGAGAATGTGGCAGAAGTGGATATTGGCTTGTCACGTCGTGGTAGAAATGAGTCCATCTATAGGATGCCATTTGCCAGAATCTGAGCTGTACCAAATGAGTGGGTTGTTAAAGAAATATTGTCAGATGAGCTCGATTATTTTGCTCCACAACATTGATTTTATTTTATTGCAATTCCACTGACTTCAGTGGAATGAAGCCAGTCTCTGGGAGGGTTGGGGAGGAGGAGTCAACATGCCAAATTGTGCAGCTGAAGTTGGAATGACCAGTGCATTGTATAATCCTGTGGAAACATGTACGGTGATTGTGCAAATGGATCTGGTAATCTGGCTTAGAAGTCAAGCCACAATAACTCACCCTGTTCCCTATACACACAAGCATGTACACTCATACACAGAGAGAAAACTGTGTCTGGAAGAAAATAATTCACCAGCCAACAAACCTCAGAGACAGTTGGAAGGACAGGAGAATGGTGAGTGCCAAGAAAATTTTCCCCGAGCTAAGAATTAGTAATACTGCCTTGCCTGTTGAGGTTTGCCAACGTGACTGGAATTGGTAGTGAAGTGACTACTGACTTTCAGAGAATTTGGATCAAGCCTTCATCCCTTTCATGGAACATATAGAATAGAATAGAATAGAATAGAATAGAATAGAATAGAATAGAATAGAATAGGAGTTAGTTCATTTGGAAAGGGCCTACAACGATCATCTAGTCCAACTGCAAGAAGTCCTTAGTAGGTACCTACTCCTCAATTTAAGCCAGCTCACCTACAACACAAAGAGTTTGGTAGTCAAGGGCAGAGCTGAGGGTCCAAGTTTCTTTGTCTTGTACTGCGAGATACTACCATTGGTCTCATCAGGTGACGCACTTCTCCTGCAGCCAAGGGATTGGTCCTGAGGCTCCTGTAGACCTACTTTCCCCTCAGACATATTCCTTTTTTTCTCCTACTTGCATTTATTCCAGAAAGATTTTTGGTAAGAGCAGTTGTGACCAGGTTTTCCAAACCATCATCACAATGAGTAGATGGGGGATTTTGTTTCTGCAGAGAGATTCAGCGCAAGAGCTATGGTTTGATCAGCCACAGTGCCTCAGGGCCTGAGGGTGAGGAGAAAGGGACACTGACAGCTTGTGGGTAGAGCACACAACTTCAAACCCAGCAAGAAGTGCAGGGGCAGATCTGGGGCAGCAGCAGGGCTGAGGTCAGAGGGTCTAGGGAAAAGTGGTGATGGGCAAGTGTACATTAGTGGATATAGCTACCACCTTACACTCAGGCAAATCACGGCTGTACTTAATTTTGATCAGATCCTGTGAAAGAACACTTCTCTTGAGTTTGGAGGGGATTGAGGTGAGAGGTTATTTAGGCAGGGTGAGGGTTGGCAGGGAGTGAGGATACAGCTACCTGTGTGTGGGTGGCTGTGAAAGGGCAGGGGGTTTTGTGTTGTGGGGAAGGAAGCACAAAAGCACTGTGTTGTGGGGCAACAGGGATGAGTACAAGGTAAGGAACAGACTAGAGGGTCACCACATGACATCCCTCCATCTCCGTTCCTGGGCATTTTTAACCAAACTTGAATTTGTACTCAAGATCTGCTATTGTTAATCTGCTAATTGATCCTTATGGGTCCCTTCCAACTTGAGATATTCTATGGTTCTATCCCAACACGTCTCCATTCTCTCACATATGACTGCCCCCTTCCATCCCATGTGTCGGCATATCATCAGTTGAACATACCCTGTACGCATTAGGTAGTCTTCCAACACAGTGGTTAGTCCAAGCTAGGTGTTACAGGTCTCTTATTGCCAACAGAGAACTCCTACCTAAGGTTATAGGGTACAAAACATGCAGTGAGTGGTCACCTCTGCTCAGGTGAGCTTCCAACCAAGCACCCTGCTTCTGCACTAAGCAAATACATTATTACGTAAGGAAAAGGATTAAGTTCCATATCTGAAAACACGATTTTCAAAGGTGAAATCAGGCACCTGGTGGAAAAAATATAGCTCTTGGTGTTCATAAAAAATGAGAGGCTCTAAATGAGTTATTGCCAACTCAGGAAAGAGATCCTGGAGTCACTGCAGCTCTTTGAAGAAAAAAAGCAGGGATTGGGTAAGGTAAAGAGGCTAGTGATCAATGATCGTCAGGCATATGTACGGTACAGTATCTGCAAAAGAGAGACTGGAAAAGAGACAGCTGATAGAGGGTTGCAGAAATGTGAGTGTTATGGAGAAAACAAATAGGAAACAATTTCTTTCTGTTTTGTAGAAGACGGGAAATGGAAAACACTACAGGAAATCATCAGTCTGAAGGTTTAGAACAAAAAGAAGTATTTTTTCATCAACAATGTAATTAAGTGGGGGAAGTCGTTGTTGCAGGCTTGTACAGAATCCAGAAGTGTTAATGGGCTTAACGTGAGATTCAAAAATCCAGGAGTAATAGGTGTACTAACAAACAGACTGTAGCCTCTAACTCAAAAAAATCTCTGCTGAACAGTCTGTGGGATGATGAGCTGGTATACCTGAAAAATCCTGTTATTTTCACCTGCTTATTATGCTCTATCACAAAAATGATGGGGGACGGTCCCCTTTAATATAATTACTCCTGGGTTGGTGCATCAGGGTTAGTGTGGAAAGCCCCACATTTAAATCCTCTCCCTGGTTTTCAGTTCACACCCTTCTTTCTTTTTCCCTGCAGAGTCCTGTGTATCTGCTGAGCCATCCTCTTCCCAAGTACATCTACACTGTCATGTTAGCTCATGCCTCAAATTTGCATTTAGCCCTGAACTCTCTGATCATCTGTGCCAGTGTTAGGCTCATTCTCTGACTCATGTCTGCAATGGGCTAACTGGCTTTCCAGGCAGAGGAAATTCAGGAATTCAGGAGCAGGAAAGCAGGTGGGAGGTGCTCTAGTGGTCTAGTGGTTGGGAGGTCTAGTGGTTAGTGCATGCACTTTCGAGTGCATGCACCTATTTGCCAGGTCTGGCCCTGTATATATAAAGGAATAGATATGGTTTCTTTTCCTATAATACACACAACTATAACATAAACACGAGAAATATTTGCATTATATATTATTTCTTAAGTATATTATACATCGAACAAGGAGAGCAATAAACACAAGGGAGAGCAAGAGTGAGAAACTCTATGGCTGAGTATTCCGTAGACCTTTTCTGCAGTAAAAGGCGGTGTTTCAGCTTTGGATTCCCATTTCAGACTGTGTAAAATGGCACAAGAACCTAAAGAGCCACACTGAGAGGCAGAACTTCAGCCTCACTTCTTTCTCCCATGCTAACCTGACTCAATCTTCAAAGGCCCTCATAAAGCCACAAGAAGATCATAGCTCTGGACACAGACCTTCCTCCCGCAGATGGGCTATGGGTCTGGTGCTGGCTCCCTGGAGAAAGCTGTAAAACAGAGCGAGTCACTCAGCTGGCGAGAGGCAGGTCTTAGGCTGCCACATGAATCCAGTTCATAGGCTGAAGACCTTGAAGGTGTTCTAGAAGGTAAAAGGTCTGCCAGGATGGGGTACACGTTCAGATTAAGACATGTAAATGTAGATGACTACCTGCAAGCTGATCTCTAAACTCCAGGTGCAGCTGATGGAGATCGAGCTGGTAGAATCAGTGAGGTCTAAAGAGTGATCTGGTCTAAGCTGACCAGATCTAGGTGTCTTAACCTGCAAACTGACTCCCATCCTGGCTTCCTGGGGCTGA
Source organism: Dromas ardeola (assembly GCA_013398915.1). NCBI lineage: Eukaryota > Metazoa > Chordata > Aves > Charadriiformes > Dromadidae > Dromas > Dromas ardeola. The sequence continues at coordinate 1,153,610 of VYZM01023510.1, forward strand.
AATGTAAGAACCTACATTTCTGAAGGGAATATATGCCTTTCTAACATTAGGTTATAACACTTAGGCTCTCGAGGATCTAATTTTTTTTCTGCAGAGCTTAAAACTTCTTATGTGGGCTGCTTTATCGATTTAACCCTTAGTCTCTCTGTCCTGCAGTTCCCCTATTTTAAGAAAGTGACAAGATTACTTCCTTTCTCTATGGGATATAGCAAAGACAAATATAGTAAAGGTTTTTAAGCTTTCAAATACTGTAGTTAAAGGTGAAGCACTTTAAGTAGATATCTGCTAAGTAACTATAGCATATAGAAGTTCTCATTTACAAAGATAAGAAAAATAATTTTTGTTATGAATTTTTTATTTATGTCCCAGAATTCCACTGCCCTATCCTCATACTTATTGTGTAAGTGTGAGAAATATACATTTAAAGACTCCAGTATCTCTTATTTGGTTAATGTCCTACAAGTATTTAAATGAGTCATTTGATGGCTCTGCACTTCATGATTGGTTAAGCTATTTAACATACTTTATTGCTTCTGTGATTTATTGCCTGATGAGGACACTCAAGAAAGTCTGAGAACCTCTTTGGGGTTTATTGAGCTGGTACATATTTTATGCTGATTTCAAATAAATCAATGTCTATTACAGCATAAAAAATGGGAGCATTGGAAAGAACGTTGAGGAGAACTATTTCCGGAGCTTTGTGTTCTGCTTCATGCATAAAGCATGAGGGCTTCATTAACATGGAAGTATGTGTATGTGAACCTTTAGGTCCTTATTAATCATTTTGGTGAGTAATACATGGAGCTCAATGATTCCCATAAGCTTCTCTAAAAGAAACCATAACATACACACTGTGTGAGATGGTTCCCTAAAGGAACAGTAATGTCTCAGATACCTTGTACGTAGGGATGTCTTGATAGATAGTTGTGTTGTTCAGCATGTCCTTCCCTGCTCCACTAATGGCATTTCAAACAGGCCCATCGAGGAATAAGACAGAAAGTTGCCAGTCCTTGTCTTGTTCAGCTGGCACCTTGGTCATTCACAATCCTCAATAGCTCTGGTGTTGATTTAATGACAGCAGGACTGAATTCTCTGTGAATCCGGAAAAAAATGATGTAAGCTTATTGACCCAGGACTTCACTGTGATGTAAGTTCTCCTGTGGGTGGAGTTAAGGTTTAAATCATGACTCTTTCACTAGGCAGCTATCAGTGGCCTATGAGGTTTTGTCTGGGCATCATCCTAAGGCTGGAGAAGAACAAGACTCCTTGAACCTCTAGTTTGTGCCAACAACGGTGGGGGATCAGGTAGAGAAGTGCTCCCCAGGTGTTTTGTGTGGTGGTCATTCCCAGCAGAGGACAAGAAGAACAATGTCATGGTAATTCTGAATGTTCTTTCAAGAAGTCCTTTGCAGTCTCTTCCAGTCTTGTGACCTCTGCAAACTTAATGTATCTGCTCTCCACATCATGGTCTGGACTGACCTCTGTGGAAATCTCTTATACCTTCTCATTTTGGCAGACTCTCACCTACTCAATAGATATAATAATTTGGTCAGTTTTACACCTAAACTAATTTCACCTGGGCTATGTCTTTAGTTTGCTTACAAGAATGGTGAGTGAAACAGAATTGATTATGAAACACTTCAATTTTCCACAACCAAAAAGACCTGTTTTCCTGTTTTGAAAGAATACTAGATTGGTTTATTCTTGGCAAATCCTTGCTGGCTGCTGCTCTTCTCCATAGCATTTTCCAGGTGTCATAATTTGTTTGGTTGCTCCTTCCAGAATTTTTTCTGGGCCTAAAATATAAACTGACTGGCCTTGGCTTCTTTATTCTCCTCTTTTTATAATGGTCACTATTTCCAATTTCAGTTTTTCACCTTTCTGCCAAAGGCTTGTCAAAGATAATTGCTAACATTTGTAAGACTGCTTTACCCTGCTCTTTCAGGTCTGTTTGTGCAAGCATTGTGGTGCAATAGGAGTGCATCAGTCGTAAGAAACAGTAAGTCCCAATGACCACACTCTGTTTGTTTGTGTTTTTCCTAAGACTAGCTCTAGTTTCGTCCCAGGGACTTTATACCCATTAGCAACTACTAATTAGCACTCCCAAAGTATGTCTTCCTGTTTAGTGTCATTGTGAAGTCTAAGCTTGTCTGGAAAGCAGACCAGAGCACAGTAAATGGACCTGATTATGAGAGCCTCTCGAACAGTGCATCCCCCAACTTAAGTCCCAGGATGTGGAGCTGCCCCCACAGTATCCTGGACCGGAGTTCATCAGTCCCAACCAATCTGAGAATAAGTAAATCATGGAAGTACTCATTGTTCATGATGTTGATCATCTTAGACCTTTAAATGAGAACTACTGAAAAGTTGTTAAATGTATCCTTGTTGTCAGCATCATCTGACAATAATTCTTCCTCTCTGCTGGATGATAGGCCAACTTTCCTTGGTTCTCTTCTTACTGCTGATATATCTATAGAATGATTTCTTGACACACTGTATGTTTATTGCTAATTTAATCCCATGTTGTGTTTTGGCCTGTCTGACTTTATGCCTAACATATTTCTGCACTTCTCATATACTCATCCTAATAATCTGCCTTCGCGTTCCTGTATGCTTCCTGTGCTTGAATTCTACCAAGAGCTCATGCTTTATCCAAGCTGACTGCGCCTGTTTCCTATTTTTCCTCTGCACAGGTTGAGAGCTAAAACCATAGCATGAATTTGGACACAATGATTGCTTAAGATCCCTTCCAGCCCTTTACTTACACGATACTACGATGGTTTTCTTTGTGATGCCACAGCAATAATTTATTGATATTGCTGGTACATTGCTCCTTGGAGAATCACAATCTGTCCTAGTAAGACTGTTGCTTTCACGTACAAGAAAGGAAGAAGATCGTGACCTCTGTCCAGACCTGAACCAAAGACTATTCAGGATATTCAGGTCATTCAGGAAGATAGTAGGATGTCATGTACAGCCACAAAGCCGTGTTTGCAGAACAGCACTTCATAGCAGGTCATGAAGAGACATGAGGGAAATTCAGTAACTGGTCTGGCTGCGGATTAAAATTTCTATGAGTCAACAGACTGGCTTTTAACCAGAGGGAGTCATGTCTAGCATCCTACAGCAGTTGAAAACCTGCTGTAGCCTTGGAAGTGTCCAAAATGTTATGCAAAAGCAGAGATTATTTTTTTTTTGGTGTTGTGTGTGTTTGGTTTCTTTTCTTTTTTTCTTTTTTTCTTTTTTTCTTTTTTCT
>VYZM01023510.1:1164216-1230799 GCA_013398915.1 Dromas ardeola
CCTGGAACCTCCATCCACGATGACGCTTTCGCTTTGCTGGTTGCTGCAGGCTAACACAGGGGAAAAATCACTCTCTAAATAGGCAAAGGAAAGGAGTGCAGTTCGCTCCCATTTTACAGATGGAGACCTGGTAAAAGGAAATGTTACGGCACTTGTCCACGTTTATGCTGCCAGCAATGGAACCCAGATCTCTTGAGTTTGAGTCCAACGCTTTAACCACAAAACCCTCCTCTCTCCAGTTTCAGTGTTTAATTAATGATGATGATGTCTGCAGCTTCCCCTTATCAAGCCACCCTTTCATCAATGATGATATTGTGGTTATTCCCCTGCTATGTGTGTGGCTGTCTTCCAGTTAAATTACCAGCTCCTGAAATCATGTTCACAAGCGTAGAATTTGCTAATCTTTCCCAAGTCCCCTCTTAAATGTGAAGCCAAACTCTGCTTTCAGTGCACACGCATTTTATGCTACTGAATATTGTAGAGTAGTAATGGTAAAACTTCTTGGGATACATGGATCAGCTGAGATTTCTGCTACCATCCGTGCTGTTGCATGAAGTGTAAGATCTGTCCCTTTCTTCTGATCACCAGTTCAGCCCTGTAACCTGTTTTCTAAAGGACTTTGAACGTCAAAGGAAAATAACCTCTTTCCTTCATTCCATTTCTGGCTGAATTGGGAGTTAAACGTCACCTGGTCCTGAAGGTTTTTCAGGTATGGGGGTTTTAGTTTTTGTTGCCTATTCTGGCAAATCCCCCTATTCCATAGTTCCATAATATTTATCGCTCTCCTTTGTGAGCATCAAGGGAAGAGCTTTGTAGGGATTGTTTGCCACCTCCATCACTTTCCCCTTGTTAAAACAGGACTAGGTTCAAGATCATGACACAGATCTGACTCAGGACCAGTTGTAGACCCTTCCATCAGGTTTGCATCCATCTGAATGCACTACTTTGCATGTCAGAAACATTATTTTAACTGATGTTGCTTGGAGGTGATCAAAAGATACCTCATCGTATGATAACTGGCTTCACTTTGTTATTCATCTTATCTTTAATTGTCCTTCTCTTGGATAAAACTGCAATCTAGGGGTCTAGGAAGAACATGCCCCTGTAGCATCTCTTGGTGAAATGAAAAAATAGAATGAGCCAGCTTCATTCCCATGTGTGACACACCGTGTGCTCATGTGAATGATTTTAGTTGTAACTGACATTAATTTCATGTGGATCAGCAAGATACTATTTTACATATTCTGTGATCAAAAAGAAGCAGACCAGGATTTAAAATTATTGAGTTAAGTCTCTGTAGCTGCTGCATAGAGTAAACATAGAATAAACAAAATAGGCCAAGGCTCAAGTCCAGTGGCCAGAGAACACCCCACAATGGCACAGTTCAACTCACCCCCAGAGCAGGGTGGCCACATCCAAAACAGTCTGTTGGGAAAGATCCTTGTTCCGCACCAATAACCAGACTTAAACACTACCTGGCACAATGCTAGTTGGCCTGGACAAAAGTAATTGTGGATCATGCACTGACAATGTATCACTCTGGACAGTCATACACCAGGGCTTGTGCCCATTTTCTGGGTCTTTGGAAAGTACTCACATGCTCCCAGCCTCTGCTCCCAGCCTTACATCAGTCTTCATTTCTCAGCAAGAGTAGGAGACAGTTGGATACTTGTGGGCCTCAGCTATGAAGGGTCTTACCCTGTGGACTGTGTGTGCAACATGTGGCTTCTTCTTACAGTAGCACAAAGTGGAGGAGAATGATCTCCTTTCATGTCTCCAGCTCCCGCCTCCAATCACCAAGGCTGAAGTCCCTGTGGACTGAAGTCAAGCCTTGGAGCCCAAACCCATCCCTCTCTGGCCTGAAGAAAACTCAGTGGGAGATGGCGTAACAGCTGCAAGATATCCTCAGGGCTGTAATCATTAATGACAAATGAAAGTAAAGGCAGCACTGTGAACGGGACTAATCTCACCAAGCTTTTGATGTCTACAATGCAGACATTTCTGTCTTAGAGCTTTCTACAATCAACAGAGGGAAACAGGCACTTGTTCCATTACAATTAATTTGAACTGCTTTAAACATTTACTTTAAGATGAAGTCAACCATGCTCTAGAATTATCTGTTTTATTCTCTGTTATAGCTAGTCTAGACAATTAACTCAGCTGGAGCTATATGCACATGGTCATATGGATTGCTACCCTTGCGCCTAGCTCAAACGTAGAGTAGAAGCAGCAAAGTGTGTGACACCAACAATAAAAGAAGGTGGGGAGGAGTGAAGAAAGGGAGCAAAGGGCATCCTATGGAGACATTTGCCCACCCGAGATGATTTGAAATCATTCTAAGGGCTCCTGGCCAAGACACTGGGTCATTCAGTGTTTTCTTTATTATGAAAGTGCTGCCAAATCACCACTAGTCTTTTTTTTTCCTGAATTAATGCCATTTAATTATTAGATTCACTGTTTATGAATGGGAAATATTGGCTAGGGTACCTATGGGAAGTATCTGGTTTCTTAAGGTTTCTGGGCTATTTTTTCTGAGCAATTGTATCTTGTAATTTTAAGAAAAAATTCTAGATACTCAGCTTGGCCTTTACTGCTGCCAACACCACCTGGCAACCTGGTTACATATACAGAAAATCTCATCTGTCATCAGTAAAAAGTCAATCCCACAGTCCATGCTGGGGCAGAATTCCCACCCAAGGCACTAGGGATCCCTCCAGAATAAGGAAGGTAGAACTGAGCTCATACTTTGTCCAGGTTCATCTTTTCCTGTGTTTTGGTTTTTATCCCTTTTGACAGAAAATAACGTTTGCTGCAGTTGACCATCTGAGCATCAGCTCATGTCTGGGTCTGAGACTGGCATACACCCAATGTTACAATCAAAGCCAGAAGACTGAGAGAGAGGGAGAACGAGAACAGCCCTTGTAAAGACCCTGTCATCCAATTTTGCAATGTTCCAGAGAAGGAAAAACTTACTTACTGACCCGTGTGGTTACCAGCTTATACCTTGAAGCATGAAATTTGATTACCTTTCTCCTCTAACTGGTCAACAAATAATCCTACTTTTTAAAATTTTTTTTATTCCAACCAGAGTATTTGACTCACTGGTCTTCTCCAGACTGAATCCATCAGTCTTGCTTTGTCCTTCATATGGTTTTTGCACTTTCTTTTGCATCTGTTAGAGTCCCAGTTTAATCTTAATGCACTGCTTCTTGGCAGCGCTCGTAACACTCGGGCATGCATTAATTGATCTTTGGACATACTCTCTTCCCCATCTGCTTCACTGATTTGTTCCATTCAATTTCATCCAACACTTCTCGCATCAAATTGTGCTGTAATTTCCTCTGCTGAAGTTCAGCATCCTTCGTGTTCGACTCCTGGGTCTCTCCATAGTTCTAATTACAAACCTGGAGGATTTAGTTGGAATTTTAATGGTAATATAATATTAAGCCCAGAGCCAAAAAAAGTACTCTGTATTTTGGAACTACCACAAACTGAGAGGCAGATCAGGGAGTGGGCTTTAAACACAAATGTGCAAAAAACATTTAAGGAGACTTATCCTTAGCTTAAATTCTTTTTTTTTTTCCCCTTGACCAACTCATTTTATTAGGGAATGTTTAATTTGTTAAATTGAAATGTTCAGACCCTTTAAATAGAAAAGAGTCCAAAAATGTAGTCTGTATTTCATGCCAAAATGTTATTCCAGAGTATGCCACCCATTTGTGTTTCAGTAGAAATACTTGCCTCCCACTCCTTGGCACTGGCTCAAAACTCTTTTTCTCAAAGGAGGTGCTGAAAAAGCATCTGAGTATTAATTTGTCTTTTGTGGGAGGTTTTAGTGTTGTTATAAATCACTATAAATCACAAATCAGGCTTTAAATGGGAGACTACATAAGCCACTCTCACTGCGCAAGGCTGTGAAAATGAAAAACTTAAAGCAAATGTTATCTTGATGTGTTGTATTTAAATTGCCTCTAGCAGAGTTAGTGGCCTGGTTTTGCCAGGGTCTGACCTTGTCTTCCAAATGGTGAAGGGAAATGTGGTGGGCATCTCCTCCTACAGTGATGAACATGATTCAAAGCTCCATTTATCAAAAGGAGCGGCTTCAAGTACCACATTCAGATTTGTTGGGTGGACTTTTCCATAGGGATCTCATATCCTTGCAAGTGTTATTGGTAACTTACCCGGTGCACAATCTGAATCTGAGATCTTAAGCACCACAACAGCACTTCTTGTTCTGATATCAAATACGTGTGATTCCATACGTGCAGTTCTGAGTTTTTCAAAACCCCAGCCAGAGATCTAGTAATACCCTGTATTTACATGACATTTTTCATTCTGAGGTATTTTTCTGAGTCTGATACACCAACCATGTGTAGGTAATTATCAGTAATCATCACTAATTGTTTTTACAATTCTTTTTCCATTTTGGCATCCACTTTGAAACGGCAGCTTAACATGAGCTCATCAAAATGTAGACTTTGTGAAGACAACACTTCTGAATAGGAGCTGTATAGGGAGTTCAACGAGACAAAGCGTTCCAAGCTGGCGCGTGGCCAGGACACCAAAGCCATTGCAAGAAGTCATGGGATCTTTAGTGCCCACAAAGTGGTCAGGACCTCCGCTGAGTTTTATGAGTGTAATGTCTCACCCGAAGAACAACTTCTTCAGCAGCACAGTACCCCATTGTATTGCGCTGGACTCCTTCATGTGCAAGGAGAAGAGTACCATTCAGTGAATCGCTCATGCCAACGCATCCGGCAGACCAGACTGTCTTAGTGTGTCTTCCAACCCAGCAGACCACCTGTCTTGGCTCACCACATGTGGCTGAATGCCAGTGGAAGATGGCAAAGCTCTCGGCCTTCTCAGATAAAGACATTTTTGGGGCCTCATGGGATTTGTCCAGCTTTACTGAATTTTGTTCATACCTTCATGCTCCAGCCTGACAGTTTGCAGAGCAGAGGGGAATCCAAACAAGGGCTGGACTGCTCTTCCTTTAGGTCTACGGCAGCTGGGGTTACAATCTGAGCCCTCCTGGCGGTCCAATGATAATAGCTACTGAGAAAATGCACTGAATCAGCACGTCCTAACACTGCCTACGCCAAACTACCTTTGACCGCATGGGGTCATACTTCAGGTGACTTAAATACACTTGAGCCAGCCGCTCAGCTGAGAGAAGACAGCTGCGGATATTGCAATTGCTTTCCCGCCTTTGCTGATATTGCAATTCTGGTTGTTTCTGCCCATGTGTGGATGCTGCTGTGAGTTTAGTCCAGTAATGCTGAACTGGTACATTTTCCGTAGGACAAGAAGAGTGTGCAATCCAGCATAGGTTAACACATGGGCTTTTTCAGTTTCCTCTGCCATTTGAGCTAGCCACAGGACTCTGATGCTGGCTTCAGTGGCCTTTAAACTTTTCTCTGCCCACATCCAACAGCCTGACAGCAGCTCTCTGCAAAAAAGAGGAAGCCAAATTGAACCTTTAGGAATGTGGTGAAGCTGTAGACTTGTTTTAGGATGTCAGAGCAACTGCAACAATTATGGGACTATCCTAGAGTCGCTACTGAGAGTCAACTCACTGTCCCAATCTAACTCAAGTAGCTCATCTACACACATCATCAGTTGACGGGGCTAGGAGTGAAAGTTAGGCCCTTATTTTCTGCAAAGGAAAAGGTGAAAGATTACCTAATTTAAATAAATCCAACTTGTAAAGCTTCCCTGGGGGTTTAGGCAGAGGTTAGAGGCCTGTGTGCATAACAGTGTCTTCACTGACATCTAGCCAGAGACAGGTCCTGAGGGCATATATATCTGAGCAGCTATAGTTAAGATCCTAAGGAAACTTCAGGATAAAAAGGGACAATTTCAGTGAAAGAGCAGTACAAGGCAGACATGAAAAACAAGCAAACTGGATGCTGGCTTGGTCTGAAAGTGGATTTTAAGTACCTAAATCTTACTGTGGTTGGGATTTAGGCTGACCAAATGCTGTCCGAAGAACACAAGCATCATACAACATGGACTGATCTGGCTCAGCAGGCATCGCTTCCAAAGAAGGTTTGGAAGTTACAGAGGATCATCTGAACATGAGCTAACCATGATGCCACACAAAGAATAGATTCAGAGCTTGGATTTAAATAAGCAAATTTTGAGTAAGAATAGAAAGTGTACTTACTGTGGTACGTGCCATGGTAGAAATATTGTGGGTTGTCTTGGACTTTTGTGTCTGGGTTTGGTCTCCAGCCTTTCACAGTGAAGTAGAAAAAGATGCAGAAATTTGAAGAAATGAGGATTGTTTAAGGATTAGGTTGGGAAAATGGTTAAAGGATCAGGACCCCTCACAGTGCAGTACCTGTGAAGGACAAGATTATGGGTCACTTGACCACAGTCAATTGGCACCCATGTGGAGAAAGGAACTTTGATTGCAGAGAAATCATCAGTGTAACCAGCAAAATATTACAATAAACAGTGACTGGGAGCGGAAGCTATACAAGTCAGATAAAATAGAGCACGAGAGCAAAGTATGACATGGAATTAGCTTTTAAAACCTGTAATGGAACATCTTCACTGGAAAACCTGAACATTTGGGTATTTTTTTTTTTGCCCTGAAAAACCCCTATCTCAAATGTAGATCTAAATTAGAAAGAGAAGGAAAAACCCAAGAGGTACTGTAAGCTGTGGACACAATTGCAGAGATTTCCATGTCTCCAAAATCCATGGAAGAGTGAAGGCTTGGGTCTCCTTTTGTCAGATGACCATGTGGAAGTTATGCTGCGGGATTAAAGTATGAATAAGGGGATCTGCCTAGGGCACAATGTCAATGGAGAGCCAATGGTTTGAAAACAGGGCCAAAATTATATTTTTGTAGCATCAACTGAACATCCATGCTGCAAGTTATCCATTTGTGCAGTTTTTTGAAAGAAAACCTGATAGTTTGTGTGAGGGAGGGAGAGAATAAAGGATGGCAAGAAAAGGGGAGGGAAGTATTGTTGATTTTAATTTTTACTATGGTTTGTTAATTTTGGCATGTGGGAGGTGGAATAGCTCCTGGCTTTTCTTTTATTGTGATTATGGTCTTTAATGTTGGCAAACACACCTGGAGCTGACAATAAGCATTTTTCAGCAGCACATTGTTATGAAAAACTAAAAATAAAATAATGGATCTAAACACAAAGCTGAGTGTGTGGTTATCTTAAAGTGACACCCTAAGGCCTTTCTGTTGTACTTTCAAACTGTATAAGCCTGTCACCCTGGCAACAAACAGATAAAAGAACAAAGGTATATATTTACCTCTTGGAAAGGAGGAAGACATTTGTAGGGCTAATTCCTGTGGTCTTTCTGCAGGTAGAAGTCCTGAGCAGTTTTATCTGAGCAAGACCTAGGTAAAGACATCAGGGTTTAGCCAGCCAATATATGCCTATTCTGTTTTATCTTCTACCACTTAAACAAAAAATAAAAATAAATGCCTACGGAATTATGATTGCCTGAAATAATGTACAGGAAGTTAGAGTGTAAAATAAGGAATACTTTTGGGTGCTAAAAGTGTTCTTGAATAGTACATATCAACAAAATACTGACACACATTACATATTCAGAGACACAACACTGAGGTTACTGTTTTTAATTCCATGAACTTATGTCTTTATAAGAAGTATTTGTATAATAGTTGTCTATGCTTTTATTCATATATTCATGCACAGGCTAACATACATAAGCATGCACATTAATAAAATGTCATTTCTTAGAGGCAAAGGCGTCTTTGCTTAAGGATTTTCAAAGGCAAGACACTCATAGTGTTTAACCCATAGGCAGATTCGAAAAAGATTTCAAAGAACACATTGTTTTTTGCACTGGTTTGTTAAAATCTATGGGTCTCAGTTGGTTACTTCATGGTAGTAATTCAAAAAGCAAGACAAAACTGAGGGCAGGGAATAACATGTATGCATTGATTTGGAAACAGTCCCACACTTGGTGAGTATAAAAGGTGAAAGCCACTTTTCTTCTGCTTCCTCTCAGGTTACTATTTCTACAAAAATTCCAGGTTCACTTGTAAGTCCCAGAGATCTGGGGGCATATTGGCTCCGTAAACCCACATTGCATGGGCTGTGGCAGTGTGGAAGACGTATTTTCTTTCTGAATCTTTGGTTAGAATTTACAAATATGAGAATGGTGGAGAAATACATGCTACCAACTTCCGATGCCCGCTGTCTTTCCCCAGAGTGCAGGCTGTCACCATTGCATGGCTTCAGTCATTGCTTTAGCAAGTAATGGATGATATGAAAAAAGGGTTTAGAGCAACAATAGAAATGGAACCCAGAATACAAGACTCCTTAGTCTTTTATGTTTGGGAGGGTCCCGTATAAGGCAGAAAATGGGCCTAAATACACATTGTTAAAGAAAAAATTGAAAATTATTTCACTCATATTAAAACAAAAATATTTAATATGTGTTCTACTTCCTTAAAATGGATTTTATTTCACTATAGATGAAATATAGATGAGCAGTGGTTAGGCTCCCATAAAGACAAAAATTGTCAGAATTTGTGGTCTCCTGGGAAGTGGGCTTGCATATTTTTGGTATTTATTGCTTCTCCATAGGAAATTAATCCTGAGGAAAGAGCCTCTCTTTCTGAACAATGTCCTGAAGACATGTATCTTTACATGCATTATTAGCAGGTGACAGCTGGCTCAAGACCACAGGAGAAGAATTTAGCAGGTGGTCTTGTGAGGTGACTCATATCACTTCTGCTTTCTGCTTCTAAGAAGAAGTGAAGGAGGTTCCGCAGAAGAATAGCTCCTACCAAGGGAGGACCGTGCCAACAGGATGCAGTGCCAGTGACTCAGTGGGTGGCACAGTCTCAGTCTGAGCCGGTGCTTCTCCCAGTCGTCACCCAAACCGATGGTGGAAGGGTTTGGGGGGTACAGAGATAACATCTCTCAGACAAGGGGGACAGATCATGACCAGGGTTCTCATGATCTGATTTATGATCTGTCTTATGATCCGATTTGATTTGACTTATGATTTTTCATTTTTTTTACTATTAAGTTTGGGATCTGATAGTTCCTAGAATTAGCGGTCCACTGACAAATACCTGATGAGTTTAACTAAAGGAGTCTACTAGGCTACACTATGAAGGTATGTTTTTCTACTCTTTTTCTACTCTACTCTATATCATGGCTACCTATTTGTTAGCATCTGGATCTAGGTTGATATGACACAAGATTGGCTCCCTACCTCAAAGAGATCATGAACCAGTCAGACAAGACATGCATCATTGCATGTCTTGCAATGGGGTGTGCAGAAGGATCTAGCAGAAGAAAAGTCTGGGAAATGAACCAAAACACAATGAAAACCGAGATTTTTTTTTTTTTTTTACAGTAATTCCACTAAGCAAGGATGGCAACCCTGCAATATCTTTCCCAGATGAATGCCAAGTCCGCTGTGCAAAACAAAATCTTGATAATATTTCTCCTTTTCTCTTCAACACGTGGCATAGAGAGCATCTGTGTGCCAATACTCCAAAACCAGTGGAAGCTCCAGGGAGAGGGGATGTCTCAGGCTGAGCCTGGCAGGGAGCTCAGTTTTTCTTCCCAGAAAAGTACTTTAATCACCATCCTGTTATACAGATCAGAATCCATCCCTACCACCCTGTACTGTGAAGATCCTCCATACATGACTGTGTGTTATAAGGTTTTGCTCTAGCATCACCTACCATGGGTCCATGCAGGACTGTGTAGTCTGGGCTGAGGTGTGAGTTGAGCACCGATGTGCTCAGCCTTGTGAGGACTGGCAGTCTGGAAGTGGGCAGAAGGTGTGTACAAAATTAAAGTATCAATTAAACAAAGATTTTCAGTTGTTGAAATTAAAACCTCCATTCCACCTACACCTTATATCAGCTCTGGCCAGAAGTCATTTGCTTCATTTGCCTGGGAAGTTTGTGGCAGAGCCAGGAAATGTCCTCTTTAGCCAGGAATCTTAGCTGGCTCCCAAGTTACAATAAAATACCAGGTTTTTTGGGCAGCATTGCCCTTCCAGTTGCTTTGCAAAGTGGTTTGCTGCAAATCAGCCTGCTGGTTGACCTGCAAGAAGAACCTGGATCCACCAAGCCTCTACCCTTACCTACAACAGACACCTGTGTGCTGTTACATCTTGCATCTTGGGCTGGATTTGCCCCAGCTGGCAGGATGGGTAGTGGGCGAGGGCTCTGAGCTTCCTTGGAAAGTTGCTGGATCCATCGTGAGTAGCAGCAGGCCTACAAGAGAGCGGCTCTGCATCCAGAAATACAGTTTCTTCCTGTCAAGGGGGAGTTATATACACAACACAAAGGAAAAATAAAAATATACCTTTCAGAGCCTTGCTGAGATCTCTTACAAGGAGGAGATCATATTGAAATGTGTCTTTTCTCCTCCCTTTTCATTCACATGAACTCCACTAATGGCTTTTCAGTACTTAAAGGGGGCTTGTAAGAAAGATGCAGACAGACTTTTTAGTAGGGCCTGTAGCAACAGGACACGGTGTAATGGCTTTAAACTGAAAGAGGGTATATTCACACTAGATATATAGAAGACATTTTTTACTGTGAGGGTAGTGAAACAGCCTCACAGGTTGCCCAGTGAGGTGGTAGGTGTCCCATTCCTGGAAATATTCAAGGTCAGGTTGGACGGGGCTCTGAGCAACCTGATCTAGTTGAAGATGTCCCTGCTCATGTCAGGGTGGTTGGACTAGGTGGCCTTTACAGGTCCCTTCCCACCCAAACCATTCTATGATTCCATGATTGCTGCTGTAGAGATAAATCCTCCGTGTTCAGTGAAATCTCCACTTTAAAGCAATGTAAATGAACAAAAAAAAAAAAAACAGAGACAAGGATCCCCTGGGATTTCCCGGAGATACCAAAAACCTTCCAGATCATTTTTTTCTGTTGTGAAGTGACACATGTCCAGGAGGCACAAATTTTCATAGCTTCCTAGAAATCAGTGCAACCATGGCAAGTCTAAACCACAGCTACCTATAGCAATGAATGAAGTATTCAAAGAAACTCAGGGCAATATGTTTAGTTAATGTAAATTAGATTGGATATCTTGACTTTGGTGCAAATGCATTGATTTATACTGGCCAAGGCTATGGGCCAAAGCTTTTATTATGCCTTTCAGCTATTAAAGATGCTCAAGAAAGAACTTCCTAAAAATAGAAATTTTCTTCCAGAGAACAGTGAGTGTAAAAGAAGCCCAGGGATGAAGCTGGCCAAATGGATAGACCTTTACATGATCACAATTACAAAAAAAAAAAAAAAAAAATTATTACGCTGGAACAGCTCCAAGATGTTTTTTCTTCCCAGAATAGAGATCTGGGATATTTTGGTTCACATCTTGATAGTTTTTATTGGGCGATAATTTATAGGCCAGCTGATGTCAGCATAATCAGAGTTTAGTGTGATTTCTTCTTCTTTTTGCTGAACAGTGCTACATTTATTGGCCTGTTAAGTTTCATTTTAGTAAGGTGCAGCCTGAGCCAATGGAACGTAACTTTGAAAAACTCCCATGAACGGTGTCTCTGCGCACTTTAAACTCCCCCTCATGCTTTATATTCTCATAATATATTAAAGGTTTCTAATGTCACCTTCAAGAAATATCCAACTTTTGCTCATAAATAATTTTTAACAGTTTTGACTTTTCTGAATATTTGTGGGTTTTTTTATTTTTTTATTCCCACTTTGTCTCAAAAAATGACAAGTTCAGGGGCAAAGCTTGATTGACTGACCCACGTTAGACATTTCGCAACTGTCTAAGCACAGTTCAGATGTCACCAAACCCACTCAAGAGGCCTCTGTGGAGTTCAGCAGGTTATCATTTTCCTACTGTTTGATTTGTGGTTACTCTGCTTCAGTAACTGTAAAGAAATTAGTTCCCGGCTAGACAGGAACTGGTAAAACGAAAGTGGTGTTGATAGAGGTGTTACTGACATGGACATTTTTTTCTCCCCTGTAAGTGATATTTGTCCTGTCTTGTCCCAAAATGTTTTCTGAAATCATTATTTTTAAATTGCTCAGTTGGCTTTTTTTTTGTTTTTCTTTAACATGTAGAAGTAGTTACGTTTTCGAGAAGCCTTTTTCAGCCATTTCTTCTTTGCATTCACATATCTTTTTTTTATGGTCTGCAGTCAGCTTTCACTGAATATGGAGCTGGTCTGCCGCCTCTATTCCATGAAGCGGCTCTTTCGTTGCTAGATGTCAGTGCATTCATGCATGTGCCCAGCACATAGGAGAACTCGAGTTGAATCGAGACTACAAGGCTGCCGAAAAAAAACCTGAATCCAACTTGTACAGAAATTGGTACACTGAATTTGTCCTATAACCTACCAATTATTTTTTTCAAAACATGTGTTTTCAGGGTCAGATTTAAACTAAGAATAAATACAGATTTTCCAGCACAGGCACAGCAGAAAAGGCCCTTCATTATCTTGCCTATATTTTCAAGCAATTCCTGCTCGGACAATAAATAAGCCAGAGAAGGTTGTATTTTTCTCTTCTGTGGAGAAGTTGATGTTTTGAAGATTTTTTTTTTATTGAAAAGTGATAAAAATACTCAGACACAAAGTTCACTGTAGTTAGGCATATTAAACCACTTTTCTGAGAAGAGAAAAAAAAGAGAAAACAACGTTCAGTTCTCCAAGTTACAGCAGAAGTGCTTTTTGTTCTACTCTGAGTTAAAATTTGAAAAGAAAACTTCCTTTTAAGCAAAACAAAACAAAACAAATCCATGATGTTTCTTTTTAAAAAAATGCGAAAGGTGACATTTTGGGTGAACTTTCCTTGAGAAATGTGATGTAACTGGCTCTGGCTGCAGAAATTTTTGGCTGTTAGTGAATCAAGGGTTTTTTAAAGAATATTTATAAAAAACTTTTGCGGAACTCTATCAGAAGCCCCCGATGTTTAAATATACAGGATTTAAGAATTAGAATAATAACTTGTCCTCATTACCAGGGAGTCACATTTGCTTTGACTGAAGTAAAACCATTGATGGTTTGACTTCCGTTCCTTGGCTTGTCCAGTCCAATTCAATTGGGAAAATGAGTACGTGATAGTTGCATTGTAAGCTGTTTTGGCATCTTAAGGTCAGCTTTTTGCTCTAAAGTCTCTTGGTTTGATCCTGGGTGTCTGCATGTGTTAGATGTTACATGGGCATCACCAGATGCTGAGAAAATCCACTTCTGTGTCAGGTTTCTGTGTAACTTGAGTTTACCTCTAAAGCTGTGGCCGAGCAAACTTAAACTGATTGTCTTAGGGAAAAGTGTGATAGCAACTTAGTGGTTTCTCAGCATGAAAAGTTCTGTTAAAGAAGAGGAAGAAGTCAGAAAAGAAAAAAAAGAAAAACAAAACAAAACAAAGAAAAGCAAAGCTGAAGAATGAAAAAGGTCCAGCCAAAAGTGACCTGCGTTCATGCACCCTGTGGTCCCTGGTTGAGTGCCATAGGTAGCCAAAGGTCCCAGCAAGAGCAGCCTACGCCTGGTAGACCCCAGTAAAGATGTCTGGAGGTCAGTGCACAGTTGTCTTTTGCATCCTGAGGACTGGCTTTGTGGGAAATCTTCCCAAAGCAGTACTGATGTGGCAGAGCACAGGAGTCATATACTGTACAGTGTACCCTTGTAATGGTTGAGTCAGAGAAATTAGAAATGGAAACTGCACTTAGGTCACTTGGTCCATTCCCCAACTGCTTAAAGGTTGCTCCCTACAATGTGTTCTTCATTGCTTTGTCTAGTCAGCTTCCCCCTTTTCCCTGGGGGGACCATTCCATGTTGTAATAGATCTCGTTGTTAGGAAAATTTTCCTGATGTGCAGCCTGAATTTTCCTTGGCTCACATTCATCCCACTACTTCAGTTAAAACCTCCTAGTCAGCTCTTAACTTCTCTCCACCTCAGGCCCTTTTCTTCCATCGGAGGAAACAAATGAGTCTGATCGAGTAATGCCCTGTGTGTTTAAAAAATAATTACATCCTTACCTCCTAAGAGTGATGGTCAGTATAGGATTAACATAAAATGTGCAAATTGCCTTGTTTTATACGGAACAAATGAATAAGACCCTGGAAGCTTTTATCGCATGTTGGTTGGCATGGCATGAAAAGTCCAATGTCGACCACCATTCAGTAAAACACATGGAGTCAGGTCCCATCTGGAACAGATCACATTGCTCTGGCTGGTCAATCAAAGCTCAAAGTCCCATGGGAATTTTTATCACCTAAAGGCCTGTGAGTTGCCTTTCCAATCAAGGTTAGGGAATAGAGCCGTATACCACTTCACTGGTGACATATATCATGGACTGGTGGCACCAGACTGGTGTCACCAACACTTTCACTACTTTGCAGAATCTGGAAGAAACTGTGGGGTCTGGATTTCAGCTCACAGATAGCCAAGTTAACCTAAGAATTCAGGGTATTCTCCCAGCAGAGCCACACGACTATCTGATGTTTTGATTCTTCTCACAGGGAAAAGAAATGTCATTTTTTATTGACCTAAAATAAATACTGTCAAAAAACATTGAGGAAATGGGTGACGTAGCAGTGGAGAGGAAACAAAATTCTTCAATTAATTCTTGAACTACTGGTGTGGTTCTAATATCTTTAATAAAATAAATATTAAGAAATAGAAACAGTCTTTGGTATTTTTCAGACTTTTTTCGAGGGCCTCTTATTTTTGTTTTGTGACAAAAACAATTTGTTGCCATCGCCATGAATCACCAAGGCGACAGCTGGCGCATATCCATGCTTTCCTGTTCAAAATATGCTTTGAATGACAGTTATGAGCAGTAAAGCTCTTCATGAAGGCTGCTCCAGTAAGATCTGTCTCGGAATAAAATGAGATTTCAGCCAAAGTTCAAGATAAATGGGAAATCCAGACTGAGTGGTAGATGGGAACATTGTGGATCAAATCAGATGTTGACATTATACGATGTACAGCAAGTGTCTGGGAACCACTTCCACAAGCAAAAGCAGTAGTGAGAAGTTACTGTTTCTGCACAGCTTATTTTAGAGAGATAGTCTGCAGTCTGTCTTCAACTTCTACATTACTGAATTCCTCTTCGTTGAGAGGAAGATTTCGGTTTCATGATATCCCTTGCTATTAATAATTACTTGTGCTGTATTGGTGTTTTAAAATCCCCTTCCATGCTAAACTTTGCATGATGGCAGAAAAAAACCCATATCCCTTGTTCTGAAAATGTACAACTTAGGTGTAAAACAATTGGGGGCAGAGAGAAGTCAGGATTACGGAGGAGCAGATGGGCAGCATTGCTTACTGCAGTGGTCCTGGCACACCCAGGAGAAAGGACAGAGTGTCATCCATTCGTGTCATCTGAAAATCTGGCCCAGAGCAAGTCACCTTTATTTCCTTTAAGACCAGTACTAATTGCCTCGCGTCTTACAGCCTAACTCTTCATGTCTAAGTTGAGAACAAAGCTTCAGTGTCTGTACAGGGGAAAGAAAATTCCATGTGGGACATGACCAGAAGCATCTGAGCAAGCAGGAAATATTGGGCCTTTTAACAACTGGTATGTGGAGTTGTGTGAGAGGAAGGTCTCCCACCACAGTCATGGGCTGGGAAAGCCCCTGTCTTTAGGCTGGTTCAGCTCCTCTGCAATTTGGGAGCGGTGCTGCCTCTGTGTTTCTCTCCATGCTGGTCTCCAAACCCAGCTGAGGCCGGACAGGCTCTCTATTTCTCTCACATCCTGTGGGTTATGTGAGCAGAGCCTACCCATGGGGTGGGTATGAAGCATGTGGCTTCAGCTGCTGGCAGGGTGACTCAGAGTTACCCCCTCCCAAGCACAGCCATGCATCAGCACGACCGCTGTGCCCCGGGATGGGGATAGACGTGGCCACAGGGTGTCCTTGCCCACACTGGTGGCATAGTATCTTCTGCCCATGACATCCAAAGAGCATCTCTCACCAAGCTGGCAGCTGCGGACTCAGGATATAGCTTTGCGGTTATGGGTGCAACCAGTATCCTGACACAGGTGTCCCGGCTAATTGCTCACGTACTGAAATAAATTGAACAGAAACCCGAAGAACTCTGCAAAATGTTGTAGTGAAAGGCCTGGGAGGAAGCTGGAGGCACACAGGCCGCATGGCTTTGTGGGCAGAGATGGGTGTCCACAGGGGCGTCTGGCAGAGGGTACCTGCTTTATGCTTCCCAGCCAGAGCTGTGCTGAATAACCATCTTGTCTGCAGGAGGGAGCTCACTCCAGGCTCTGCGAGCTGCCAGCTTGCAGCTGGGCTAATGCGAAGGAATGCACTCCCTAGCAATGCTTCTTTATAAATTATTTTTACTGGGGGATTTGAGCGTCGTTACAGTGAATGTGTGTACAAATATTGGAAGAACAATGTGTGCTAGAGAAAACAAAGCGAAAAACCACCCGGCTTCCTATTCCTCCTGGGTGGACCTGTGATTTCTCCCACCTTCTTGAGTTGCAGTCTAATACAATATTGTACAGCCTGCTGCCTCCTTAAATAATTCCTGCTGGAGTAGCAGACACTGAGTACATCACTCAAATCCCATGAAGTTGTTTAGCTTCCAGTTCCACATCCTGAGGAGTTAAATCTCTGCGAGAAGCGAATGACCTGGTGTGTCCCTCTGGGTGCTCTCCTGGCACAGGATAACTCCTGGCCTAGGCTGGAGTTGGATATTTTGCAGGGGTTTCCAGTTTTACTGTCAATCCTATTCTCCTGAGCTCCCGTTCGCCTCTTCCAGCTCCTCACACATCTATCAGGGCTCAAATAAATATGATATATTGATGCTTCATCAGTTTGAAATGAACTGCAATTACCAAACAGAGGATTTGTTTCATTTACCTCCAGCCATCTAGAAGTCATGCATCTGGCTTAAACTAGTTGCCTACAGTCAGGGGAGGTGGATGGACGCTGCTAGAAGACAATTGCCTTCCTACTTATTTTAAACACCTTTCTTAGGGTAGGACCAGTCACATGCTGAAAGAGCTTACTTCCCCATAACTACAGAGGAACCTAAAAACCCAAGTTTTAGATAATTAAGGTGTGGTGACTTGAAACCCACCCTCAATATTTGTTTATAAAGCAGCCGTGAAACATGAGATCAGTGTGTTTAGGATTTTGCTCGAGCCAGAAGAGGGGGTGATGATCACCCATGGCGACTCTAAGAATAATACCTCGCTCTAGCCTTTAAGTTTTGCTCATCTGGAGTGTTTCAGATTTTTTTAATTTTTTTTTTTTAGTTGAAATCCAAAGACGTATCTGTCAATTATAAAATGAATCTTGCCCTATAAATTGCTGCCTTTGCAAAGAACAAGGCTGTAGGGAGGAGGAAGAAGGAGAGACTGCAGATGTCCCAAGAGAGAGAAGGCCAGCAGGGGATTTTTAATAATTTAACAGTGACTGGAGTGTGAGCCCATGAGGTTATTTCTACACAGGGGTTTGAACATGCACCAAGACATTGTAACTCTCAGCCCCTCGCTCTCTGAGCGGAATCAAAATGAATAATTTAGACAGGAAAGCCTTGAACTATGCGCTATGGGTTATGATGCTCTGTCGTATCGGAGGAGCCTGGACGTGCCACCTCTGCAGGTGCTGGGAGGGCGCGGGGACATGGTGCAGGGACGGTGCCAGCTGCACCGGGGTTTCTGTCCTTCAGCTGCTCTGCAGCCAGCTTCAGATGGTTTAGGAGACTTTTGTTCGTGAGCTGAGCTCCAGCTTTCGACCGGCGGAGCAGCACGTGTGTAGCAGGGTCTCGGCACCGCGAGCGATGCTGGCGAGCAATCAGAGCGGGGCAGCGGGGCCGGCAGCACCAGATTGCAAACCATCCAGATTCGGATGGCTGCAAATGAAAGCCAAGGAGAGCAAGCAAAACCTAAGACAGAGGCAGCCTTCTTGCCATCCAAGCCGTGCAGTCAGAGCAGCCGCTCGTTTCTTGCAGTGCTTAAGTGGTTCAATTAAGTTGAAGGAGTAAAATAATTCCTAAGGGACATGAGTCTATTGAATGCGCTGAGCAGAGAATAATGCGCATTATTGAATGAGACGCCCGCGGGCAGGACCCCTGTTGGCATAGCAGCGAAGCCCTTTTGTGCCGTGGTGAGGCTGCCCAGACATACCTGAGCTGTGTTTTAACCAAACCTGAGCTAACACAGCCCAGCGTGGGCTGCACACAAACCCTGCGTGAGGATTTGCAGAAGCGGATCCCGTGGCTGTGGCGTTAGCAGAGCCTTGGCCGGGCTCCGGTTGGCTCACGTTGGTTGGGATTGACGTGCTCACTTCGTCCAGACCCTACCCACAGACATCTTCTCTTTGCCCCAACGGCTCTGGGGCCGGTGGATGCACCCATGCGAGGGCCAGAGGTTAACAAGTAAATCTGAAAGTTGCCAGTTCTGGCTACAGGCCCTGGTCCTACTTTGCTGTAGGATGACACAGGACCAGACAGCTTGGAGTCTAGACTGCAAAGGTGTTTAGCGTCGAATATCTTTGGCTGTGGGACCACAGAAATCTTGTTCCTTTAGGAGGAGGCTCAGGAAAAGCGCTTTTCCCTCCCTGCCAGCTGGATCACATTCGTGGCATCTTTGAGAAAGAAGAGCATTACCTTCGCAGCTGAATATCTAATGCTATAGGCAACTTTTTCAGGCTTTTTCCAGATTTGCATGCCATGTAAACTCTTCTTAAACCCCTTAGACACTTAAACGAAGCCAGCTCTAACCTTGGTTGATAAAGCAGCAGCAGCTGCACAGTAGGATTTTCTGAAGTTATCTGTACAGAGGAATGGGGCTGTGTGCCTTGCTCAACTCCACCGAGATTTTCACCAATATTAGGCCATGAAAGATTACTATTCAAAAACAACAGGATAAATCAAGTAAATCTATCAAGAGTGGGAGAATATGTTATTTATTTACTACCATGTTAAATTGGAAGAGGGAAGGATGGGTAAAAATGAAAAAAAAATTCCTTTTATTTTTTTTAACCACAGAGTTTTCCCCTTTCTTTCCTATATTTCCTAATGAAAAGAGAAAAAGTGACAAACTGAGAACAGTAAATTTCCAGTAAAAGTAAAGAATTACTCATGCTTTTTCAGTCTATGGAAACTACAATAGCCAAATCAAAAGCCAAAATGTTGTTAAGACGCTCCTTTTATCTCATTTTGTTGAAACACATAAAACTAAAAGGTAGTGAAGGTCATCTATGAAATGTTTTTCTTTTCACCTTTTGTGTCAAAGACATCAGAGGGAAAAAAAATCCGATCAGCCCTAGAAAAAAACCACATGATCGAACAGGGCAGTTGCTTTGACTTTCAGGCACAGACACAAAAATATGGAGGGTTTATATATAAATATATATACAGTAACCAAAACCTCAAATTCAAATACACCTGAGCTTTGGGGAAGTTTGTATATTCATTCAATCTTTGTGGCTCAGGCTCATCTGTAACAGAAATATTTGCAAATAGACAGAATACTTCCTCTTTAATCTTATCTAGTGATCTGTCTGTTTGTCTGGGTTTTTCCTAGAGATGGCCTCAGATCCTGATATCTGAGGGCTGCACGGCTAAATGAAGGCGAGATCATACCGAACTTCACAGAGGCCTTTCTTTTCTCTTGTTTGCCACGAGCATTTCTTTCATTTAAATTCATTGGAATGAAAGACGGAGCAGCCACGTAGCCTGGCTCAGCCTCCACCCTCCCCATGCTTGGCCCACCTTTGGGAAAACATCTTATTTTGACGGATGGTTATTTGCTCTATGGGCAGACTGTGGCTGAGATGAACAAAATGGCTTTGCAAGAGCTGCGAGTCCTCTTTCCTGGGGCTCTTCCAGAGCGCCCAGCACATCCCAACCTTTGGCTCCCAGCTCTGGTGCCGCTGCCGGGCCAGGCAGCGTCCGAGGGTGCCTCACCAGCTGCTCCTCAGGTCACACATCTCAGAGGGGCGAGTCCTGGATTCGTGCCCAAGAGCTCTTTCCTCACCCACGAAGAGGATTGTTCGAGGTTTCACGCCTTCAATGCCACCTTTAGGCAAGCCACTGCAGCTTGGCAGTAGGGAAGAGATGGTGAAATGCTGGGATCTATCCGCGTGTGCCTGGCTAATTGCTGTAAATTTATGCCCTTGAAGAACCCCAGGCACCACTGGCAAATTAAACAGATACACTCCAGCTAAGCGCTGCGCTGCCTTCGGTTCACCCTCTCTCAGAAGACAAGAGGTTGATGAGGCTGTTTAGCAGCTGTTCAGACCAAGTACTGCTTAGACAACTAATCTGCATTGTATTTTGAACAATTTATCACAGCTCTTACCTGTGTCCGTAATTACAATAACCCCTGAGATCTAGTACACTGGGAAGGGCTCCAATGTCAACAGAGCCGTGCCATGCAGCGAGGAGGGAGAGAAATAGGAAAATTTTTCAGAGTTTTATTGTGTTCTTTCCTGTCTGTGTCCCCCCACGGTGCTCAGAGGGGTTTTGTCACCTCCCCAAGCATTTTCTCGTAGGTAACTTCTCACCACTTCAGATTCTCCACATTCGCTGGGCAAGGCCTCACCGATTCCTACCAGTGCTCGTGTGGTTAGTGGGTGAGAGGAGGGGAGAGAGCACATCTGAAAGGAATGCAAGAAATATAAACAATTTTATTAACAAGACCACAAAACTATTTTTTAATATATGCAGCCATTTACAAGGAGGAAATAAACAAACAAACAGAGAAACCCACTGGGGAGACGTGGTTGGCGTCAGAGAGCACAGCGAACTGGAAGAGATGGTATGGACAGGTTTGGTTAGAGACCCTTTCCTTCACCCTACCTCCACCATGGGCTGTCCCCAGCCAACACCAGCCCCTGTGAGCAGGGTGAGATGATGCTTAGCCCACCGGTGCTAAGGAGGTGGGGTGCCACGCGCGTCCTGCTGTGGTGCCAGCGTCGATGCCAGCTGCGTCAGGGCACGGGCAATGACGGAGAGATGACTGTTCATGGTACGCAGCTCTGCCAGGATGTCGCTTACGTTCCCCAACGCCTGCTCAGAGCTTGGGGGCATGGCGTGGGCAGCCAGCGGTGAGGAAGGAGCCCCCGGAGCCCTGTCTCCCATGGGTGCCCCCTGGGGATTTCCATCATGGGAGGAGTGTGGGGGTGTGCTGCTGCAACACTTCATGCCTTCCAGGGAGCTTGTTCTTACAGGTGCCTGGTCTTCCTCCTTTCCTCGAATAGTGGCCAGTGTTGCAGAAGCAAGGAAGGGCAGCCAGTTGATGAGGTGGGTGGCACTGCCTGGTGGGACTACGGGCAAATAAAGTCCAGGGTGCAGGGATGGAGTAGAGGTGGGTGGCGCAGGAAGAGAAGGGAGTCCAGGGTGAACAGTGGCAGCAGAAGCAGATGTTGATGGTGAAATCGGAGGCGGTTTGGGATGTAAGGCTGCAACACAGGCAGGTAACGGTGGTGAAAATGATGCAGTACCAGCGTCAGAGGAAGAGGAGGGTGATGCTGGAGCTGTGAAAGGTCCAGGTTCTTCAGAGGTTGGTGGTGAAGTGGCAGCAGGTGGAGCATCAGGTGTGCAAGGGTCGGAGTCTGCAAGGGAGACACATCATGAGCCTTGATTCACAAGTGTATTTACATACATGGACTGTTGTTTCCTGTCACTTCAGTGGGACTAGGCCTTTTTGATGAAACGAGGAATTTCATCAGCTGGTAGTGATACCCTCTGTAGGCCAATTAGAAAAGAACAGACATACTCAAAGACAAGAGCCCATTGTAAGTAAACATGCAACTTAACATTATAAATCTAAATTATCTTTCCACTCTCATTCTTCATAAAGCCTGTGGACAGGCCTTAACATTTTTTTGGTTGACGTCTCATTGGTATGCATTAGCTGGTGAATTACCTACTGTGTTTTCCTGGCCAGTCATGGAACGATGGCAATGGCCTAACTGACTCAGGTCTCCCATGGAGATGTGAGGGCTGGACGGCTGCTGCCAGAGCCAAAGTTAATTGCTGCTTCATGGAGGGTCCCAGTTTTCAGCATTCTGGTTTGAATGGACAGGTCAACACCAGAAACAGTAAGAGCTAGTTGGTGGCTTAAAATCTTCAATAATTTTATTTTTTTGTGTGGAAGCATGACAGAGTTCACACAATTAAACTTAGATGTGGATCCCTGCCTGTAGATAATTAGCAACTTCAGCTACGAAAATCAACAAAGAGACAGAAAGAAATTATTGACATCAGGCATCCCGGCTTGACACCTATGCCATCTTGCAAACAGTTCAGTGGACCTCATCCAATGTCCACTAAAATCATTAGAAACACGCTTGCTTGGACTGTGTCCAACATATATGGTGTAGGATGACAGAGCAGCCTCTGGGGGATATGCGAAGACTTGGAGAGCCACACTAGGGTCCAAGGTGCTCTACCCACTGTGCCCAGTTGGTAAATACTGTATGGTAAGGACAATTCTATTTTAAAAATAATTCTGGAAGGCAGAAATATAATAGGAAATGTTAGCAATTCAACGGCCTCAGAGATCTGCATAAGTGGAATTACTATACCACGCTGTAGATCTTTATTTTAGCATTGGGAACACATTATACAGAAGGTGGTGAGATGCTACAGGAATGGTCAGTGTAAGAAAGATGGATTTTAAAACTACTTCTGCTGCAATTAAGTGCAAATTTTAAGGCACAGCTGTGGATTCAAAGACACAAATTAATAGATTTATCTAGGTTAAGACAGCCTAGAGAAAGCCAAGTACTGAGGTGTTAACACCATACTGTTATTATTTCTGGCATCTAAAAAATCTGATGTGAGAAATCCTTTTCCATTACTGCCTGGTTTGGTATTCCAGATAGCAAACTGAAACAGTGAGTCAAAAGCAAATGAAGGCTTTTCCCTGTCCTTTCTAACACCAAACGAATTGGACGTGCAGCCAACAAAAGTCCATCTTTGTTCCACATGGGACCACCATGTTTTCCCTAGCCAAACACACATTTTGGTTGGAGGGGATTATGACACAACATTCAGCATGCCCCTATGTCCCTGAGATTTTTATGGAAAGTTACTGCAAGTTCCTTGAAACAGTTTCCTTCCCTCGTATATTGGCTTTCTTCCCAACACAAAGTCCCTGCCTTCACGGGCGTTCAGCCCTGTTCACCAGAGGTGGTCTGAGGATGCTGGATGATGGGTTTCCAAAGTGTTATTGATTGGGCTTTGATTTTTACAAAACAAAAACAAAAATAAAGCACAGTTCAAGTCCAGGTTCCATTTCCATCCAAACCACCAAAGTCTGTAAAGGGTGAGATCAAAGGCTCAGGTTTGGCTCAACCGTAGTGTTAACCAGAACAGTGTTTATGGTCCATATATAGCGTGGCCAATCCCTGTCTGCACTGGCCAAACAAACCAAATCAAGTGTAATGTTTTTCCATACATTGGAGAGCAGAGGAAGCTCAACAAACCTGGAGGTAATCTGGTTTAGCACTGTGACAAATAACTGTCGCAAATGATTCTTAAATGGTTAAAGAATAATTGAGGTCAAAATAAAAGGAATACTAACTAATAACTACAAAACTACAAAATAACTCTACAAAAGTAAAGTCAAAAATCTGGTCACCAAAGATTCTTCTTTTAGCTGCAATCTTTCCAAACAGCGTGGCTTCCTTATCAGAAGCCACAGCTTTGTCATCCCCTTAATCCCCCCGTAAAATTTATTTATGCCATGCAGCCTTTTAAACACATCTTGCTCAGCTTGATCAGGCTCCCACACTGCCATCTAAAAAATTCCACACGGATGTCTGGGCACCCGTGCAGGGGTCCTGGCATATCCAGGACGTGTGGAAGCTGTTGCCCTGCTCAGATCGATGACCGGGAATCTGCACAGCTGACATAGTGCAGTCTGTGCACCCGGAACGACTGCTTGTCTGGACAGGATCTGACCCAACTGCTCTATTTCCAAAGACCCAAAATGATGATGAACATTGCAGAATCACAGAATCACTGAGGTTGGGAGGGACCTCTGAAGTCTCTCTAGTCTCAACCTCTGCTCAAAGCAGGGCCAGTTAGGGTCAATAATTTTTTCTCCATGGACAAAATTGCTAGGGCATGTTTGAGAAAGCCCAGGAATATGGAAGTCCTAAGCACGATGAAGCATGGAGCAAGCTACTACAGTTGCTTATTATATACAACAGGGTGATTCTGTTTATTTCCTTCCTCTCTAAGTTTGTTTGTTTTTTCTGAATGTTGCAACCCATCACAACTCTAGTGCTTGTGTTTTTCACTTTTTTTGTACAGCCCCAGCAGAAAGAGATTCTTCTTAACTGGTGCATCCAGGTGCACACTCATTCCTGGGGGTGTTAGATCTGTACCTAGACAGAGCTGTAGCTAAGTGGGATTGGATGGACGCCTGCAGAGAAAATATATGTTGAAGACAAGGTGTTTAGAACAAGTACAGTGACTTTCCTTAAACATATCAACCCACCTGCGCATGGTGATTTAGCATCCTCTAGTACACCCCGCCTACAGAAGATGGGTAGGTGCTAGAGCATGCTCCTACATACAGAGACTGACTGTTCAAGGAAGGCTTGTAGTTTAGAAGAAAAGGTATTTCTCCAGTTAGGGTAGTTAATCCAGGACTCAGAAAACCCTGATTGGTTGGGTTCCAACTAATCTAAACAACTGAACTGTGAATGCCCAGTGAAGAAATCCCCTGAAAGTACCTGCATTTTCTATGTAATATATAGAGGGAAAGCCCCTAAAGGGAAGATATATGGGCTGTATCTCTCCAAGCAGACTTGGAGTAACTCCCTTCTTTCTGCTGAGTGCATAGGAAGCTTGGCCTTATCCTTTAGGAGAACTTGTTTACCGAGATGAGATTTACGTCACCTTTAGCTTTAGCAGTCTACAGTACAGATGTCTACATCTTATCTAATTCTCTAGCCTTTCTTCACAGCCAGTGGATTAAATAGGTCTAGCATCGCCTCTTTATTGTCAGAATGAGAAAGATTTGTCCTCATTTCTTTGCTGAGAATAATGTAGGATAACTACCTTGGATGTGGATGCCATGCACTGAAAATGCTTACGTTTCAAAAGAGAACTCCTGTACCAGGTGCATAAATATGAGATGGGTGAGCGCCCAGCTTAGAAATGGCGGATACCTGACATTCACTACCCTCCTGATCTACTACAGATCTCCCAAATAGTTGCACACCTTCGTGTTACCTATTTGCAAGTAATAGGGAATACTTCTGCGCTGTCACCTCTGAGAGGACCTTGGGGTGTTAAAAAGACACAGGACTAAAAATAGGCCAGGTCATACAATAATAGGAGAGAGCAGAGGAGCACATCCAGAAGAGGATTCCTGGTACTTGTCCTCCCCATGGTGATGGATGTTACCAAAAGATTAATGGTCTGTCCTTTGAGAATGGGGAAACTAAACTTATTTTAAATGTATTCATCTGTGTGAGAAGAGCATGCATTTAACTTTTCAGGCAGTCTTGGCTATCTTAACTGCTTTGGTTTGACTACTGATTTTATCTGTCTTGCAGCCAAATTGCGCAAACTCTGAGTTTTTAGTCTTTTGTCAGCTAACAAGGGAAAGGTCTGTGAAGGAGAAGCCTTGAGGGAAAAACAGGGACGATTTCCCACTGGCTAGCACGCTGCATGGGATTCAGCCCATCTAACATTAGCCATTAAGCCGGAACCTAGTGCAAAGCAGTCGTCCTGGCTCCAGCAGAGAAAGAAGGACCTCTGGGGACAAGCTGTCCCAAGTTATCAGGTCCCTAAGAAGGGTGGGAGGATCATGCTCTGGAGTGTCCCCGCCTTCCAGCACTTCTTGGAGGACTAAGTCAACTATCTTTGACGGGCTGACTAACTTCTACATGGCTGAAAGTTGGGTGAGCTGGATTCCTCACTTTATATAGAGATGTAGCAAGTAATTTCCTATCAGAACAGAAGAGTAGATGGGTAGTGCTGCTTCTGTGTTCCTGTGGAAGGCATAAAACCATGGAGATAATGTTTAAGGTGCAAGAGAGTAGAGACTTGGGCCCCTAGAGTGTTTCAAGAAATGAGCTGTTGGTTCAGAAGGTGATAATCTTTCAAGTGAGTCAACAAGTGTTCAACTGAACAACCCATTTCAATGATAAGGATATTAAGATGTTGAAATGAGTAATGCAATCCCTTCAGCGACACAGCAACCTGCAGGAGGCCTTGGCGCACCGTCCTTTCTGCTCAGGTTTATGAAGTCGCTCTAAAGCCAGCAGCGTGTGCCTGTGCGCCTGTGAGACCCAGTGCGTGCACGCACTCCCACTTCGTTTTGCAGCTGCTTCCCAAGAAAGTCTAAATATACGCCTGCCCCCTCTGTCTGGTAAGAAGTGAAACTGAAGTCCTAACAGTCTGTGGTAAATGAAAGTCCAATAGCAACGTCTGCGTAAGCGAGGGCGGTACTGCTTTTGCACCCACAAAGCCCGTCTTTGGGATCTGAATCCGAAGCCATCCCTCCTGCCCTGCACAGGTTTGATTCAGGTACAGAGTGGCATTGCTTCCCACTGCTGGTCCGCAGCCAAGCTTAGAAGGGCTTCCAGCTGTAAATCAAGTTTAGAAGGGATTAAATTACAGCATTCAGCAAGGATACTACCAGACACTACATTAGAATAGGAATGAACAGAAACATCAGTGTGAGCACTCCAGGATCGGTGTCTTCATATGTGTGATTTCAGAAACTGAATTTGGTTCTAGATATTGTCTCTAGCACCTTTTCTTTAGCAAAAATCTAAACTAGCTCTGAACGCTGATGTGGTTTTTGTTGAGCAGCTTAGAAATGCATAGAAAATTCATAAAAGATTAGGCAAACTTATTGTTAATTTTTTTTTTAGTTAAAGCAAATCACTTTTATATCCTAGGAATCCACTCCTCTCTGGATACATGGAGATATCCCAAAATATCGTATGTACAAAGGTATTGCAATCTTTAATGACAAAAGTGGTTTCATGTAATTAAATAAGACCACTCAAGATCAGGGGTCTTGTATGAATTATTAATTTGAAAAACCACATCAATAGATCACAGTGTTCAAAATCAGACCTATTCCTCTGGTTTTTGAACTCATTCCCACCCATCACCCCCACAATAAAAAAAAAATAATAAAAAAAAAAAGATTTCAGAAATAATTGTAGATTACCAGAACCATGCTGTAATGGGGCACGTGACAAAGTCCGTCCCAGAGTCTGAGAAGTTTCACCAAAAATACCCCAACTCTGTCTCTGTGCTGTCAAATTAAGAACCTACTGGTTGAGTCACTTCAGCAAGGCTTCTTCCTCTGCCCTCTTGCTTTTTAAGCAACCTAATAGCAATCCAGGAGCTACTCGACAGATTTTAATTCGCTTACGAGTTTTTCTGACTTCATAAAACCATGCATCTCTTTGGAATTCTTTTCTTTGTTTTTCGTTTTTTTTTTTTTGATTGGGGTCTATTTCTCTTCTTTCAGGTACAATACACCAGGCCTAGCTGGACTGGGCTTTATGTGACTAATCACATTATGACTCCTGTGGAGTTGTGCTCTTTCAAAATTTCTTGAGTAATAGTCTGTTATGAGTACATACTTATTCCCATGTCATGCGAACAAATTTGTTCTCACAGTTTGTCATGGGCCATCTGCTTTTTCATCTTTGTCCCTGGCTTAATTTCAGTGAGATTTTATTCACTTCCTGACAAAATGTGCATTTTTACACTCATTTGGGACCAGATTTTCCAAGAACCTGAGGTCCTTCTTTGACACCTATGGGACAAAGCCAGACTTTTTGAAGTGCTCAGCAGCTCCTGTTATTTTCACAAAAGAGGAGTCCCTAAGGATGCCTTGACATCTCGCCGTGGAGAGGGGAGAGGAAAAGAGGAGGCAGGCACGTTGGAGAGGTAATATTGTTGGGCAGCAGGCAATTCCTCATGACAATATTCATTGCCTAACACATTTTTCCCGCTGTGCTCAAAGCACTGCACAGACGAGTCTCACACTGGCTGCACTTTATGGGGGCCAGAATGAAATACATGAAAAATGAAATGCCTTGACAGAAGTCCACAATGGAGCCAGGGAGCAAAGGCCACTTTCATCTTCCCCATCAACTGACATTGCCAATGCAGCCCTCTGATGGCTCCTTTACCCTACCCCTCTATTAACGCATTTTCTTAAATTGGGGATGACTTTTTTTTCCCTCTCATTTGCAGCACAGAAATAAGGCACAGCAGGAAAATCCGTTGTGTTTAAGGAGACTGCCAGCCCAGCCGTCCCTGTACCCATGCAAGGACATCTTCTCTTCTCCACCCTCATGTGCTTCCCTTCCCAGAAAGTTACTGAGGATGGAGAAGTGGCTGGAGAGAGTGTTTAAGTCCTCTGAAACTAAAATAATACTGAAAGCTACTTCCAGGTAGCCGACAAGAAACAATAAGGAGAAGAAAGCAATATAATTAATCAGATCACTTTGTCCATTTTGTCTTGTGTTTTGCCTCTGCCAATGGTCAGTAAATGCTGCCTCAAAGGACGCTATCAAAAAGTCTTCAGGAACAGTTATGCCATTGTCTGCCGTAGGAAATTTTCTCAAGGTTCCATTAATGAATCAGGTTTTTTGGCCCAGGACAGATGTTTCCACTGTCTACGATCACCTTTTATACAGTGCAGGCCAGCAAATTTGATTTAAGATCAGGCTCAAAATGGATTGCAACTATATGGACTGCAACTGAAAGTAGAGCTGGTACTTAATTACTTCTTTGAATCTGGCCATTAGCTACACCAAAAGGTTTTTCCTGTCTTGAAGCAGATAGCCTTTCCAACATGTTTAATTCTTCTGAGAGTCTTGTTTTCTTTCCTTAATAAGTACTATTGTGTTTCTAAATGTCCTTATTATGTTCTTATTAGCCTTGTAAACATCCCATCTGCTTTTTTATTATATTTATTTTTTCTGTTGATTTTTTTTTCTTTTTCTTTTTTCTTCTTCTTTTCTTTTTTCTTGTTCTTTGGCGAGGTTTTGGTCTTTGATTGACTCCCATAGCAGTTCTCAGGTTAGTTTTGCATTGTGCGAGGAAGTTTTTCCATTTACACAGCAGATTTTTGATACTAATCAGCCAGATAGCATTTCCTCTGAAACCACCTGTGTATCTACTCTTTGTACCTTTCTCAATAGCACTTCCTGCCACATATGGCCCTAGAATAAGCCCGTGATCACATGAAATTCAGCAGGTACTAAGAGACACAAAAGAGAAGACAGAAGATGTGTATCTTTTGCCTTATGCCCAAAGTCGGAGACAACCAGGAACATTATGGAAACAAATGCTGAAGTTCCAGACAGTTTGGGGTTTTTTTCTTTGCTGGTTTGAGATTACTTTAATTTCTTTACATATATGCTCTGGAGATTTCAAAATAGATTAAGATGTTAATTAACCAAATGTAGTTATAGTAACCAGCTCTTTTTTTTCCAGGAAAAATACGAGACACACCATGCAATCTTATGGTTTTAGTAGCCAGTGAGTCAAGTCTGGAAATTCAGTACACATGAGTCAATGAGATTTCAGGTTCCTCCAGAATGTCCAGCAAGGACATTGTTCAGCCAGCAGTGGACAGGCCTCTGTTGCCTACACCTCATGGCTCTTCTTGGCATGATTAATGAAACAAACTACATCCGCAATGAGTTACCCTGAACCTTGCCATGTTATACTTTAGCTGAATTGCCCCTCCCAAAGGCTGGTTACAGCAATGTTCCCCACTCAAGCACAGTAACCATATCTTTTCCTGGTTATTTACCATCTGACTGCCCCAGCACAAGGTTTCTGCTAAGCCTTAGAGTCTACATAGGAATTTTAACCCATAGCAGACCGATGGGACAGCAGTCCTTATCTTGTACCATTTCTCAGGCCCTGGAAACTCAGTACTTAAATGGAAGAGATGATGAAAAAGAGTGCGGGAAGTTTCTTGTCCCATCTTGAGCAGAATCAAGGCTGTTGGCCCTCTTTGGTGGTCGATGTTTGGGTGAAAGAGGGAGAAGCTGAGTACGAGACCATGATTAGACATAGCGTAAGAGAGTGTTAAGCAAGATTATCTTGGCTGTTGCACTGCCTGAGAGTCTGCAGGCCAAAAAATCTTCTTGTCAAGCTAATGGTGGACACTTTGGCTGTACAGTAAAGAGTCCCTAGGTGATCTGAAGATGACAAGGGAATGATCTTGGCTTAAGTATGCAATAAAAGGAGGTACGAACTCATGGAATCATTAAATTTTCATATATTTCCCAGTATGCTTCATCCTCAGTGGGATGGTGCCATTTTTAGGAAAATAATCTTGTAACGAAAATCCCCTGAAACTGCATAGCCTGAGGTGCTTTTTCTCATCTTCATACACTGAGGAACTGCATAGGCTATATCTTTCCTATGGAGTTAATCTAGGGGGGAAACAGCCATATCTGAACACCTGAGTTATGCCAGTCTGGACATGAATTATTTCCCTCAATGACCCTGCTGCATCTTTGCTATTTGTGAACTTTCCGAGTGTGTTGGGAGGGTCGGAGAGGAGGAGGCATATCTCATGATTTTTTGTATTTAGATACCCTGGGATTCTTTCCCAATTTCCTATGTCAGGCATGGGAGAACTTGTTTAGTCCAAGGAAAGGCTTTCGGGAAAGTCCTGAAAGATTCAATTCACTCGTGATTGAATCTGGGTCCTCACTGCAGAGCGGGTGAGTGCCAGCCCATGGCCAGATGGGACCCAGGCTACTTATCCCCTCCTCGGGGCTCCTGTCCTGAAATGAAACCACCTCCCAAGCCTGAAAGAAATTTTTAAGAAATGTGGATTCGGTGCCCTGGAGACGTACCTTTCGTCCTTTCATTTCAACTGCTAGATATGCCCAGGCAATCGTGGCAGGCATCATGGAAATGCTGCCTTCACAAAGACATTTTGTCTCCAACAACATTTTCATTTTACACCCAAGTCTAGCCGGAGGTGAATTCTTTTGTTTAATGAAGAGCCACAGCTCCTTTGGAACAAAATGTTCTCCTGTAAGCTGGGTGAGCCGCTGGTTTTATTGAAGAACAGTCCTGCAGACCAAGACAATGCTGTACTTCACTACCCTTTTTGAATTACCACTCTGTCATTTCCCAGAGGAACATGATCGGCCGACCACTAAACTCTGCTTTAAGATCTTATGCCCGATCTAAATGAGACAGAATGAAGCCCTGGAGAGATTTCAACCCTTGCTTTGTTGAAACAACATTGCTTTGTTTGGAATGTATTTGCCTTTGTACTGGGGAATGAAAATGTAACCCAGTGCCCAGTTTTGAAATATATAAATACAGCGCTTTTGGTAACGTAGCGTATACAAAGAGATCCATAGCATATGCTCTTTCTTACACAGCCCTTTTTCTTGGAGATCTTCAACCAGTTTTGAAACCTTCAAGCCTTGAGCCTTGTGACAGCTTGGTGAAGGCGGAACATATAATTTCTGTGTTACAGGCTGGCACAGTGACCCAGTTAGGAAATCTGCAGCAGACTTGAAATGAAACCCAGACCTATGCTTGCAACAGTAAACTCAGCCTTCCCCTACGTCCAGTCCAGTTACACAAGCCAGTAGCCACCCAAATGTTCATGACACCCACTCACAGCTCCAGTCAGTGGTCACTGCCAATTGACTCCCAGGTCTTCCCTGTGCTTTACTTTAATACCTTTAGATTATGAACTGAACGGATCTAGAGGTATGATCCAGATCTTTTCATCCTATGGTTGAATCCTGAGCTGGCAACAGTTGGACAACTGAGACAGCTGGACCTTTTCCTGCCCCTTGTCACAAATTCGCTGTTCCTTCAATGCACCTTGGGGTGGTGGTTTTGTGAAGCCAGGCCCTTGCTTTACCACTAAGAGTGTATGGCACAACACCTTTATCAGCTGTGTACCAGCAGTCAGAGAATCTGGGGTCTGATGCATGTGACAAGGATGGAGGAAGATCACCCAGTCCCTCGTCTCTCCACCTACCCACCCTTCCCACCACGTGTCCTCCTGAATAACCAACTGGAGGAGACGTTGCCCACTCAGAGAGCAAACAAACACGTCAGCCCTGCACAGAGGCATTCTTGTCTCTCCGTCTGAGTCCACATCCTTTGATCACCACGGGTACCAACTCCCGTCTGATATTATGGGCTGTGCAGGGTGGGCTTGGACGCTGGCTGGGTGGAGGGAGACACCTCGGCAGGGCAGGAAGGAGTGATTCAGCCACTCCTCGCTCTGAGTCAATATTTACCCAGCGGCTCTGGGTTTGGGGGAGGGATGGTCTCTCTCTGGGGTCACATTCCCACCCTCCTGAGCAAGGTAGCCTGAGCCGCCAGCCCAAGAGGGTGCCCACAGCCTTCTCCCGGGAGCACGCCCTCTTTTTTTAGGCTGCATTTTGGACACAAACTGGCACGCTGCGTCTGCGTCTCTTTTTCTTGTTTTTTTTCTAATTGTAGTCTGGAGTTTTCCTTAATGGGACAGAGAAGTCTTTGAGACTGGAAATGTGCTCTTCTCTTTGTTTCTGCTAAGACATAACACTGGCCTCATGGGACCGCACTCCAACAGGGATATTTTAGTTCTGCCTGGCTCAGCTTCTTGCTGGCCCGTGGTCTGATTGCTATTTGTCACTGGGACTGCAAGCGCTGGGGAACAGAGACTGCCCTCACTGCGGCGGCTCTAGTAGGCTGGAGCCTTGCATTTGGCTGGGCTTCCCAAGCATTTCCACGAGGCAAATAGTAACACTAATTTCGGCTGGACACTGTATTCCTTGCTTACATTCCTAAAGGGCCGTGTTGTGCTGCATTTGCCTTGTTCTCCACGTGAAACATATTGCTAGATTTCACCCTGGGGGTTGTTGCGTCCTGCTGGTGGATGATTATATTCCACTGTTTGAGAGACTGAAGATGAAAAAACACTTTGAGATCCCTTTTGATAGATGGAGATACCCTTCTGGCCCAGTCCCCCATAGTATTTTGTGAAGGTGTTGTGTATGTCCCATCCTACAGACCTTGGTCTCAAATATACCGGTGTAAAACAGGAATAATTCCATTGGCATCAGTCTCATTACACCAGTGTAATCATGGGAGAAGGAAAGGAAATAGGCCTGCAGGGATTTTTTTTTTTTTTGGTGGGGGGAACCATGCTGACTGTAAAACCACAGCAGAATTATTTTTAAATGAGAAAAATTTCTTTAAGACAGATCAGCCCCTTAAAAAGAGAGACAAATGGAACGAAATGCTGCAGTTCAGAAAGTCCTGCGGTATTTGGGAAACAGGGCAGTTTGCTGCAAAGAGAGGAGTAAATAGCCAAATCCGGGAGAGTTGCAAAGAGAGAAAGACCCAGAAAATGAAGTTGCTTATGAATTACATTATCAAAACTTCTCATAGCACAAGAGATGAGATTGTAGAAGCAAGTTTATTCTCAGCACATGCGTGGAAAAATATAAACCTCAGTAAGAACCACTGAGTAAACCTGAGAAAATAAAATGACTGTGCCTGGAAATGTTTAGGGGATGGTGTTTGTCAATTAATGAAATGAGAGGCTACCGTTTGCAGCTTGGTACGCAGCAAAGACATACATAGACTACGTCCAAAGAAGGAGATTTTTTTCTTTTTCCCCAGTAAGAGGAATGCAGGGAAATTTTGCACTGTGTTTCATCTGCAGTTCATTTTTTTTTTCTTTCATAAAACCTGGTGATTATTGAGAAGAGAAAGTTTGCTCTGTGTGGCTGGGCAGGGGGTCACAATTACTCACACCACCAGGTTTTGCCTTCAGGTTTGTTGGTTTTGATGACAAGCCTTTACCACTCGGTTTCTTAGTTGTGTCAGCAGCTTTCCCACCAGCGTAGTGATGCTCTTTGTGTGACGCTGTGCAAACAGGACAGCAGCTCAAGCCAAAAAGCACACATGGAGATCCGTACTCCCGACATTAAGTAACCTCATGGTTTGACTAAGTTTGGATCCAGCCTCATGGTTTGGACTCATCTCTAATAGGAATACACAGATATCTCCCATAATGTATTTTAATGGTAAGAGGAAGTTTTTTAAGGACACAATACATGCACCCTGCTGGGAAGTGTTCCCTCCATGTTGAGAAGCTTCTCTCTTTTCTGGGGGAGCCTCTTACTTCATGTATGGGACTGCCTTAAAAAGGGGAGGGAGGGGGATTCTGGCAGCATCGGGAATCTTCAGCGCGCCAAGAGGAAGAAAGACCAAAGGGTCGGCTGCCTTGTAAAAGGAGGACTGCTTGATTAACTTTATGGAAAGAAACTGAGCTGTAAAAAGACAGCATTTAGTCTTTAACAAGGACTGTGAGCCAGGTAGTCTGCGCTAGCCCAGGGCTATGAGGAAAGCAAGGTCAGAAGGAGCCTGGACGCCACCAGGAATGTGAGGAGAGACAGGCTGGCGAAGCGGCGATGTGGAAAAGCCGAGGTGCAGCTGCCGAAGTTCATAAATGAGTCAACGAGCAAACTCATGTAGGATCTCGCCTCAGAAAGGAGAGAATTAAGTCTTCCAGGGCAAAAAAAGACCCAACAAAACCAACAAAAACCACTTTTATCCATCTATACATCTGTCCCGTAGATGTTGATTATATTGCCACAGAGACAGGGAGCCCATTTCGAGACAACATTGCTGCTCAGTCTCTCTGGGCAGGGTGAAAGTGGATACGCCTTTGGAAATGACTACAAGAACCCCAAATCATCCCTGCATAGCTTCTGATGCAGCTAATGCTTTCAATGCAATAGCAGCAGAGGTTTGGAACAAAACACACAGCACTGCGTACAACGTCAGACAGAGGTACTGCACTTGGTCATTCCCTGTGTGACATTATAATCAAGAGACGGGGCTCGAATCAAGCATCCAAATGCGGAGCAGTGCTGTGAGTCAGCCGAGACGCGCGCTCAAACATTGTCATTATCCTGAATTTTGTTATTTATAATGAAATCCAAGCACTGCATTCTGCAGGATGTTCAAAATTTGGGCTGAGAGACAACCCCAAATTTGGTATTTATCCCTGCTCTCCAAGGCCCACAGTCAGTAAAGTGTTTAAACATGTACCAGGGAAACCATGGGATATTGGGAGCTGCAATTGTGGAAAAGCTGCCTGAAGTTGAGATTTCCAGAGTAGGGATAGACCCCAATTTTTAGGACCCCCCAAATGAGCACACATCCCCAGTTCAAGCACCCCTTAACTTGACCTTAAGGAGAAATAATTTAAGCTCCGTGTCTAACTCTGACTAGCATGGCTCTGATGAAAGAATAAAAGTGAATCTGTCACAGGAAAATACAGCAAACAAAAATCTCAAAGAGGAAACTAATTGAAGTGATTTAAAAGTATGTAACCATGCTATGGCAGATGCCAGTGAAACCCCGCATTTGGGGGTAAGATCTGCCAGTCCTGCTGAGTACACCATGTAGTACGGCTCCCTTCCTCAGGCTGCCGGAATATTCCCTGCACAGAGCTTGAGCTAAATGTGAGATGTGAACTGTCATCTGAAATGTCCTGGTTCATACGAGTTTCTTTGCCAATGCACCGTATACCAGTACAGAAAGCATTTTTGTAACAGAAATGACTGAGGAGCACTACAAAGGAAACGCGCCTGATCTTAGAAGAACAGAGTAGCATGGAAACTTGTTAGTCTGTCAGGGACAGAGGGTCAGGGGGTTGTTGATCCCCGTTTGCTGGCCAAGGGAGCAAGTTAGCAGGCTGTTTGTTCAGCCTGCAGAAGAGAAGGTTCCGGGGAGACCTTATAGCCCCTTCCAGTACCTAAAGGGGCCTACAGGACAGATGGAGAGGGAATTTTTATCAGGGAGTGGAGTGATAGGACAAGAGCTAATGGTTTTAAACTGAAAGAGTGGAGATTTAGATTAGATATTAGGAAGAAATTCTTTACTGTGAGGGTGGTGAGATACTGCAACAGGTTGCCCAGGGAAGCTGTGGCTGCCCCATCCCTGGAGGTGTTCAAGGGCAGGCTGGATGGGGCTTTGAGCAGCCTGGTCTGGTGGGAGGTGTCCCTGCCCAGGGCAGGGGGTTGGAACTAGATGGTCTTTAAAGTCCCTTCCACCTCTAACCATTCTGTGATTCTATGATTCTACGAACACCAACCCATGGCCAGGCCTGCTTTGGGAAACTAAAAGTCCAGTGCAACTTCAAGCATCTATACAGAGCCAGCAAGCCTTTTCTCTCAGAGCCCCAGAAAGCTCATATTCTCTCTGCAGGTAATCCCTTTTCACCCCCAAATTTCCTGATGTATTATGAGGACAGACACTCTGGGAAAATAAGAAAGCCCCACTACCTATTTGCCAAAGAGCTGTTCCTTGAATTTCGCTTGAATTCACAGATTTGTCTCTTTCTTACATGTGTCCTGTAGAGATGCTGTATGAAATGAGCCATTCTAACAACCATGGCCTGAGAAAACATACTCTACAGCCAGTTGCATTTTTTTTTTTCCTCCTTCCTGTATCAATAGAGGCAAATAAAATCCTTCAAACTTCCCAGTGGCTTACACTAAGTATTGCAAATCTTTGGGGCTGATCCTTCTCAGTGCAACTGGGTGCATCAGTGTTTGGCCCCTGCACTTTATCCTGGATTTCGCTTCCTCCCAGAAGCCCTCAACTCCAAATACTTTGCGGACAAGTACAGTTTTACTACCTTTTGCCAACATAGCTTCTGCACAAGAGATAAGGATTGCAGGCATTCCCTCTTCCAGTGCTGAATTAGATTCATTTAGCAAACTAGCAATTCAATCTAAATGTGGGATCAGCCCCTAAAGTAACAAATTTTAAGAAAACCCTATTGAGATGTGTTGATCAAAGGTGATCTGTTCTTTTATCTTAACACCAGTAACCTGAAACAGTGTCTAAGCAGTGGTGCTTCAAGGTTGTGGGCACTGGTTTCTCCACTTCCTAATGCTGTTGATATTCCTTACAACTATACCATGATCTGCTGATAGATAAATAGCCCCAGGGCCGTACTCTGCCATCAATTACATTTATAAGTTTAAAAAAAATGTGCTAGCAAATCAGAGAGGTCAAATTCAGTCAAGAGTCAATGGGACTGAGTGTGGAATTTGGCTTAGAGGTGTGAGTGAAACATTTAACTGACATATAAAACACAGTACTTTTCCCAGGATTCGTTCTTCCTACAGAAGGATTGTGTGTTTTCATGGGTTTGAGGACGAATTCAGTTAGTTTTTTGTCATGATGTGGAAATGCAGGAAGCTCATCTCTCTTTGAGGGTTCGGCTGTATCTTCTATAGATTAAAAAAAACCCCTGTGATCTGCTGCTGAAAGTCTTCCCTCATTGTAACAGAATCTCCTGCCCACCTGTAGTATACTTAACTATGATATATGATGGTGCTAATTTTCTTTCACATGAGAAATAGGCTGTAGTAGCTATTTCTTCTAGAAAGAGGCTGACAGGTGGAAAATCTTGAGCTGTTGTTCAGTCGTTAAAAGATAGGTAAAAAGAGAGTTGGGAACTCTGATTTTAATTCCTAGCTGTCTAATTGATTTGGTTGTATGGACTTGGATATCTCCATTGCAGGCAGAGTCCTCAAGCCGCTAAAAGCTTTGTCTGGATGAGAATTGCTATTTGCTTCATAATTTTGCTGTCTCCCACATTCTCCTTCCCGAATACAGTAAAGATAACTCTTCCCCCCCACTGGCATGGCAATCCTTAACTCCATGTTTGCAAAACTCATTACAATTTTTGGATGAAAGGTGTTAGAGAAGTGCAAAACAGATTTGACACTTTTTTTTTATATAGAGGACTTTTGAGGTTTCCTGTGATTGTCCACATTTTTGGAGATTAGTCAGCTTTTCAAAAGGATTATGCAAAGTGAAAGCCTGCAATAGCAGGAGGTTGGGATCAGTGACC
The DNA here is from genome assembly GCA_013398915.1 of Dromas ardeola. Lineage (NCBI taxonomy): Eukaryota > Metazoa > Chordata > Aves > Charadriiformes > Dromadidae > Dromas > Dromas ardeola. The sequence continues at coordinate 1,202,058 of VYZM01023510.1, forward strand.
CAGAAGGTCCTTCCAGTCCTGTGTTCCTGCAGGCTTTTCCAAGTCATACCAAAGACGTTAAAGGCTACTTGTGTGGTCTGAACTTAATACCTTCAATACACACTCACCACTGAAATTTTTTGTGGCATCTATTTAATGGGGTACAAGCAGGGGAGGGACAGGGGCTCTGTGCAAAGGTAAGAGAAAGCACTTGCCACAACAACGATGGAGAATCCAAACTAGTTGACAGCTCAGGAAACTGAAGTTATCACACATGTCAAGAAACACCTCAACAGACACAAACAGTCTCATCTCTCTGGCCTCGAGATCGCACCTCTAGACACATCACCTGTGGTACCACCGCCGGTTCAGTTCTGGACCTCCCTTCCGAAACCCAACAGCTAATAGCAGTTATGATGGTGGTTTTGTGGTGTAGACACCTGTCCATATGAAACTAATTTGGGACCACCAAGCTCATTTTCTTGTGGCAATTTACCAGCTTACCATATGGTAATAATTTTTGACAGCCACCATCTTGGGCGGGATTAAAATTAGTGATCCAATGACGGAAGATGCTTTGGTCGTGCTCTTAGCCAAGCCTATACTTTACCTAGCTGGAAAACAGGTAGTGGTGTTGCTTCTCAGTGTTGTGGCAGGTACGTGTTAGAGATGAATTCAGATAGTCTCATACCCCCTCACCTCCAAGCCTATCCCATCTGAGAAAACCAACAGTTTCTGACGTTCAGAAGTGCTTTGCCAGCCAAAATGTCAACCGCATGCCGCCTCTGAGAAGGCCACAATTCAGTGGTTGCACATCAGCCCAATTGGTCCATATTTATAAAGTGCTTTGATATCCCAGATGAAAGGACGGTATATAAATGCCCCATTCATTTAGGTTACATACAGTAGCAGCAAACAGAAAAATCATTACCCACAGGGTTAGAAAAGCGTATTCCTGTTTATTAATTGAAGACCACATAAAGAATGCTTGGTTAAAGTGTTCCTTTTGGAGTGGACATTTCAGTGCCAGTCCAGCGAATGAAAATAATCCCGAAAATTTGCATGGACAAACAGCATAAACAGGAACTCTGCACAACTCAAAACAAAATTCTTCTTAAAAATGCAGTGAAAAAATTTTATATGGGACTGTCCTTGTTCTCTACACACCAATGGGAAGTGAGGCAATCAGTCCTTTGCCAGGTCAGGACTACAGTGAAATTATTATCCTAGCAAAAAATAATTTAAGTTAGAAAAAGCAGAATTTCTACATGGTGAGCATCAGCTACTCTGCAACTTAGCATGTGTCATGCTAAACCACCTATGGCTTCACTATACCTAAGTTTCCTCTCTTTTATGCATACAACTGAGTCTTTGGATTTCTAGACCTGTATTCCTCACTTCTTTCTCGGTCTGTCTTTGAGATACATGACCCTCTTGGTTCATTTGGAAAGCTATGTTAAATAAAACCTTTTCTGTCTGTCATCTCAGTATTCAAGTGCTGAGTAGATACCCATTCACAGTCGCTGGGAGCACGCAGTGTCTTTCATATATCATAACCGTAAAAACAAATAAATTACAAAGCAGAAAGGAGATAAGGCACAGGTTTAGGCTGCCTTTTGAAGATTTATTAAAACAAACTGATATTTCTTATAATGTGCATGTAACCAGAATACATAATTGAGAATGATAATCATTAACAGGTACTAATGTTATTTCAGAACAGAAGAAGGAATGAGACAGACTAAACCTCCATGCATGCAGTAGAGGAAATCCAAACTGCGATAATTAAATGCAAATAAAGCCTGGGGGCAAAAATTCCTGGTCTCTCTAAGATAAGAGAAATGTATTTCTACCATCTATACTTCATTTATTTCTCTTGAAGACTCTAATTTGTTTTTAAGCTAATAGATCAAACATTCTTGTCACAGTTCGTACAACTGTCTCAAATATGTGAGAAGTACCCGCCAGGCGAGGACCACCAGCAATTTTTATGATTTCTTTACACTACAAATATTTGGCAGAACTGAAATCACCCAATAAAATAAACCTGCGGATTCATCTGCAGTTTTAGACTCTCTCCAAGTATTTTTTGGACTCCTTCCCAAAATAACTGATGCTCATGATATTCCAATATCAAATGAAAATATGTCCTAATTTTCATGTCTCACTACCACCATCTGTTATTAAAGAGAAAGTCGTCTTTTTTCCTAGCAGGCCAGGTGGCTTGGAGACACCCATGCGGCCATGTGCGAAGCTCTGGTCCAGCAGCGCTTCTGGTCCTTCATGCTTTTGGGTTGGCGGGATTTGGATATAATGCAAAGGCAGAACCGTGGAGCAGTGGTGGTGGAATATCATTTCTTCCAATACCAGCATCGTCTGCCAGCTGGTACCCAAAGAGCTGGCAGCACTGCAACATGGGTGACCCCATCTCTCCGGGGGAGAGGAAGCTTGAATTTAATTGTATGCAAGACTGGCTTTAGGGAAAAGTTCAGGATCCTCTTTGGAAATGTTGTTAGCAAAAGGAATAGATAAAAAAATGCCATGTTTGAAAAGTCTGTCCAGCTCTAGTGACATTGCAGAGGTCTTCAATGAAAGCCACTCAGCAGTACACAAATGTTGCAGTCACTTTTGTGAGGTTCAGATCAGCTGATACTTCAAAAAGTCAATAGCTGGCTTTAGAGGCATTCAGCTCCTCTTAATATTACATCCATGCATTAAGTATAAGAATAAAGTCTTGTCCTCCAAACCAAAGATGAATTAATTTATAAACCACCCCAACCTTCTGCCTCTACCGTTGCCTTTGACAACCAAACCACAGCACCATTTATTCACCCACCAAGGCATCCCAGAGAGCCTCTCTCGAACAGCTGACACTGCTCTTCCCCATTCCTGCAGATATTTTTCTCGCCACAGGTCTCGAGCTGTACAGTTTTAGCAAGTGCTACTTGCAGTATGTTTTATAAATCCTACAAACCGCTACAAAATCTGGTGCACAGTGTCGATTTTACATGTTTTCCAGCAGAAAGGAGCATGGCTTTTGTTTCCACCAGCCTGCTGGCTGTACGGTGCTTTGTAGGTATGAATTTTTAGGTTATCACCCACTCGGATTTTGGTAAAGCACCCTAATTTTACGAGGCTTCTCTCACACCTTGTTAGACTAGTTGGCAGGCTGGCTACTATTGACTAGATGGCAGAAGAGAAACCTCTTTAGTAGTGTAATGCTGAATTAAAACATTGCTGTTTCCCATGGATTGATATGGTATCCTTTTTGATATAGCAGCATAGCTCTAGAGCATTCACATCAAATCAAGAGAATGGGCAAGTAGAGCCACTCAGGAATTTCCTATTTTGGGTTTTTTGTTTTTTTTTTCATTTCCAAATTTGTTTTGGTACAAAGACAGTGTTTCCCCTAGGAAAAGCTTGATTTTCCTGAAATGTGTCCATTTTCCCTCAGGACAACCGAAGGAAAGTATTTAACATTGGGTCAATGTGATCTGAAAATTGTTCGGGTCAGTTCTAAGGAAAAAAAAAACTATTGTAGGTCAAGCCAACCTGACATGAATCTGCTTTAGCTGGAGTTACACATACATGTTGAGATATGCATATATCTGTTGTGAAGCAATGGAGATTCACTCCAACAAGAAAGCCCAGCCAGCAAGAAAACAACCAGAAGAAAACAACTTCCACGAGGTGAATGAAGAACAACTGTAAATACAGCTCAGTGTTGAAACAGCCCAAACAAACAAAATATTTCAAAATATCTCCCACATTCACAATAAAAGATTTTTCTACAAGTATCTCATGCTAAAAAGAGTTTCCAACAGTTCAGTTTGGGATCCAAATTAAAGATGAAAATGAATGTTTAAAGGCAGCACACAAATCCAGATCCTTGTTCTAGTGACACGTCTGCTCAGAGCCATAAAACTATTTTGTTAACTGGCAGGGAATACTGGGTCACGGTGGGATTTCCTGTGTTTTATAATCCCATATATACTAGACGATATCATACACTATCATTCCCATTCCACAGAAAACTGAGACCACATAAGCACTGCTACATGGGCAATATGGAGAGGAGTACAAGGACATCAGAGGGTCTCTAGCTATTAAAAATAAAAATCTGTCAAGAAAAACTCCCTTTGAGGTAAGCTGTCTTCCAGGACAAGACCACAAAGGCACCACATGAAACTATTAAGTGGAAGATTCAAAAAAACCCCACCCAAATACATGGTTCTTCACTAAATGTGTGGTGAATCTGCGGGGCTTGTGCTACAAGATGTTGTACAACAGAAATGTTTGCATGAAGTCAAAACGCTATCAGATATTGACAGCTTGTGTAGATGGGGGGATGAAGAAGAGGGGAGATATTTTTTGAAGCCAGGGTGATCTTCATGATCCTCTTTGGCTGAACAAAGGTTCCTTCAGAGAGGGGAAAGCTGTCTGTGAGCCCCTGTCTCTCTAGATCTGTCCGGTCTCACCGTGTCTGCCCTGTTCTTGACCCAGACCACTGGCCCATTGAGTCTTTCGTGTTCTCCTTCCATGACGCATCTCAGCTGCAAAGCTTGGTCTTTTATTGCAGATCTGCAGTGGCTATAGGGTTCCGAGAGATGGGATGTGTTGTGGTCTGGGTAGCAGATGTACTGCAGACACATCTGAACTTACCACCAGTGTACATTTGCCTGCAATATGGAGGACTGGAAATGATGACCAGAATGGTCTCTTCTAAGTTTACATTTCTATTCTCATGACCCACAAAGGCGGTATCATTCACAGAGGTCTACGTCAGGCTAGGACTTGCTGCAAAAGGGCCCCTTCCAGGCCTGGCTAAATGCTGAAGGACCTACTTCTTAGGGGTTGCTGTTCTTTAGGAAAAAGTCTCTCTGTCCCTCACCCACTATCTACACAAGCTGTCCATGTTCTCCTCTCCATGTGACTAGAATCACATATAACAGGAGTTTGATTCTCCACTGTATGCAAAAGCTAATGTTAGAGGAAAATCTCAGATATGAAGGGGTAGTGCAGAAGCACATAAAGAGCTGAGGAAAGCTGAAAGGGTCAACATTAGCTGTTTCCTGCAGGTCCAACGCAAAGCAGCCTACGCATTCAGTCAAGACAACCTCCCAGTTATTCTGCTTAAGCTTCTGAAGAACATTATTTCAGTGTCAGCACCGAGACAGCCTGTTCTCCACGACTCCAAACTTGCAGATGGAGATGCCTCCACCAAATGTCCACCTGGACCAGCTCCATGAAGACTGATCTCCTGCAGATTGACCTGAATAGACAAAACCTGGTAAGCGGGAGCTGTGTTAAGTCTCCTGTCCTCTACAAGGATCCTGTAACCCACTCACCATCGGGTTAAGCTCCTATTGAACATGAGCAGAGCTCCTTACATGTTGTGCAACACAATGGAAAATTGAGACCATACCATAGATGAGGACATACAAGTTACGTGGTTTGCCTGAGGCCACACAGTGAGTCAGCGGCTAAATTATAAACTTGGGAGTCCCTGGCTCCAAGTCACTTATTCAATCTATGCTGCCTCTAAGGCATATTACATTGGGGGTATTGTATGGAAATGACATTAACTTTAAAGAGCAGTGTACAGTAGAAGTAAGCAAAATAAGTGGGCTTTATTGTGGGATGATTTTATTTTTTTTAAAAAGCATGAAAAAAGTGACATGAGCAGTTTTGCAAGCATACAGTGCAAATTAATTCTGCGCAATTTGATTTCGAAACCTCCCTCCTGGATTAAAAACCTAAACACCACGTTTCAGGCCATAATGGACCCCTCTTTTCAACTCTTCTTTTTTTCTTCTCTTTTTTTTTTTTTTTTCCCTTTTTCTGGCAATTCTGTTAACCCCCAAAATAAAGGTTTAATATGGAAATGCTGACAGCTCCTTAAGCAGAGCATCGCATTTGCAATACTGTAATTATGCCTACTTCAAAATGGTCCAAAGAAAACAAGATTTTCTTGTTCAAACAAATCTTGAATGGTTTTAGCCCCAGAATTAAATCATTCAGACCAAAAAGGACTGTGTTAAACATGTTGAACTAGAGCTGTACCAAGGAGATGTGGAAAGAGATAAATGCAAATTGATTTTACAATATTTACGTAATTAGATCCACATCTCTGCTTTTCTCTCTTGAATGAGTAAAGACCAGATTAACCTTATTATTATTATGTTTATTTGATTGACTTAGGAATTCCATCTGGATAAAAGAGAGTCTAGATGTCTTTCTCCATGCGCACCCAGCGTGAAGCCAATCAACATGCCTCTCTAAGTAACAAATTTGTTTTATGTCATCTATCAGCAAGATACTGTAATGTTGGATATAGCTTTAGTTCAATGGATGACTGCTCCTTAAAGACCACGCAGCTTAGAGGTTTTCATCCTGCATTTTTATGTCCCCACAGAAAATTACTTGTCAGATTTTCCACTCTTGTGAAGACGGTTGTAAGTAAATGTGTGGTGCAGGAAGCGTGCATGGCACATTTAAATGAGAACGCAATCAATATCCCAGCACTGATTTTTTGATGGAGGATGGTTTCTTATTTTGCAAGACTTTCTTGCATCCCATTTCTGCACTGTAAAACAACGGCAAACATGCGTGTAGGTAGAGGATTCCTATGGCGGTGATCAGAGAGTTAAGAGAAAAAGGAATTATTTCTTCCACCACGCATAATGTGCGATTTTGTTTGTTATGATTGCTTCATGTAAATAATCCTTCCTAAAAATATGCACTATATCCCCATTTAGCATAAGTAATATTACATCAAAAACGGGGAAGAATTTGGTGTCAGCCTCATTGCATTTGTACGGGAAAAACAATGTTTTGAGTTAATAGCAGAAGTCCCTGCAAACGGATTGTTATTTCCTTTGAGAAACTATTCTACCAGCTAATTAAAAACCACTGTCAGGAACCTTCTCCTGGTAGTTACCCTAATTTTCCAGAGAAGAAGGATAACACAGTGGGCTGAGGCTGGGACAGGTTGGATTTATTTCCCAGCTTTACATAACAAAGACAGAACCATACAGTCTACTTTTACCATCTCCAACCTGGACAACAAAAATATTCTTTTTTTCTCCAATTTTTATGGGTCTTGTTTACTCAGATTGCCATAATTTCTGGTCAGAGTCTTCTTCTGACTACATGCAAGTGTATCACCCAGTTCAAACCACTCAATGCTACTCAGGTGCATGCAATTAATCCAAAGAGATCACAGGATCACAGCATGGTTTGGGGTAGAAGGGACCTTAAAGATCATCTAGTTCCACCCCCCCTGCCATGGGCAGGGACACCTCCCACTAGACCAGGTCCCTCAAAGCCCCATCCAGCCTGGCCTTGAACCCCTCCAGGGATGGGGCAACCACAGCTTCTCTGGGCAACCTGGGCCAGTGTCTCACCACCCTCACAGTAAAGAATTTCTTCCTAATATCTAATGTAAATCTCCTCTCTTCCAGTTTAAAATCGTTACCCCTTGTCCTATTGCTACACTTCCTCGTAAAGAGTGCCTCCCCATCTTTCTTACAAGCCCCCTTCAAGTACTGGAAGGCTGCTACAAGGTCTCCCCGGAGCCTTCTCTTCTCCAGGCTGAATAACCCCAACTCTCTCAGCCTGTCTTCATAGCAGAGGTGCTCCAGCCCTCGGATCATCTCCGTGGCCTCCTCTGGACCTGCTCCAACAGGTCCATGTCTTTCCTGTGCTGAGGGCCCCAGAGCTGGAGGCAGCACTGCAGGTGGGGTCTCACCAGAGGGGAGCAGAGGGGCAGAATCCCCTCCATCGCCCTGGCCACGCTGCTTTGGATGCAGCCCAGGATGCGGTTGGCTTTCTGGGCTGTGGGCGCACATTGACAGCTCATGTTGAGCTTCTCATCGACTAACAGCCCCAAATCCTTCTCCTCAGAATCCAACCAAGAACATTTCTATCAGTAAAGTGGACATTTTGTAACTGTAAATGGACATCTTGTGAATGTTTCTATTTCATCTGAGTTCCCATTTCTTGCTCTAATAGGCATACAGGAATTTGCCATCAGGCTGCAATCTGAAAACAGTTACGTTACACGAGACGCTGCATGCTATCTCATTTGTAGGCTCCCTTTACCACACAAACTCGCTTTTGACTTCCTCTCGTGCATTAACACAACAGACTCCAACTCACGCGCTTTGCCTTTCTGTTGGGAAAATATTGTGTAACGTACAACCCTCACCCAGCAACCCTTCCCCCACAGGGAAGGAAGCCTCCAGCCAAACGCAAGCTTTGATATTAAGAGCACAGCAATGTGCAAACCCATAATAATGCACTTGGACTGCAGCTCTCCTTTAGGAAAACAACAAAACAAAACACTCCTAATTAAGCTATTGGGGTGGAGGAGGTACCAAGTCCAAAATGATTTTTGCCTCCATATGGAATTTATATGGAATGCAACATGCAATAAAACACCAGCACACCCAGATGTGGATGTTCCCCAGCTGTCTGTCTGCCGCTTTGATGGCAAGCTACAAAGATCCTTCCCTACATAGTCATCTCGGCGGGAAGCAAGAGGTGACTCCTCTGCACTCACGTATCAAATTGAGCGCCAGAAGGGAAATTTTAGAAAGAGAACATGTAAGTTTACAAATGTAAAAGTTGCACTCAGCTTTTATGTTCTGTGTGTTCAAAACAGTGGTCTCTCAGTATCTGATGCCTCCCAAACTCAGCGATGGGTCACACAGTGCCAAGGGAAATGCTCGGGATGCATGGCTTCCATCTCCCCAGTCTTTCTGCTTGGAGCTGTCGATGCAGATGTTATTTTTCCCTGCAGCTGTTGGGGGCAGTAGACAATCAATCCTGGGTTTCTGTAACCTGTATGACCTGGGTGTGCATCATATACGGGCTATATACGTGCCCTGCTGCCGAACAGATTTGCAAGCCACATGGAATGTCTGCGAATATAGGGAAAGCATAAGTCCTGCCTTGAGAAATGGGTATTTTGATGGTCCTTGAGATATGGACTACTGCGCTCCTGATCAGAGCCAAATTCTGCTATCTTAAATTGCAGTATCATTCAGTCAATGCCAATTGATTTTGGCCAGAATTTTCCCACTTTCAAGCCATGAATATACTTATTTGAGAGTTAGCTGCTGAATTTTCAATCGAGTTCCACGAAATGTGTTTTTAAGTCCCAGGGTCAGGGAAACAGATCTGCTTTGGGCACAGACAGGAGGAAGACTGCAGGCAGAGACAAGCAAGACAAAATTTGGGAAGTTATTTTCACACTAATGGTTCCCAAAGATTGATTTTTTTTTTTTATTCAAGAAAACAGCCTACAGCTGTAAGGTGTGCTGGGCACTGTTACTATCTGGGCACGTACTGAAGCGCAAGGTGTAAGAAGGCCACAAGCACCAATGTGCAGCAGGAGCAAGGAGTTGGGTTCAATCCATGCACCAGCCATTAATTATTTCACATTTTAGCACATTGTAGGATTCTCTGGTCTGCACTGACATCTGTGATCAACTTTAAAATCATTTCAAAGCCCTAAAGCAGAGGAGCCCAGCTCATCCTCATCCTTAGACCCAGATATGAAGAGCTTTGTCTCCACTATGCACAGTAATCAACGGGGACGGGGGCAATATCCTAGGGTACAGCTGAGCCCAAAATCTGAAGGCATCAGTAAAAGCAGCTTCGCTTGCTCCACTATTGAAGGAGACCAGACACTTCAATCAGAGTTAAAACCTTGGAGACAGAAAGGGTGAGACCCATGCCCCGCGGTGACCTGTGATGTGGACACCATCTCAGAGACATTGTGGAGTTCCTAATCGTAGTCAAGCTGGACCCATCTGAAGGGCATTTGGAGGTCACCTCTACCCTCCAGGTCTCTAGCATTAGAAAACTGCCTGACTTCTCCCTTCCCTGCCCTTCTCCATCTCTCCTTTTGCTAACGAGCAAGAGGCACCTTTCGAAACAGCACAGCATAGACAGTTTGTGGCTTGCTTAGGTGAGCTGAGTTTGAGTTCTCAGACCACCCCCGAGACCTCTGATAGTCCACTCAGGTCCTAGTATGGCCCATTGTTCACTGTCCTGAGGGCTTTGCTGCCTGCTGCTGTCTGTTCACGATGTTTCAGGTGATTCTTCTAACAAGCAGTGAGCTTAATGCAATGAAAAGCAGACATTTGGAGTGTAGCTGCCTGTACCCGAGCTACTAGTTTTGACTCAGTCAGTAGGGAGAAATAGGCATATTCAGGGTACAGCTCACCTTTCCTAAAAGAAATGGCAAAAAATAACTCGGGTTTCGTGTAGTTTTCATGTTTTGTAGGAAGCGTGAACTCCGTGTGCCTCAGCTTGACCTTTTACACTCTGTTCACAAGCTCGGGGATGAGATTTATTTTTTTTTTTCTCTAGGCTACTCTTATTCTGAAAAGTGAGTCCTTTGTGGCATACTGGTCCCCCACTTTGCCATAATGGGGACCTGCCAGAACAGCCCCGGCTGCCTTCTGGGCTGGGTTGGGACAGGGAAGTAGCCGGTGCGCACCAGGGTCTTTCCTCATATGGGACTGCACCGTGGTCAGGTAATTGTAGATGTCTGGTACAACAGGTGCCAGAATGCTACTTCAATAAAATCATTGTTTTTAATAAGAATAAGAATAAGGAGGAATGCCCAGTAGCTAAAAGGCTAGGCCTTGATCCTGAAAATACATGCTCACATGAGTAATTATATGCACTCAACAGTTCTCCTACAGAGCTCGGAGAACTTCGGTACGGGCTGCTCCAGTTCCCATGGGCTGTGGTGAGGACAGGACACCCCGAGCTCCGGGGCTGATTTCACCGTGCATGAAGTGACTCGTGTTCCTGACTGGCATCAGACCCCCAACCAGAGAGCTGTGCCTTAGATACATTCCTTTTCCAGTCGCAAAAATAGAGTTTGGGGTGGGGGGAAATGCCCATATCGGAATTTTATTAGTTAATAGGACATGGTTCAAGATTTTCGTATCCTGCAGTTTCCCAGCTTCCACTGACCTGCGTGATGCTGTGAGTTTCGGCTGTTTCTCAGGAGATTTAACAGGGATTAGTGGTTCCCAGGTTGGAGCTATAAACACAGTCCTGCCAATCACTTCACCCTCCCTACTCGTTCCGGGAGAATGATACGAGGTCCTGCTCACTTTCCTCTTAGATTTCACGCTCTCATTTAGAGTATTCTTCCTTTTTGAAAGATCATCCAGGGATAACTGGATAGGGGATTATTTTAACAACTGAGCTCCAATACTGGACCATTTACATTACTTGCTTCTAACTGGCCTTCTTGTTTACAGCAGACTGAAATGGTTAATCACAATTAGTAACATATGATATACCCAGGTGTTTCATACAGTGGCCGTATTTTTTTTTCCCTGGAATTATTATGTTACTACAAACAGTATAGAAATAGTTTAATATCTGTATCAGAGACCTTCTAGGAATAAAGAGATTTGACTGAAGGAAAATATTCTAACAAAGGTTTTCCTGTATGGGCGGTTGCACTCTGACACTAACGCAGCTCCTTCCTTATAACTTAACATTTTTAATGATGGGTTTGTGAGCAGAGCTATGAAAAGCTCCAGCCTGGAGAGCTAATATTGCAGTAAAGCTCACACGGGTGGTTTCTCTGTTCCACCCTAGAGGTAGCTGTATTTCCACTCCGTGACTAAGTGGATGACACATACTCGGGGCTCGATGGGTTTATTTTTTACTCTTACAATGTCGGAGCAATTCCCCATCCTGCAGTGGAGGTGGCATGAAGTAGAGCAGAGTAAGTGGCTCTCAGTATGTAAAAGACTTTTTGCTTCAGTCAGTGAACACATATCAATTTATTTGGATATACGTTGCAGCTTGGTCCTTCTGTTTCTCTCCTATAGGTCAAAATTGACTTGGCTGCTGTTTAGCTAAATAGGACATTTTCCTAATTCTTTCTCAATCCCCAGGACTGTGAGGAGATTGGTGAGGGCACGTGAGAGCTGTTTGTAAGCTAAATGTACCCTTCCTCTTATTCTCACAGCTTGCTTAATAACCGGCATTTAAAAGCAAAACAAAACAAAACAAAACAAAAATTTCTGAGATACTACAGGGTCTGAGGGATGTTTGTATCACCGAAGGATTTGAGTTCACGGATCCCACCTCTCACTTTCTTTATGCCTCAGGTTGCTGGATGGTTGGGAGCAACCCAAATGGCCTCCAGTGCGAGAAGACAACCCTTCCACAAGGAATAATGCCTCCGGCCAAGTGTACAACCAGTTCTACTGCTAATTAGGGCCCAGAGCAGAAACGATCATATGTTTTCATTATGAAAAGCAGGAACTCCTGGCTTGTACCACTCTCAGCTCTGCCGACTGACAGAGAATTCCTCTGGAGAGGCAGCTCACAGCAGCCGCATTCTTGCACACACTTCTTATCCATCTTATAATCAATACCAAAAACAAGTTACCAGTTTAAACAATTTCATTTCCATTTCCAGAGCACCAGCTGCCCAGCATGAAGCATTTATCAAGAACAGCAGGCAGTGACCCCTGTGCTTACACCGCACTTGTGATCCCACCTAGGGCTTCCACAGCATCCCTTCCCCACAGGGCTAACAGCTCTCACCGGTGAGGGCTGGGTGCCCTCGAGTGAGCACATGAGACACATTTCCAGCTTGCTGCATCTACCTTTTAAGAAAAGTCTTGATATTTAGTAACCTTTTTGCTTGTTTGGTCCCACCTGAGGATTCCTACAGTGCTTCTAAGTCCTCCTTTGGCAAATATCCATTTCCACAAGTGACTGCCTATCAATTTTTTCTTAGGTTACTCACAGGTAAAGCTTGGAGGTAAGGGCTCAAAGTGCTGTAGAAAGTTATACACACAAGAAGGGACAACCCTTTGTGCCAGGGCAAGATACTTTTGGATTTACTCTGCAAACCAAAATTGCCTTTTTCCACCATTTCACATTGTACAACCATTTCCTAGTCACTCTTAACCATCGTTACTAGGTCTTTTAGAACATCAGTGCTTTTTCAGATCTCTCACCCTCCTATTAAATATCTGTGTTTTGGATTATTATTCCCAGATTTATTAGTTTGCCTTTTTCCAGACAGAATCTCATTCTGTTTCCTGCTCATATTTCTAACCTCTGGTTCCATTAGTGTTATTTCTCTGTCTTCACTTGGTTTGCAGTTCTTTCCAGCGCAGTGTCGTGTGCAGATCTAGTTAATGTACTTGGTTACACCTCCTTCCAGATCATTAATAAAAGTATTAAATAATGTTGCCGCTAGCACAAATCCATGCAGCACCCTGCTGTTCACCTCCATCATCTTCAAGACCACAGCCATCCATCATGTGCGTCATTTATCACCAGCAAACAGACTTTGCAAAATAAAGCTGTTCTGTCTGAATTACGTCGCTAGCTCTGGGTGAGGACAAAAGGGAAGAAATGTCAAGTGTTAGTGGCAGAAGGAGGTGGGACAAGGGCTGGATGATGGTATCACTCAAAGCCTCTCCTGATCAAGGAATCCAAATGGAGTGATGGAGAGAAATGTAATCCCTCTCTGCATCCTACCACGTCCTGTAGCAGAGTTTTCCCTCATCTACTCTGGTCTGGCACTACCAGGGACCACATAGTTGAGGGAGGAACCATATATTATCCCAAGAGCTGCTCCACCAGCCAATGCACAACGGGAATAGCAGTCACCGGCTGAAGAGAGATACTGTTTGTTCCCACATAATTATTTCCGGTAAGAAAGAATCACATATTCAGACATGAAGTAAAATCAAAGGAGAAGTTCAGAGCGGGCACGTTGCCACTCTGCCTGCTGCTGGGATCTGCAGTGAGGGATGCTGGTAAAGCTGAATATCAAAAAATCCTGGTCTGGAACAGGCAATTATCTAGGGGCTTCTATCACTTCTGGGCATCTACACCAAGAAGGAGGTCGGCAGAAAGGCAGGAGAGGTTCTTTCCATCCAGGCTTCCTCTTTAGGAAAGCAACATATTCCCCCTGTACTTGTCTAGACACGTGGCATGTACAGACTGATGTCAGGAATGGAAGCGCTGCCACACTGAATTAAAGACCTGACGTCCAACGGGCTCGAGATCCTGCCTTAGACAGTGGTCAGCATCATGTACCTCTGGTGAGGTGTTGCTGTCCTGGCATAACCTCTGTGAGCCGCCCCTGCCCTCCTAGGGATCACTACCGAGGCTTCAAGAATGAAAGACTATTTCAAGCCCCGAAGCAAAAAGTTAAACAGTTTTTCAAACTGTTTGATACAGCTGTAAGAACCGTGGATTCAACAGCAAACCACAGAAATGTCCCAACCTCATCTGTAGGATAACGAGACTCCAGAAGTCCAGACAAATTCGGTGGGAACTATGAGGGTTAAGCAAGTGAGAATATCACATCCACAGACAATACATGTAAACTAGGATGGCTGCTCTGGAATGACTAGTTGGTTAATATCTAGAGTACTGCAGATCTGTTTCTACTAGAAGAAACTTTTCTGTTTCTTGAGTGTAATCCTGTTTTTTAACTAAGAAATATGCCCACAAAATCCTGTTTCTTTGAAGGTGTAGAAACAAAGGAAAGCAAGCAGCTGTTTTGCTCTGAAATATCAAAATTCCTGTAGAAATTTCTACGCCTCAGACCCCTTTTGTACTCAAGAAACCCTTTAACAAATGCAAGTGAAATAAAGAAATGTGGAATTAGGTAGAATTAGAGTTACGGAGCTAGACTTTGTCTGGACAGCTGGCAGCAAAAACCACTTAAAGAGAATACCAAATAAAAATATTTCTGCAGTGCATGCACATCTTTCTCTCTAAGTTGAATACACTGATGAATTTTAAAGGAATTGGTTCAGTAGCTTACCAAAACACTGTGAGTTCAGTTTTGAGCAGCTTCGGGAAATAGAAGATATAGGACATGCGTAGCAGGAAATAGGAGGAAAAAAATGCTGAAATTATTGTATTGTGTGTTTTTAATTAAAAATAACAGTTTGAGCAATCCAGTCAACTTACATTTCACTGCTCAGATATTATAATTATGGTTATAATAAACAAGTCTGAACAGAAAAGCAAAAGAGCAAGACAGGTAGCAGAGCATACATAAGGTTGAAAAGGGGATAAAAAAAATATAAGCTATAGAGAAGATGATTTCAGACAAATAAGAATGAAGACAATTTCTTAACTAGAACTTCAGAATTGCTGAGTACAGAGCTAGAGAAATTCGAACGAACATCATGAATTTTAGCACAACAATTTCCAATAAATAGCTCATTTATCACGAAGGTTCCCTGCAGCGGGGCAGATTCCTGCATCCACACACACACTGCTTGAACCAGCCTTTGTTTCTTCCACGGTGCTCCTTAATGTCGGGTGATCTGTCTGCAGATCACATGCTGTGATCGTATCGGGTCCCACAAACTGGCTGCTTTTGGGTGTGCCACACTACTAACATTTCACCAGAAATTTTTATCCCACGTATGTATGAAGTGGCATTCATTCTCCGCGGTCTGAATGGAGCTTTTGTGAGCCCCAGAATGGTGCATCTGATAGCTCAGTGCTGTTGGATTGGGTATGATTGCTTAATAATGAGATAATAATTTTTATCTTCAAATATTTCTTTTGCTCACAGTGCTAAGCACCAATTAAAAAAAAACACAACTGTTTTTCTTTCATAATTTTAGATATTGAAACTGGTGGTGAGAAAAGGCTGTCAAGTCTGATGAGTTGCCCAAATTCCAGTTATGTACTTACACTTGAATAGCTTTATATTCCTATGTCATTTAATCTAATAGGGCAATAAATTTCACTTTCTGTCCTAAGCTATGGCAGCGTTGCTTTCATGTATTAAATAGCTGCTCACCGCCCGGGACTCAGGGGAAGTGGTCCTTCTGATTTAAGGCATACTTCATCCTGTCCCTAGCACAGACCACCCCGCCAGCGAGGCATCTCCTCGTGGTCCATCTCCCCCCACCACTGCAAGCACGTAACACACATGGTAACGACAGCCACGATGCCTGCGATGACATAGAGCTAGGAAAACACTGAATTTCCTTGCAACGTGGCATTGTGACAATAAGAAAACCCTGTTTTGGTGAGAGGCGCTGACAGCAGCAAGTATTTTGGAGGGTACAAAGTGTCAGCAGTGAAAACACCTGGGTGACTGTCGGTTTAAGCACATTCACCCTGTATAACCAAACACGATGATGAACTTGGTGGAACCACATGAAGTATGATCTGTCATTTCATTTCTCACGTAAAACAGACAAGGGGGTAAAGCCTTTAGAGGGGAAGAATTTGCTTCTCTTTCTATAAATGTCTGGACTTTGAGACGCTCATGGACAAGATGGCGATTGAGTCAACATCCCTGGAGGTATTTAAAAGACGGGTAGACGTAGTGCTTAGAGACAGGGTTTAGTGATGGTTTCTGTCAGAGTTAGGTTGATGGTTGGACTAGATGATCTGAAAGGTCCCTTCCAACCTAGGCAAGTCTATGACTCTAAGATCTATCCCCCATGATCTTGCTGCCAATGGAGGCTCCTCCATCTGCCTGACAACTGTTTACAATTAACTGATGATTAAATGTGCCCAGATAGCGAGCTGCTCGCTTAGCCTGCCCTGGGACACTGAAAATTCAAATGCTAAGAGCGGAAAGAAACCTTTTGTCTTGGTTTTGCATAACATGAGGTTGTGGCTACAGCTTCTCAGTGCCATCGGTGATGGGGACAACAACAGCTCTTCAGGAGTGAAACCGCCGTGGAATTTAGATGCAAAAGTATTTGCTTGCATTAGGATAGACACCGGAGCTGGGCAGGCAGGGCAAAATGAGTAAGCATTTCCTGTATTTTCTGGTGTTTTTCTCTATTTAAACAGGCCAGTACACAAGTGTAACAAACAACAGTGTTTTAGCCATTGGCAAAAAGGAAGTGTTTCCTGCTGCCCATCTACTGGGGATCTGGTTTTATTCCGTGCAAAAACATTTGCAGAACACAAATGATTTGTGCAGGGAATCACAGGGAGAGTCCACTTCTTAATTCAGATCATGGGATACAGGGGGAAAGGGCCCATGCAGTTGTGTGAAGAAGACAGAAGGTAAAATAGCACTTCTTAAAGCCAGAAGAAAATCAGTGCTGTCCTCTGACAAGTGTGTCCTTGTTGCTCACAGGGAAGCCAGGCACACCCTACCCATCCAAAATGAAAAGGTTGTTCAGCCAGCAAGATTGCATCCTGTTCAGTCAGCAGCGCAACGAAAGGAAATGGGATTTTTTTAATGCAAAAAGCTGTTTGGATCTCTTCTTACTGTTAGGAAATGTAAGGAAGGGTGTGAACACACAGTCTAATACAGAATTTCCTGTTCTTTTCTTGATTCCTGACACCTTTTGGCAAAAGGCAGGGTTAGGATTATAAACTGAGACACACCAAACCCTTACGGGGTCTTGAGCAACTCTTTAGCTGCAGCTGAGTTGCACTAGTGTGCATACAAATACTTATTTGCACAATTCATTCATTCACTGTGACTACTCAGGAAAATAAATTAACGATGCATAAGATGCAAGATCTGGCTACCAATATGTATGGTGTTTGCTCCAGCATGCTCCAGAAAGAGTTACACAAGGCTATTTACAAATATACATTAAAGCTTCTAATCTTAAGGTACACTGTCTTTGAAGTTTTAGAATCTACACAAGATCAGATCCAGAATTATGTAGGCATCTAATTTCTATTTAGATCCCAATTGATATCACTGGAGCTCAATGCATGGATGCTACTAAAGTACGAGCCTTAACAGTAGTATTGTGAATTCCATGGTAACAAATCATAGAATCAGAATCATTTAGATTGGAAAAGACATTTAAGGTCATTGATCCCAACCGTAAACATAACACTGCCAAGTCCACCACTAAACCATGTCCCTCAGCACCACGTCTACATGTCTTTTAAATACCTCCATAGATCGGGACTCCGCCACTTTCCTGGGCAGCCTGTTCCAATGCTTGACAACCCTTTTGGTCTAAAAATTTTTCCTAATATCCAATCTAAACCTCCCTTGGTGTAATTTGACACCATTTCCTCTTGTTACTTGCTTGTTACTTGGGAGAAGAGACCGATCCCCAACTCTCTACAACCTCCTTTGAGGTAGCTGTAGAGAGGGATAAGTTCTCCCCTCAGCCTCCTTTTCTCCAGGTTGAACAACCCCAGCTCCCTCAGCCGCTCCCCATAAGACTTGTTCTCTAGACCCCTCACCAGCTTCATTGCCCTTCTCTGGACACGATGGTAATGTTAATGTTATCTCATTACAGTGCAATCTTTACCCCGAGTCATCCTAGACCATTTTTTCAGATAGTGGAGAGAAGCTGGCAATGCCCAATTTACCTTATCCTAAAGCAGATACTTAAATTACGTAGAAAATTCCTTCAAGAAGTGATTTCTGTTTTTCCACAGCGTATACAGGCACCTTGGGATCACCAGCTCAGCTGTGCCCACCTGGCAACCATCTAAAACTAGCAGAGATAACTCCACGCAGCCTGTTGACTCCTGCCATCCTCACTCTCAATAGCGTTGCCCTGGGCTTTGGTGGTGCCCATAAACTAAGACGAGTCTCATGGGGAAGGCCTGGAGGACCTGCTATTGAAACACAGCTCAGGGAGAGCATGGGCAATAAATTAAGCTACAGGACAAAAGGGACCCAATATTTAAGAAGAACTTGCTCATACTACCTTCAGTAATCAACAAAAATTTTGTTCTTTTTCAATAATCTTGTGGTAGGAATTTCCATCAGATTTGCATTCTATTAACGATTTCATTAAACCAGTATGAACCCAAATGGAAACTCTTATTTATGTTTAGGTAGGTTAGTAGGATTATGTAAAAAGGAATCATGAATCAGTTTTTCTAACATAAATGTAAAAATTCATACCCAATCACCTTAAATGAAGGTAAAATAAACAGTAAGAAATGTCCACAGCTGAATTTTTTAAAAAGTAGGTTTCTTTAGTGTTGGTACTGCTGTACCTTGCTAACTGATTTCATCAATTTTCTCTCTTTGATTTATTTCTTCATACCCCTTCCTCTAGAAGATGCAACACTCTCTAATGGAATGTAAACTTTACACTCGAGCTTGGCACCTTCCTGGGCTCTCTGACCTGCCCCGGGGGAGGAACGGACACATCAACAGCGTAATTCATCTCACCTGAACAAAACAGCACTGGATTCAAGCCCACAGCCCCAGTTTCTCTGCAGGGACTGTATCAGGTGTAGCAGTGATCCAGATGTCCCCAGCAAATAAAGCTGGTGAGATGAATCCCATTGTGGGCATCCAGACTGGAGTCCAGCTCAGCCTTTAAATGGATATGGCTATTCCATACATCAGTGTGTTTAAAACTTTCCCATACTCATGGAAAAGTTGGCTCCTGAATTGGGTTAGCAGAGCTTTTCTCTGCTGTCTGGCAGGTTCACTTACTTCTCCTCCAAAATCATCGGAAGCACCTGGGCCCAAATAGACACTTCTTTATATAAGCCTCAACCTAACATTTCCAGTTTCGTATCAACCCAAGGTAGAAAAACTGGTTTTGGAGGAACAACGGTATCTTTAAATAGTTCTGAAAACGAACACCATGCAAAAGGCTCCCAGAGGTATGTTTGTGTAAATGTAAGCATATGTTTCTGCGTTTATTTTCATATTAATGTTATTTTAGTATCTATTTCATTGCTAGCATTCGAAAGGACTTAACAAGATACTGATAGTACGCATTACAGTCCTCCCACATGAGTTGTACCCGAACGTAGCGATAACGCTCTTCCAGCACTTTATGCATCAGAAATATTTATTCATTTGCCTTCATGGGAATATAAGGCAAAGAATATTAAATCAATAGCTATGCAGAGGGTTTTGTTTTTCCGTTAAGTCTCCAAAATAAAACTGACAAACTGATTAAAAGGATCGCATCTTGCAGTTTCCAAAGTCTGTTTTATGGGCTAGTCCGTGATATTAATCAAATGCTGAGCCAGAGGAAAACATTGATCAAACCCAGAGAATAAGAGAGTCGGACCCTTTGCTGGTGTAAAATGGAATAATTCAGTATCTCTACCTCAGTTTACATTGGCTGAATGTCTAGTCCACAGGCTTTACACCAAAAGCTCTTTTGAAAAATCTGTGTATAAGACACTACGTATTTTCACTTTCTTATTCCAGCTATAGTAAAAGATTTAGACAGCAAGTTCTGTGAGGCAGGGATTTCCACAACTGTCTACAACGGGCTGTGTGAATATATAACTTCCATATATTGGAGGAGAAATAGGCTTTCCCACCCCCAAAAGGGTCGCTGTTGTTGAAGGCACCAGTCCCTGCACCTGTTTTCCATTGCGCGCTCAGCGCGATGTGCTCATCGCTGACCGTAAAAAACACGACTCTGGGCTCCTCAGATCGAAACCGCGCGTCAGAGCTGCGGCCAGGAAGGAATTTCCCAGAGGTCTCAATGTTGGGGCTTTTTTTTTATTTTCAATATTCTTTTGTGGTAGGTGGTATGGTCTACCTCCAGGATCACCTGAAATTTTGCCAATCCCACCAGCTTACATGCACCCGTGTTCACTCAGCAGCTGTTCTCACCACCCCCAGGTGTCCCAGGTCACAGGGCATTTCCCCAAAGTCTAAAATATAGAAGAAAACCCACAAGCGCAACACAACAACAAGAAGAGAATATGAGAGATAAGGAGCCCAAGGTACCTTCAACAGGTAGGAGCTGTTTTTGCAGTCGTGCTTACCTTCATGCTATCTCATCAGCAGGATATCTACGTCCCTGCTATACCTGTTATCTATAAAACCATAATCCCACAGACAGACCCCCACGTGTCTGCAGTGTCAAGCAATACATGAAAAAAAAAAAAGCAAGAGAGAAGACACTTTTATGGTCCAAGATCAGAAGTGACAATTCAGAAGCCCAGACTTCCTCCTGATCCTGACTTCTTTCCCTTCCCTCTCTTTGCCTCCTTTTTGTAAGCCCTGTGCTTTGCTATTGAGCTTTCAGCAGATGTTGGCCATGAGGACCTGACCTGGGGAGGTGTCTTTTATATAGAGACCTTATATATAAATAACTGGGTCAGATCTAAGATCCATCTAGTCCAATATCTTGGACCGACAGTGGCCAGCAGTGGATGCCTAGTGTAAGAAAAGGCAATTGCATTGATATTTCCCCAGGATACCACAGATCAGAGCTGGTGGGTTGGGATATTTTATTGTAAGGGCAGATGTGGACCATGAGAGTCCATATAAGCCAGGAACTGCAAAATTTGGATTGCACCCTTTCATGCCACTTTACATGAAACCCTGAGCTAACCGCTTCTTATCTCTGCTAACTCCCCATCAACCTTCAGCACTGTGGCAATGCAAAATCGTTGCAAAAGTTAGAAAAAACTAAATCCCACTAAAGGTGCCGGCTGGGACCTGGCAAGGTAAGGAGAGCAGCGGAGCAGGGGACAGCTGCAGGGTGAGACGGGCTCCTTGTCACCTCACTCGGACGTTGAATTTCAAGATGGGTGCAGCCTCATGCCCAAAGCCAAATCAATTACTGCCTCAAAAGTGTCCTGTGAGTAGTTTTACATCAACCGTTGCTCATGCTCCTCTTATCTCAGCACAATAGGATACATTCAGTGCAATAATTAGGAAGACAGATTCCGCTTATAAACATTTTCTGCTCTTGTGTATACTTTTTCCATTTTCGAGCCCTGTGGGACCATTAGCAACAGACCAGTAAATCTTCAAGATCTATTCCCCATATGAGCACGATTCTCTGTAGTTTGCCAGGTTACGAGAAATATAATTAGGACTCCTTCACCTGACAGATTAATGAGTCAAACGGCAAAGGCCAGATAGCAGTAAATTAAACACCTAAACACTGCAATCTCCGCACATAATATAATCGTGAAATGGCACATCTTTTGTAACGGTCTCGGCTGTTTCAACACATAAATTCTTTATAACATATCAGTTTTATGGTACTTTTTTATTGTACCTTGGTATAAATATTTATACTCCTAGCTTGCCTTGCCAGTAAATATTTAGCATTTTGTTCTAAACGGTGACAGCCCTGGGTTTGTACACACAAAATGTTGCATGGATTTGTCACGTGAAAGCATTTAATGAGCCACCGAGAATGTGCATTTGGCAATAATCACCTTTTAGAAGAACTAACAAATGCTCGACAAGCTGCTTGTTAAATCCTGCGTGCCTCCAGACTCGAAAGACAGAGCTCCCGATGTGGTGAAAGCAGACACATCCGTCCAAGGCCAGCGTGTTTGATTAGGTTAGATTAACACACATTTGTGGAGGAAACAAAAACAAAAACAAAAAAAAAACAAACAAAAAAAAACAACAAAAAACCCCAGATCTCTGCTGAAGTGCTTAATCCTGTTTCAACAAGAAGTAGCAGGATTATGAGATTTTGGAGGCAAATTAAAAAAAAAAAAAGCAAACAAACTAAGCAAAACACAACAAAAACCTGATCAAGTCATGTTGTACTTGCAATAAGGTTTTATCCTATTGATGCCATTGGCAAAACTTAAGGGTTTTATTTGGGATTAGATACTGAATTACGGCTCTCTGTAGGAATTCAGAAGAAAACAGGGTTCTTGCTTAATTTTTATCATCGTGATGCCTAAAAAGCCAAGTTAGAGCATGAGCTGATTTCTCATATATCATGAAGTTCCCCAGTATCTTATCTGTAAAATAAGATGCAACAAGCTGATTCTGTGGATGATCATCAGCAAAGCTGCACAGTATGGCTATAATAATAAAAAAAGACTTGCTTGCAACGCTCAGCTTTTCAGTCTTTTACAGCTACCCAAAGAGCCCCCAGCCCAACCACGCTTTGTGCGGGCAAGCTCTCCGCAAACACATACTCTAGCAACTCATTAGCTACCTCGATTTCCTTGGGGTGGGATTCATCTCACCTAATTAGCCATTGCCACGCCAGCAGTCTGCACAGAGCCCGTCTCAGGGGCTCCCCCCAGCCATGGGAGAACCGGCCACCTCCCGAGAGCGATTTGTTTTGCCCGAAGACGGAATGAACAGCCCCGAGAAGGTGCCTCCATCTCTCTGGGGTCGTTAGCGGAAGGCCGAATGACGGGTTTAGACGAGACACCTAGGTTTTAGACAGCTGAAGTTAGGTGAGAGAAACCCTACCCTGCCAGTGGGAGCTGATCCTGCTTCCCCACGTGGCCGCATTGTTCTGCTCAACAAAAGGGTCTTTCTTTGGGGTGAAGCTCAGGATGGATGTCCCAGTGAAGGGTGGCCAGAAGCCCTTCCACTGGAAATTGTTTACAGGAAAAAGACCTTTTCCAACCTTTTCAAGAGAAAATATTCCCTTCAAACTTCTCAAAAACCCCCAAAATTAAGCACAGCATTTCATTTCCCATCTGCTCAGAGACACCTAGCTCAGGGTATGCCTGCTGGCCCCAAGGGATCCATGAGAAAAATGTTGCTTGATGTTCCTCCATGTACAAAGTTTAGGGGTTTACTAAGGTTATCGCGCATGTGGTGACAGTGTGTGTTGGGCAGACACACAGCAAAGTCGTTCTTCCAGCCCTGCTGATACTTTTACCATTAATCACTAAATTAAAATAGAGAAATTCTAGTAAAAAGCAGAAGAGTTGCACTTGTGCCATTCAGGCACGGTATGAGCTAATATAGAATCATAGAATCGCCAAATGGTTTGGGTTGGAAGGGACTTCTAAAGTTCATCTAGTCTAACCCCTCTGCTGTGAGCAGGGACATCTTCTACCTGATCACATTGCTTAGAGCCCCGTCCAATCTGGCCTTGAACAATTCCAGGGATGGGGCATCCACAACTTCTTTGGGCAACCTGGGCCAGGGTCTCAGCATCCTTACAGTAAAGAATTTCTTCCTTAAATGTAGTCTGAATCTTCCCTCTTTTAGTTTAAAATCATTGCCTCTTGTCCTATCGCAACAGGCCCTACTAAAAAGTCCCTCCCCATCTTTCCTGTAGGCCCCCTTCAGGTACTGGAAAGCTGCTATAAGGTCTCCCCAGAGCCTTCTCTTCTCCAGGATGAACAACCCCAACTCTCTCAGCCTGTCCTCATAGCGTAAGTCGTGCAACCCTCGGAACATCTTCATGGCCTCCTCTGGACCTGCTCCAACAGGTCCATGTCTCTCCTGTGCTGAGAGCCCCAGAGCTGGAGGCAGCACTGCAGGTGGGGTCTCACCAGAGGGGAGCAGAGGGGCAGAATCCCCTCCCTCGCCCTGGCCACGCTGCTTTTGATGCAGCCCAGGATGCGGTTGGCTTTCTGGGATGTGCGCGTGCATTGCAAATTCATACCATATCATAATATCGTATCATATCATATCATATATCGTATCATATCATACCTTATGATATAACCAGTTGTTGTCAACATAACACCTCTGTGCCAATCTAAATACAGGTTAACCCTAGCACAGCAGGCAGGGAGCCACCCCAGCATTTAAAGTGACCAAAATAAAACCTGAAACCAGCTAGCCAAAAATACAATTCAGAGGTACAAGGCTGAACAACACAGTCAATAGTCTTCATATCTGAATTATCCGTCCAGATTTAATTTGATGTAAGAGGCTTAATTTCCTGTTCTGGATGCTTGAGTAATGTCATTAAGTACTCATCAGCTTTGGCCATTTTCTTCCTCCATCTTGGCCACCCCTTTGCAGCAGGAAAAATAAATGAAACTCGATTTGCAAAGCTATTGAGGCACTTTGGGACAGTGCCAGCGGAGAGGGACAATTCAAGCACATGCGATGAATTTTGCTGTGTTTTTTTGCCATTTGGGACATGAACTTCAGGAACAGCGCGTTGTGGTAGAAGGCTGTTACTGCCATGCATTTGGTGCCCATAAAGCACTGCAGAAATGCTTTGCAGGAATGTGATGGTGTGGGAAGTAGATGGCTCGGGGTGGAATCCCCTCTGGTTCAGGGATGGATGTTCCCCCATTCCCTGCACACCGAGGCATTGTGTAGCCTCCTGGGTGCTTGCAGCACCCTTTCAGCTCTTTTTGCTGCTTTACTGAAGCCCAGGACCCCACTTTTGGAGGTGTTTTGGTGCCTGCTGAGGTTGTCTAGCACAGAAAGCCGCCTGGCTCCCCTTGATGCAACTTAAGGTAGTGCCCTACCTCCATCAATGCTGGGTCCTGAGGCCACCCAGAGGGAAGTGGGTTCCTGTCCCCGGTGTTGCGGGGAACTCACTAACCACAAGGTGAACAATCTGCTGGAGCCCACTCAGAGCCAGGAACCACCATGCCGCAGCTCAGAAGCTGTAAATGGGGGTGAAAGGGACCCCAAAGCCCTGGGAAGGGGGGAGTGGAGAGAAAAGCAAAACTGGAAGAGAAAACCCAGTGTGTGTGGGAGGCTTGGGGTTGGGTACGAGTAAATGAGCAAGTCTGCTGAGAAACCCCTCAGGCAGGCAGTGCTGGTGGGGTGGGGGCACCCTACAGCCTGGGGGTGCTCCTGGGACAGTGGCAGTGCCGTACCCTGATGTACGTCCTCAAGGAGGTGGCAGTAGGGATGTCTCCCGAGGGGTTCACAGCCACATCTCAGGGTGTCACCTCAAAGCCACCACAGCAGCGTGCACAGCGCAGCACCGCAGTGCCCTGCTGCTCATCAGCACCAGCTTTCTGAGTCAAGTGGTTGGAAAAGGGCTGGGCTATCATGAGGAAAGGACAGTGTGGCCACCAGACAGGACAGCATTGCTGCACCGCATCCCTTGTCTGCACCCATGCCCTGCAGGATCCACCGTGAGCATCCCTCGGCACAAACTTCTTTGGACTCCCCCCCAGCCACCAAAAACAAGCAGGGGAGATTTTATTGCCACAAGTTGCCTTTCTAGGGCTGATTTTAAAAACAGCCCCTTTCTCCAGCTGCTAAAACAGCAAAGGGTGACCACCAGCATTTTAATAATCCTGCAAAACCAGGAGCTGACGGAGGGTAAGAGGCCCAGAAGATCCCATTCTCTGGGGAGCGGGATTTATTCAGCATTTTGAGGAGTTCTTGGGGGATAAATACAACCGATCCCTGGACAGGGGTGTTAAGGGCTGGGCTCTACAGCAGCCCCCGGAGAAGACAAGCCCTGCCAAACCCGGAGCAGCTCAGGTTGTATTTTTCTCCCCTTTGATGCCGTGATGTTGGGTGGTGGGGGAAGGAGGTGTGAGACTGAAGGGGCCTGTTTTGGCTACGTCGGCGTGGGCGTAGGGCGGCGAGTGTGGGTTTCGGTTTGTGTGAGCCCCGGTGCGAGCACGGAGCCCTGCCTGCGCCGGGACTCTGCCGGAGCGTGGGTGGCACCGAGTGACGCTGTCTGACAGACCGTGTGGGTTTTGGGGCTGCGCGGCTGCGGCAGGGACGAGCTCGCCTGCGAGCATGTCCCGTAAATGCTTCTACTGTTAAAAGGAATCGTTTCATAACAACAACAACAACAACAAAAAAAACTACTACTGCTACTACTACTACGTGTTGTCTGTCGGGGTGGGAGGCTGCAGGCGGGTCCCCAGGCGGGTCCCCAGGCGGGTCCCCAGCCCGGTCCGTGCCACGGCAGAGGCAAAACATTCCCCAACTATAAAGACGACCAGAACATGCAGTTGTTCCTCCCCAAACCAAAAGCTTGTGTTTGGAAACAAGCAGCGCTTTGTTCTATCACCCCGGCTTCTGACCTAGGACAGCTTTAGACCCAAATGGTTAGTGTACCTTTTTTTTTTTTCTTTCTTTTTTAAAGAAAAAAAAATAATAACCAAACAAATAAAAATAATCCCGTCCTCACTTCCATGAATATGAAGAAGAATAAATTTTCCCCGCTTTCACCGCTGTCATTTTCAAGTGACTGCCAAAGCCAAGAAGGTTACTTTGGACGTGCATCAGTGCCACTGATGGGTGAAGTCAACCGCATTTCTCCTGGGCCTGGGGGCAATAAAACCTCCGTGGGCTTTGCTGGGCAAGGGGGGACGGGAGGGGATCTTTTATTTCACAGTGTGCCCAGGTGTTGGGATGGGTTTAAGACGTGGCTAAGAAGGAGAGGGACAACCCCTCCGAGCTGCAAGTGGGCAAAGAAAGTTTTTTGGGGATGGCTCATCCCCATTTCGCTACCCCAAAAACCTCTCCCGGTGCTGGCCATTTTGTTCGTCATGAACACTGGAAACCGAGTTAATTCATAGGGGCTAAAGCAGATCACTGAAACCCCAAGTACTGAAATACGCCTCATTTATCAGCCTATCTCTGTCTCCGTATGATCTACACGATAGGGATGAATATTAACTTCCTTTGAAGAAAATAAAGCGAAGCAGACACATGTTTTACCTGGCAAACCTATGCAGGGGTGATTCATTCCAAGAACGCTCTGAAAAATCCCCACCTCACTTTTACCTCTAGGAAATTCCCTTTTCATGGGAATGAAAATCGCAGCTCCCACGCCCACAGATCGCAGGGCTTTGGCACTCCGAAAGACCAGAGATGCTTCGCCGCAGCCTCGCTCGTCGAGATCGCTCTGCGACACGCACAGCAGAAGCAACGCTTTCCCCTAACCGGATCATACATATTATTTTTTATACCAGCGCATTTTTACGGTGGGCTTAAGCAGCTTCCTATGCTCCTGTTGTTGCTCTTAATTTTTTTCCCTACTTGGGGTGAAACCCCTGCAGGGGGAAGAAGAAAAAAAAAAAGAGAGAGAGAATAAATAAATAATGAAGAAAATGTTTCTCTTTCCCTCTCGATGTCAGGAATGTATGGAAAGCTTTAGGCTGCAGCAGTATTTTGACACTGCGCGCAGTACTGCTCCCCTCCCCTATTCCTTTGAGGTTCATCTTTCAGACCACAGCTCTGTTCCGCTGCCAACTCGTTGGAAGTGTTTAGTGACTGGAGAACTGTTGCCTGCTCTCTTCAGAACTTCACACTTCATTTTTCCAGATCCCTGTGAGCAGCAGCAAATATTTCACCAGCCTGGTTTGCTGGCTACCACCATAAATCAGACTTAGGACCCAAAAAAATATCCAGGCCTGTCAAGGCATTAAGCTTTTATTTTCAGGCTGGATCCAGTGGTAAATGAGGGCTTGTATTTTTCTTTAAAACTGTAAAGGGATTTTAAGGATTGTCGTTGGACAATGGCCAGATTCAAAAGATACAATGCAGAATGTAACTGGTTAGGGGAGATTTGAAAAAGTCTTAAGTATGAAAAATGGCTTTTCTTAAAGGTTTTTCAATGAAATGTGAAGCCGGGCTTGAATTTCATAAGGGCTTTGGCATAGGCTGTTTATGAGGGAATCAATTGGGAAAGCGAAGAGGACGATGCTCCTGAGCGTTTGAGGGGGTATTTGTCCCAGCCTGCCCCTTCAGACTCACCGGGCAGAGATCTGCCGTGGAAATCACAGGCGCGACGGCTAGGAAAAATGTCTCAAATGGTTATTTGCTTGATATTAATGGCTTTAAAAATCAGATATAAAATAGGAAGCTGTAGATAGGAATCATTGTGGATTTGGGGAAGTTCACAAGGCAAAGATGCTCAGGAAACTTGCTCTTCACTGCCCAGGCCAGAATTAGACTGCAGTAGGGTAGGTTTTTTTTTTTATAACAGCCTCTTGAAGCAAACAACCCCAATTCCCTCAGTCTGCTCTTCATTACCCTAAACAAGCAATGAATAGAAACTAGGTGGGGAGTCTGGGAGAGGGGCTTTATTGCCAGCATTGTCACAGGCTTGCTCTGCGACCTTGCGCCGCTCGAATTCAGCAATCTGGTAGCTGTATACAAATGCTCTCTTTTTTTTTTTTTT
>VYZM01023510.1:1230894-1258017 GCA_013398915.1 Dromas ardeola
TTTTTTTTTTTTTTTTTTTGCATGATAATAACGACCAAACTCATTTGCACAATTTAGCTTTAAAACATGCCACAAAGCTTCCAGGCAGCAGCAATCTGAAGATCAGCAGAAAATTGCCAACCGAGGCACTGCCACACGTCCCGTGCCTCAGTTTCCCCCACACCTGAGAAACGAGGAGAAGACTTGACCCAGACAAAGTGATGAGGGGGCGGAAATGCCACTTTTCCCCATTGCTCCCATCCCAGACCACCTTCTGGCTCAGCCCCTCTGACCTGGGGAGAGCGGAAATCTGTCTTTGCTGCATATTCCCAGTGTTATCCAAAGCAGGATGGTTCAGTTTCCCTGCCCTGGAGGGAGAGTTTTGTCATCCACCATGGCAAGGTGTTTTGAGGATAAGCTGGCTGACACTTGCTTGGTGACAAAGCCGTACAAAACTGTTATTAAATCAGATCTATTGGAATTATTTTTTTTCCCGTTGAGCAAGCATCCCTTCCCCAGACTCAACATTACCCTACACCATCCTATTTTGCAGCTCCTGAGATAGCAACTCCGGCTCCTGGTTCCAAAGAAATTGAGGATAAGACAGCAGTTTTTTCATATCATGTGCTTCTCCGCTTCCCGTAGTGCCTGCAGCATGGGCTGGCCAAGATTACTACCGGCATTTACAAATATCAGCTATCCAGCCCCCAGACATGCCTTTCCTTCACTCCACGCTGCTCGGAAATGTAGCATCCTCCTCGTCGTGGAGGCAGGAAACACGCACGGGAGTGATGGCGGCTTAACAAATCTCCTCTCTACCAGCTGAGCCTCCGTAACTCGCTGTGCATGTGCCCTTGGGCCACCGCAAATGGGAATTTATGTGATTTAGCCGAACGCGTGTTCGCAGGGTTTGGGCTGTGTTGCCTTGCCTCCCAAGCCAAGGCGGATGAAAGCACCCTCCCAGATCATCCCCGTCCCTTGGCCGGCCGTGAAAGGGAAGGGATTACACTGCCAGCACTCCGTCGCATGTCTGAACCGTCCCGTTTGCGCGACCAGCTCAGGGTCACACACAGATGGGCCCTGAAGAGTGGCTCCGCAAAGGCGTTCCGGTAACTAAGGGATTTCCACGGGATTTCACTCCCTGGCTACTTTCGAAGAGCTGAACCTCGGTATATCAGGGCAAGCAGAAGTTTTGGCATACTCTGACACAAGGACAACAGGCACGCTCCGAGAGCTCTTTTTTCTATGTTTCATAAAATTTTCTAAGATTCATAAAACGAGAGTAAAAGCACTGAAGCCACAGGAGAAAAGCCCTGATGGAGCTGTACCCGGCCCTTGTTCCTTTTTTCTCTCGAGGGGCTGACTCCCAAGCAGATGGCGTGTCGGAGATAAACTACATAATTTAAGATTTCTGTACACAGCAAAGACGCTGCTCTCTGCACTCACAGGAGATGGTCCTTAGGGTGCTCTTTGCGCATCCTGGCTAGAGGCAAGGGGTCTCTGGAGACCCCCCACCTCCCATGGAGAGCCAGGGGCATTCCCCGCCGCAGGCACTGCCAGCTCCCCCAGTAAATACCAAAGCCTCCCAAGGTCCCTTCGCCTGGTCTCCCATGGCCGTGTCTGATCTGAATGGTTTCCTTTTACATTTCCCCGCCGGTGCCCATATTCTGCTCTGCTTATTGCTTGCTACCTCTCTCGCAAAATTTCCCACCTCCTCTGACCTTGCTACCGCTGCGTCTTGGGTGTTCTGCGTTTGCGGCTGCTTCAGCAGTAGGCTCCGAGTCAATTAATTTTCCAAATCACAGCTAACTCAGCAAGGCATTCATGAGCGGCAAGGTGGGGAGGCCAGCCGTACACCGGGGGGGAAGAAAAAAAAAGAAAAAAAGGAGTTTAGTTTCCCAATTTAGCCTGGCGTGTAGCAGGGGTGGCCAGGAACCGGCGCTGGCTGCAAAGCGGGATAATTTCCCAGGTATGCTGAGAGCGCAGGCACCACGCTCGGAGTAAAAGAGAAACAAAAGCACCGACCCTTTCCCCGGTGGCAGAATCAGACCCCCAGCAAAATTACTTCCTACGCCGGGAGCTGACATAAGACTCCACACTTCCAGGCAAATAAACACCTCTTCATTTCAGTGGCTATCTGACACGGGCGGAACGGAGGGCAGGTCAAAGCTTATAGCTCCTTTATATTTTTAATAGCTATGAACACACTGCTGGTGCTTAAGAAATGCGCTCGTTAATAACTGAAGAGCGTGAAAGGGCAGCTCGGTGGTTAAGGCAGACGGTTTGGTAGAGACCGGTTTCACCCTTGTCTCCGCCGCAGACTTCTGGGGTGATCTGGGGGCAAATCGCTTTTTATGAGTATATAAACATGTTCCCACAAGATGAGCTATGGTGGGACCTCCAACTGAGTCATCTCCGCTATTACATGTGCATTTCTTCACCCCCCCGGTGCCCTGGGAGCAGGTTGCTCTTCCGTAGCAGAGGGGATGGGTACCCGGTACCCAACACTCGCTGTCGATACCGCGGGGTAACACGCACGCACGCACAGGTACGGGATGGAGGAGAAAGCTCGCGCCCTTGTTCACCCTGCAGCAACTTGTTTGCGTGCCCAGACTCCCAGCCGAGCACCGGGGTGGTCGTGGCAAGGGTAGGTGCATCCCCACTGCCTAGCAGGGGTCAAAACCACAGTGAAGACATGACACCACGGCTTCCACACTGGAAAGCTATAAGCTGATTCAAGAAACTACACTTTCGAGGTCCACGCTACGCCTTTATGATGTTTAACCTCGTTAACTTGCCCGGAGCCGGTTTCATCCGACTGCGCCGCCGCGCGTTGGTGTGGAGACAGACTTCCCTCCGCCTCCGTCCCCCTCGCTTCAATAAGGTTAATAGCTCTCTCCTACCTACCAGATGGGTTGCAAAGATAAATACATCACGGACTGGGAAGCATGCAGACACGCTGATGATAGGGTGCAGCTAAATGCTTTGGAAAGATAACAAAATGAATATGCGTGGCCACATCAAAAAAAAAAACAAAACGACGGGGGCCCATTCTTTGGACAGGAGGCCAACAGGCATGGCTTGGCCACGTCCACGCCATTCAATTTAGCCTCCAGATCAGGGTGGTCATATCCAAACTGCCCATGGGGAATTGTTCCTGGCCTGTGCTGGCTCCTGAGCCGTGCCAGGCATTGTATGGGAGAGCCCAGGCCAAACTCTTGCCCAGGCCTCTCCTAACGATTCTGTTAGGGCAAGTCCGGGCTAATAGACAATCAATGTGTCCATTGAACTGCTTAATTTATTAGTATAAGTGTCCCCTTTCAGACTGGCTTTCACCACTGAAATGCCTTTTCTTTGGATAAACATCTTTATTGTCATCTTTTCGTTGCCCATCACGGCTCTGTGCTGTGGACATCTGCAAGAAAATGCGACTTTGTGCTCATATGGTATCAATTATTTCATGTAATCTCTGTCTTCTCTCTCAGATGGACCACCTTTTTTCCCCTTCTCCCCACCTCCTTCCCTAATCTAAGAAAAACAGACGTGATTTTTATTAGGGGCTCCAAGAGGCTCCTGCTCCTATGTCCTGGTTCACCCTTGTTCCACCTGATCATAGTGGAGCATGGAGTGGGTGTAAAACCAGAAGAACTGAGGTCTGCTTTGAGGGAATTAGCAAGTCTTTATTGAAGTCCCTGCCACTGTGGCCCTCGGCAGTGGCAAAGAGCTTAACTGTGCCCGTCTGATTTTGGGAGTCTCAGCACCGAGCCAGCTCACAGCCCAGACCCAGAGCAAGCCAGATCCTTCACACCCGCCCTGTCCAGATCATTGCCACAAACCCCAGATGTACAAGTGGCCTGGGGAGGGACAGGGTAATTTTTAACCTGGTTTTGCCCAGTTTTCATGAAATTGCAGGAAGGGTGAACCAGGTTAAGCGCTTGAATTCTGTTTTCTTTTAATCGTCTCTTAAATTGGTTCACTTCTTGCATGTAAATGCATTGAGTTCCTCTAACACGCCCTGCGCTAAAGGGTCTTTCCACCTTAGCAAAACCCTCACTTGGTATCATCTGTTCCTGCTGTGTCCCTAACTGTTGCCTTTGCTTTCTTAGAGTTGCCTCTTGCTCTGTTGTATGGTTGGGCTGCGAGGAGGCACATCTGGACAGTCATGTCCTTTGTGACTGTGGTCTCATTTTATCTCACCTCGACTCCCTCTGAGCCTCACACATGATCTTATTCCCTCTGAAAACCGGCTTTTGCAAGGGTGCCTGAGGAGCTGTGCGAGTGGAGAGAGCATCAGCCATGGTGCAGGTGGCAAGCCCCAATGTGGGCCTGCCTCTTTCACATGAATTTTTATATATATATTTATACAGATCTTCCCTCTCTCCCTGAAAGGTGTTTACTTTTCTTTCTTCCCCATCATTGGACACTTTTAAGATTCAGCTGGACAGGGTGCTGAGCCATCTTGTCTAGACCGTGCTTTTGCCAAGAAAGGTTGGACCAGATGATCCTTGAGGTCCCTTCCAGTCTGGTGTTCTATGATTCTATGATTTCTTTTATGTTCAAATGCACAAATGTAAACAACCCTTTGTGATAATCTCAGCTCAAATTGTCCTCCTAGAGGTCTGGCTGGGATTTCCCAAAAGATCACATCCCATCCTTGACTTTTTTCCCTAAGTTGGCAATGGCAACATGTTCTCATTTTCAGGGACTGTGGCAGGTCCCATCTTCCAGTCGGAAAGTCAAATTCACAAATGGTTTAGGTGGGCCTAGCTCAGTTGAAGTAGGTCATCAAGGAGTAGGACATCTCAAGCCTTTCAGCTCTTTCTTGCCTAAGTCCCATCACTTGCTAAGCCCTTTTTCTGCCTCTCTGCTCTCATCCTGGACATGGTCCCTCCTTACAACCAAGCCCCAGTCTGCTTCCTAAATTCCGCATCACCAACGGTCGCTCTGGCTTCTCCAGCACTCCCAGTAACACACCCCAGTAACATGCCCAAGACAACCCTCACATGAGGTCAGAAGCCAGTGCAGGTGAGTTAACAGCGATGTTGCATTAAGGAGGAGGAGGCGGTGGCGCGGTGGAGCAGATGCATTCCCACAGCAGGTTGTAACACTGATACATATAAATTGAGAAGCTATAAGCTATTAGCTAAGTCCTGGTCAGGTTTTACTTGTACCAGTTATTTTGATACAAATATTGGATTTTGAAGCATTTCGACTTGATTTCTGGGATGGGGCAGGGTTGGTCAGAGGTTTTGTCCTGGCACCAGGAAGCCCCAAGGAAGAAGCAAAGCTAGAATTGAAAAAGAAATCCCATGAAAACGGCTTCCTATCGGAAACTGTGATTCAAATTAACTTTCACCTCCCCCCCTCCTCCCTGACAAAAAGGCTTTGATGAAAAAAGACACTTTCCTGAAACAAAAGAATTTCTTTTGGAAAAACTCGGTTTCAGAAGGGGAAAAAAAAAAAGATTTTTATGTTACGCTACAACTGCTCTTTCCTTTGTAATGTATTTGGGTAACTCCGATTTCCTAATGCCTCGGTAGTAGTGTAAATATAACACGGCAGAGAGATGAAGTCATTTGATACTGTGGCAAGATGTCGAATAAGACCTGGTATAGTAGATGAAATAGCCTATTTATTTATTGTACATAGTTTCATTTTTTGAAAAATAAACATTAAAAGCAGCTGTTAGCACAAACAGCAGAGCTTATCTTATTTCTTAAATCAAAATCTACCCTTTTGGTGATGTCATAAAACAGTTTGACTCTGACACGGAGTATTGGCATTTCCTGCAAAATGGGAATAATAAGACCGTGGGTTTTGCTGAGCGCTTCCTCCACACATACGTAGACACGTGTTTCTCCTCCCACCTCCCCCCCGCCCCGGCCTGTAATCACTGCTCTGATGAAGTGTGACCAATCCAGAAAAAAATTATTATGTGGGATGGTGGATTCAATGGAAAAACATCATTTATTTTCCACCCAGCAAAAATCCTTTTTGTAACTGCTCTTTGATAAACCATGGTTTGTGCTCTTTTCAGAAGCCTCGACAATGGTAGACTGTGCCTTTTCATCACTCGAGCGCTTTTGCTTTCGGTCGCTCGGCTATAAATAGGAAAGTCTTTGTTCTGTCCCCTTTGGATCCCAGC
Organism: Dromas ardeola; assembly: GCA_013398915.1. Taxonomy (NCBI): domain Eukaryota; kingdom Metazoa; phylum Chordata; class Aves; order Charadriiformes; family Dromadidae; genus Dromas; species Dromas ardeola. The sequence continues at coordinate 1,237,019 of VYZM01023510.1, forward strand.
TACAAACACGAACCATGGAGGACACTCGAGGCTTTCCATGCTTCTCGGTTGTTCTCCTGCGAGAAAGCAGCCGCACAAACAAACAGGCTGCTTTGTTTGTACTTTCTCTGAAGTTGCAATTTCTTCCACTAAATGTTTACGCATTCCGAAGTCGAGCAACTTGCCTTGCATCTTGGGAACCCAGGGCTGGTGATTTACGTTATTTTCAGGAAGATTTGGAGATGTATATTTAACGGGTTCAGTTAACGAGTTAATTAGCATGTTTTTTTCTCGAAGCTAAACTTTTGCTAAAATCAAAACACAGCTAGCATTTATTTCGGTGCTAATGGGAACATTTTCATAAAAACCAAATTTAGAGCCAGGAGAAGGATCCTGGCTTGGCACATTTTCAGGAGAAGGGCTCGATCCAAAGCTCTTTACAAAGTCACAGGAGTTTTTCCCTCTGTTTCAGCAAGTTTGGAGTCAGCTGCTTAGTTTAGGTGTAGACTGTATAAGAGAGGGCAATCTCCCACTTAGGGTCCCCAGTGTCCTCAAGCCTGACCTGGAGGACCTATCTCTAGGAATTCAAGTCAAGGATAATGTCAATGGTATCTTCAATCGCCGGCATCCCAGGACTGGACACTGAGCTGGGCATGAGCAACAGGCTGAGAGCAGAAGTAGCTCCTGAAAATCCTGATGCTTGGCCCAAGATTGAACCACAGAGCAAGAGGCAAGAAATCTGTTCTTCACACGTGTCTTCACTGGGTTGCCAGCCTCCTCAGTTACTCATTTGAGAAGCTTTTTATTTCTCTTTCAGCTCAGCCTCTTTCTCTTTCTCTTTCCTTTTTTTTTTTTTTTGAGTACAAACGAACTAAATTCTCCAAACCCTTCTGCATTGCTATCAGACATTGTTTTTTTAAAAAACTTGGCATCATTTCTGAAGTTTCCCTATGTACACTTTCCTGTTCGTGTATTTCCGTCATCCAGGTATCATCACTCAATAACCATACTGTGGCCGTAATGCTTTTCACATGGAAGGAATTGTGTTTTATTGATGGCAAATGTTGTAATGCACTTTCATGTCAAGATGAAAATCTGAAAAAGAAACTTTTTATAGTGTATGCTACATGAAACCTCGACACTGAACTGGGCCAGAGAGAGAATATATTCAAGTACACATATGCTATGACTATATATAGTAAATTAAACAGTCCTGGCATGAGGGAATGGGCACAAGAACACATCCCTACTGCAAAATTTTTAGTATGGGCACAGTCAAGCCATTTCCAGCCATGTCAACAAAGCCAAGGACCACTCTGAATATGCATTTTTGACGTGGCTGTTCTCGTCTAGGGGCTAAGGGTATTTAGTGTCATAGATCTCACCAAAAAAAAAAAACCAAAAACCAAACAAAAAATGCAGGTGGCTTCAGAACCAGAGCTTGAGTCCAGGCACTCTTTGGTTCACGTCGCTGCAGGGATCAAGCCTACCATGGCCATGGGCAAGGACATCTTGAGGACAACCTTTTCCTCCCTGCCACCTGATTTTTGTGATCACAATAGGGACCAAACGCTGTGTGGGTCACTTTGATTATGGTTTTACTTGGTAAAGGGTTGTCTGGTGAAGCTCCAGCACCTCACAGCAAGGGCTTTGGAGCAACCTGCTCCTCAGGGGCCAACCCATTTCCACGGAGGGGACAACTGCTTGGTGTGTGATGGGAGAGGAAAGCCAGAGCCTACTGAGTCCTCAGTCCAGAGAGAAATCAGGTCAACACCATCCAAAAAGTTGTGGAAGTAAAATAAATCCAATCTTTGCTGGAGGCTGGCTGGGGATCAGTGGCTGTGGCATTTGGAGGTAGGAGAAAATGCAAGGGCAGCCTGGACACAGCACCAGCTGTGAGGGATCTCTGGTTCACCACAATCAGAGAGTTTCCCTTTGCAGTATCTCTGCCAGCACTGCCCCAGCTCATCTCTGAGCACAGATAGAGAAAAAACTCTTTCTAGAAGACACATGCCTTTGATGGTGGGGACCCAGGTGTGCAGCACAGCCAGCTAGTCCAAAATGCCTGTTTGGCATCAAGGGGCTGCTACACGATGCAGCCGGGGCCAGCAGTGCCTTTAGGTTGTCACTACCCCACATCCAAGGTGATTCTGCACACCTGATTGATGTCCCTCCTCCTGCTGCTTACAGATACACACAGCCTGGCCAGAGCCCTTGGTTGGGTGCCACCTACACCAAGCCACAACTCTTGCTATTGCCAGCGCACAAATCTTTCTCATGTTATATTTTAGGTCCCCTCGCTCTGCTCAGGACCAGGAATGAAGTGCCTGAAAGGCAGAATATCCATCCACAGACTGGTTTTTGTCCCAGTTTGGTACCCTGCTGCCATCTGCCATCGGCCCCCCTCCAACTGCCCCAACATGACCAAGAGTTGGCCCAGAGCAATTTTAGCCCCATCGGAGCAGGAAGGTTCAGACACCTCTTAGGAAAAGCCTCCTGGGAGGTTTCCAACTTGGTTCTTCGCAAATGCAAAATGTTTAGCTACGCTTTGGGAAAGCATCCAAGTCTACGGCTGTTTGGCTGATGGAGCCTTGAAGCTTTTTTGAGGTCAGGTTGTGTCCCCAGCTCAGTCACCATTTGTGCAATTACTTAGTGAATTTGCATCTGATTTATGTACCAGAGAAGCAAGATTACCACCCATCCCAAACGCAGGAGAAATGGCCCTTCTCCCTCTTTCTCATTTGATTTCTGAAGCAGTTTTCTGTTTGCCACTGAGAGGAAAACTAGAAAACTCAACCCAAAGCCCAGCAGCTAATGGGTCAGGTCTTGGATCTTGCTTTCTCCTGTCATTCACTGAGACTAATTCAAACGCTCTCACTATTAATAATATCTTCTGGGCCAGTGTGTGGAGCTGAAATCTTTTTTTACAAAAAAATACTTTCCTGTTCAAAAATATGGCACTCTCACTATTTCTGTGGACAACCATCAATTTAAAGGATTGAAAAATAATTTGGACTTTCCCTCTAACAACCAGAACTATTTTCCAGCCATGAGGTACACGAAATCTACTGGGTTTTGCACCTCCTTACGACCCAGATGTCAGGGCAGATGCCTCTGGGCTTCCTTTGCAGTCATGGGATGAGAAATATGCTTCTAGATCATAATGTATAGAATCATAGAATCATAGGGTTGGAAGGGACCTCTGGAGATCATCTAGTCCAACCCCCCTGCCAGCGCAGGGCCACCTAGAGCAGGTTACACAGGAACGCGTCCAGGCGGGTTTTGAATGTCTCCAGAGATGGAGACTCCACCACCTCTCTGGGCAGCTTGTTCCAGTGCTCTACCACCCTCAAAGGAAAGAAGTTCCTCCTCATGTTGAGATGGAACTTCCTATGCTCAAGTTTGTACCCATTACCTCTTGTCCTATTGCTGGGCACCATTGAAAAGAGCCTGGCCCCATCCTCCTGACACCCACCCTTTAAGTATTTGTACACATTAATAAGGTCACCCCTCAGCCGTCTCTTTTCCAGACTAAACAGACCCAATTCCCTCAGCCTTTCCTCATAAGGGAGGTGTTCCAGTCCCCTAATCATCTTGGTAGCCCTATGCTGCACCCTCTCCAGCAGTTCCCTGTCCTTCTTGAGCTGGGGAGCCCAGAACTGGACACAGCACTCCAGGTGTGGCCTCACCAAGGCAGAGTAGAGGGGGAGGATGACCTCCCTCCACCTGCTGGCCACACTCTTCTTGATGCCCCCCAGGATGCCATTGGCCTTCTTGGCCACAAGGGCACATTGCTGGCTCATGGGCATCCTGTTGTCCCCCAGGACTCCCAGGTCCCTTTCCACCGAGCTGCTCTCCAGCAGGTCAGCCCCCAACCTGTCCTGGTGCATGGGGTTACTCCTCCCCAGGTGCAGCACCCTGCACTTGCCCTTATTGAATTTCATAAGGTTTCTCTCCGCCCAACTCTCCAGCCTGTCCAGGTCTCTCTGTATGGTGGCACAGGCAAGATAATCCTTGTCCTGCCTCTTTGGGTTCCAGCACTGGTCCATTTGCAGCAGTTCTTCCCCAGACAGCTCATCCCCACCTTGGGCTGGGGTTTGGGGGAATGGCTGCTATGTGTAAGCATTAATTAGGTAGCGATACAGGTCCTGGAAAGATTCACACCTGGCAAAACCAAGATGGAAACACACTCCTGCCTCCTCCCAAGGGAAGCTCACCGTTGGTACACCTGCTCTCTTTCCACTATATTTTCTCCCAGGCTTCATAAATCTCTCTTTCCTTACCACACCGCGGCCCAACGTCAGCAGGTGTGAATGTTCCTGTTTGCTCAGCCAGAAAGGAAAAAGCAGATTTCCACAAGCTCAGCTTTGCTTAGGCAAATGAACTCTGTGTGTCAGGAGGTCAGTGTGCCAGGGTGGGGGTCCAGGGAGGTGTCAGGAGTGCAAAGGACAGGCCAAAAGAAGCCCAAGGTGTGCAAAGACGGAGCACCCAGATAGGCAATCCTGAGTAGGGAAAAAAGCCTTCTGCAAACAACTAGCAGAGCCAAGAAGAAAGCTCTGCTCTCACTGTGTATTGTTTTCCTATCTAGAAGTTTGGGCTACAACAAAAACCTTTAGAAAATAGCCAAGCCTACTTTAACGGTTAGTTGTTTTTTGTGGACGGAAAGAGAGAGGTCGACCTTTTCTCTGAAAACACCCCACCCAGGGTTCCTGGAAGAGGCTGAAGTCTCTGGTTTCTACAGTGGCTGCCTCTTATCAAGGGCTCAGTCTGGTGTGTGACTCCAGTTCTAGCTCAAGCCTGCAGAAAAACTGAGGAAATAACCCCAGGAGAAGGGTAGGGTGTGCATGGATGCACAATGTGGTTGTCACTGCTCCAGGAGTATCATGTTCCCAAGGATTTGGAAAGTGGGACTCAAATTGTTTTAAATGAAGCATCTTCCCATCTTGCATCCACGCTGCTGGGACTTTTAGAATCTTAATTCTCTCCTTTTCTGGTTTCTAGAGGTTGAGTGAGAAGAGTCATCCTCTCCTATTTTTTAGATGTTTATGTTCAACATCCTGAGTTTATTCATAGAGCAATGAGCCTGCCTTTAAAAATCAAGGCCAAATCTAGGTCAAATCTGATAAACATTTTATCCTTTGCTCTGCAGAATCAGAGAGTTCAGGCACATGATCGTGTCGCTGCAGTTCAATGAGTGACACCACGTCAGCATCACTGCACCGATGGGCCGCGCTGAGCCGCAAGGGTGAGACCAAATGTGTTAGATTGAAACCGCTTTTATTGGTCTTTCAGCAAATGCGTTTTATCTCACGTTTGATGACAGTCACCATTTGAGCTGCATTATTTCAGTGTTTGTGAGCCCAAAGCCTTTTCACGAGCTCTTATTTTTCTACGCCAGAGAATTTCTCTCAGTATTTAGAAAAGGGACCAGGAAACATGGCACAGCTATAGCTGAGCCTATAAACCAGGGCTGGGCAGTGCTGGTCTGGCAGTTGTCCTGTTTGGGAGCCCACTGGTGCAAAGTGGGGCTGTCCAGCCTGTATTTCCTTTGAAAGACATCCAGACGCAGAGGGAAGCGGTTCAAGGTCCAATTTTCTCCCAGCGAAAGAGTTGGGATATGGCGAAAGTGCACCCAAGCCATAAATATCTTGATGATCAGAGAGGAAACGGGCATTGTGGAGCACTCCTATTGCCTACTATAGACTCAGTCTTTGCTGAATGAATCATCTCATTCTGTGAACACTGAAGAGCTGCTCCAGCTCTTGGTATATTTAACCACCAGGCAATGAGCTCAGAAGGCTCCTGAAACTATTTTCAACAGAAACACAGACATGTGCACACGTGTACACACAGGTACACTCAGGCGGTATGGCTATGGTATCCTTTAGAAGCCAATTAGCCATTTGAAAATGATTCCGACATCAGGATAATCTATGTTAAAAAGACATTGTACACTTGGGTCCTGGGATGAAGCTAGTCTATAGACATGATTAAATCCTTACCTATTATTTTAACAAGCTCTAAAGTTCAGCGGCAGTTGAAGTTTGAAGTGGTTCAGTTTGAAGCAATGAGCTACTTCAAGAGAATGGGTGGGACAAAGTTGTTAGGGGGCTTCTGAGTCTCCTGTTGCCTTAGTATATGCCTAAAATTTAGGGTCGGTAACAATACAAGAAGAAAAAAAATATTCCCACAAATTTTAAGACAAGTCATTGCATGAAGAGCAAACCAGCCTTGCTGAAGGGTACAGAAGCTTGGCCTTCTATAGTACAGCATGTCTTGGTTGTCTTCTTTGCTGCACAATAAAGGTTGTATCCAGACCTGTGCTTGGACAGAAACACATCTGCTATCTGGTGAGACGACATCATGACAGTTGTTTGAATTCAGGAGTTCTGAAATTGCTCAGTTTCACTGAACTGGGACTGGCCATGGGATTGAAAAGCTACAGGCAGAGGGACAGAGAGACATTGCCCCTGTGCCCACACACAGCACAACCCTAGTAGTTCTGTCTCCCTCTGAACAGGGCTGAAAATTTAAGTTGAAATCCCAAAAGAGTCTAAGTTAAACCCTTAAACTGAAAGGACATATTTCCTTACAAGATCATTCACTTTTTCTACCTGATCTTCATGTTCATAGAGCTCCCTTATTCATGGAACAGCTCGAAGTGGCAGCAGCTGTTCATAGAAGTTGCTTCTACCCATGAGTCAAACAAGGCAGGCAGGATGCGACAGTCCAGATGAAGTTAGGGCAAATAAAATGCAAATAATGAAACTAGATTCATGTGGTTCAGCCCTTTTCATCTCCTATCTTCAGCATCTTTGCGACACCGCTGTGATGGCTGATAAGAAAACAGGAGGGTCAATGTATCAAGAGAACAGAGGTTGTTTCCTTTGCATTGAATATGAAAAGCACCATCTCCCAGCCTTCTCATGGTTTAGCCCAACACAGAGAGTGGCTAAACTTTGTTCAGGTGGGACTGAGAGGTGCTCAGAGGCTGCAAGAGGGAGGCATTTGCACAACAACATATCACATCCCTTAGCATGATTCAAAGCCTGGGACACCTCATTTTTCCTGGATGCTCTGCTGTTCTGCGCTGAGCAGAAGACTATATATCATTCCTTCCACTCCAGGAAACAAATGCAAAAACTTGTCAATAATGGTCAATACACCAGTTATCCCTGAGTTATCTCCTGGGGATAGAGAAGGTCTCTTGTGAAAGATCTGCCACCTCTCCAAGCACCCACTGACCATGCAGTTTGCCGCCTTCTTGCTATTACGGGGCTCAGCGCCCAGGCTTCATACTGAGAAACAAGTACGAGGTCACAGACCCAAAACTCAAGCTGCTGGAGTCTAAGGACGTAAACTTGATGAAAGAGAAACAGTCAGGCCGGGGGAGGGAGGGCCTTTTGAGGCAGTTGATTAGACCAACCGATAAACTGTGAGGTCCCAAAAGCAACTGCTAAAGGCTACAAGGACAAAAAACAGATGAACTATGTATGACCTCTACGTCCTGTAAGAAGACGACCGATGCAAGATGAATCTGAGAACTGAAATTAATAATTGTACTAGAGAGTAACCATTACGGAGACAATAGAAATACTGCTTTTACGGCACTTAATCTTTTCCCTTGTCTCTCCCACTGTAAGGTCCCTCTCTGTTCTACTTTTATGTCTCAGATAATTTATAAAATTGCAGTAAACTCAGAGCAATTTTTCCCAGTTTATCCAGTCTCTTTTTTTATTTAGAGTCTTAAAAATGACTTGCCCAAGAACTTGTCATTTTTTCTAGCTGTGTTGGTTGGTCTACCAAAGATATTGCTTTGTCTTACTGATATTCAGTGAATTGATCTCCACCACCAGCAGCATCAGACACTGGAGTTTACAGAGGGGCAGTGGGATACCTTGGAGCTTGAATGATCAAACCACCGACCAAAGGAGAACAAGTCTTCCCCCATCTTCTGAAGTCTTCAAAACTATCTGGAAACCTCCTGCCCAATCACATACAATTTAGGGCTCAGGGTGCATGGTCTAGCTGGGGTTCTGCACACAGGGGGATCCCAAAGCTCTGCGGCAGTGAAGAGTATGAGGTTTAGACTGGGTATTAGGAAAAATTTTTACGCTGCAAGGGTTATTAAGCATTGGAACAGACTGCCCAGACAAGTGGTTGAGTCCCCATCCCTGGAGGTATTTAAAAGACGGGTAGACGTAGTGCTTAGAGATACGGTTTGGTGATGTTTTTTGTCAGTTAGGCTGATGGTTGGACTACATGATCTGAAAGGTCCCTTCCAAGCTGGTCAGTTCTATGATTCTATGATTAACAACCATCAGCATCGCCACTACTTAATTACTCAGATGGCCTACAAATCTGGATATCTAGAGGCCAAAAATTCTTCATTTTCCTAGGAAATCTTTTCTGCAAAAAGAGTGGATTTTGCTATGCGAAACTAGAGGCAAATCCCACCTCTTCATCACCACTCTCTCACCATGTTTTCCTTGGGAGGGAGGGCCAATTTGCCCTGGCTCACACACACAGATCCACAAACACAGCCAGGCACGAGGTGCTGATCCACTCACACGCACAGAAAGCAAAACCTAAAGGTGCATTTTAGGATGCGTCTCCCAGTGAGGAAGCTGGAGTTTTCTTATGTTCCATTTTTAAATATTTGAGTATTACATAAGTACTACAATACTGCATAAATTCTTATACGGGGGCGGGGGGGGAATCTGAAAACTATTGGCCCTAATCTTTAAATCTCAGCAAATTCGTTTGAGTGAAGGAGATCACCTTCGAGCACATCTTGGGCCAAATTCTTTTCTCTTGGTCATCTGCACAGTGGAGGATATCTATTCTGGCATCTAGCTTCAGTTTCTAAATTTATGGTCTACACTACCCCTATAGTCTGTGAGACCTTTTTAGGGCAATTTAGGGATTACGTTCCAGCTTTAGGAAGGAGTTAGTCATTGCCTCCAGCCCTGAGCTCCCTGGGAGCTGTGATGGGTCATCTGGCAGGTGAGAAGTCACGAGCCAGGAGGCCACAGCATTCAAGGCTCTGCTTCCCACTGTTATCTTTGCAGAAAACATTCAAATGGCTTTTACTGGCTACAAAAGGAAAACCAGCAGGATTTGATTCTACCATTTATTACCTAAAGCAAGTCATTCCTCTGTGTATCTTACTAGTAAGGTTTCTAAGCCTTTATTGTGAACCCAAAGAGGGCAAAGTAGAGTCAACAACTATAGCATCTGTGTCAGTAAAAAAATTCTCAAAACTCCAACTCCCCCTTTTCTTTTTAATTGGAATTGGGATTGACCTGTTAAGGAGAAATGTGCTTACTGGCAAGGTATTGGCCTTTTCCAGAAAAATAGCATCAGAGCCTTTCAATTCTTTGCAATTTGCCTTGTCACAAAAATTAATAAATGGGTACATATTCTACTAAGAAATACTGATTTCTTAACAACAGCTGTAAAGCAGCCAAAAACCCTTGGAAGAAACACAATAACTGCATTTTAAGCTAAAAGAAGTAACTAAATAAAAATCACTTTTCCCTAATAAGCCAGGAACTGCAGGATTCATAGTAAGATCAGCTCCATATATATTTTTACCCATTTCTGATAATATTTCAAACACCATCCTTGACTTAATGAGGTCTTAAATACAAAGACCAATTCATACTCATATTATACATTGTCACCAATACCTATCTAAAGCGTTACACAACTTTTTTTAAGTACCCATCACTTCTGGGCACTTGAGAAGAGAGTGAGCTTATGAAGACATTTTTGGGAGTGAACTGCTTCTCATACTGGGAGGCAGCTGAAAATTTGGTTTCCCCCTTTCTCGTATTGCGTGTGAGTGTGTTTCTGAGCTTCACGTCTTCCGTCCTTGAGGTTCAATTTCTTATTTGCAGTTGTTGTGGCAAAGCAGCACTAAAGAAATGACTTTGACATGTCATTCGCAAGGCTTGAGGACTGTGGTCATTCTCATCTCTAGCAGGAGACCTTTGCAAAGTCAGTATTATCCTCTTCTGTCGGATGCATGTTTTCATGGGTCTTGAGGGCACTAGCCAGGCTGCTAGAAAATCCCCTCATTTTGGTCCACAACACCAGTGTGGGGCCGAAAGAACACAACAGGATGGGAGAAGCCCTGCGTGGACCAGTGATGGGCTTGGGCTACACACCTAGGAAAGAGATGAGATCCCTTTGTGCAGCTCATATCAGCTCTCATGTATTAAAATACTTTAACACAGCAGGAACTGAAATGCCAAAAGGACAATAAGTGACATTAAATCTGGCAGAAACTTCAGCAAGTCTACACTTCCCCAAAGTGCAAACTGGGTCTCATTTTAGCTTTGCTTTTTGACAGAAAGAGCGAGCCAAATGCAAGGTCTGAACACTGACCCTGGATGTCCAAAACCTTCTTGGGGAGCTGGAACAGGACGTGCCTTCAAGTCCCTACTACTTCCACAGGAAAGCCAAGATCTGAGCATGGAGATTTGCCTCTGAGAGGACTTTTGTTTATGGTAGGCATTCACTTATCCATCTTCATCAGGGTTTCACCCCTCAGCCCCACTGGGATGGCTGCAAGCCCCCACCAACTGGACTGGAACAGGCTCGGGGAGGTGCCAGCTCCTCTGAACCACAGTCTGCTCAAGTACCAGCGGTTTGTGTTTTCCTGTCTCTAGGTCGTCACGCCGCAGATGACCTAAATTATCTCTCTCTTTTTTTTTCTTTTCTCCAGATGGTGAGGTCCGATACAGCCAGGTGTGTCTGAGCAGCCGATTGTCCCGGCACAGGGCACATAATCTCAGCCACGAGTGGAGCATCCTCTTTCCATCCTTCACTATTGGTGCTACCCACACAGAGCAAGCACAGGGTCTGTCCCTCTGTGCCATACATACCTGGATCAGTAAACCCAGGAGACGATAACCAGGTAACACTGCACTTCATCAGCACGTTGTCTGATGGTATTTTCTGTCATGAAGGAGCTGGTGAGCTGCTCCAGGGCAGAAGCCCACAATAAACAAAATGCCAGGCTTAACATGGCTATCCCAGAAATAGTATCTTTTATAAATTAATTCAGTGCACAGAAAAAAGACAATGTCTTTGCGCCCTGTTAAATGGAGCAATCAAAATGAGGTCCTAATTGGAAACTTGTGAAAATAGCAACTGGGGGGATGCTCTTGGTCAAGCAGCGACAGGGAGGTTTGAAACAGCACGTACAAAACCTTCCCTCGCTGGCAAGGAAAAGGGTTGCACAAGTTCTCCGTAAACAACTTTATCTGGAGCCGTTAGTCGGCAATCCTAAACATTGGATGAGTTCTCCCCATCATTTCACAATGGTTTTTTTTTCTGGTTTCTAGGAACTGTTTTCGAGGACTGCCATTCAGCATATGAGAAAAACTTGTGAACATGATACACAGTCAGTTCTTTTTTCTCTTGGACATTGCAGAAATACAAAATACCATGTCACCATGTACCCTGCTTTTCTCTAACACTTTCCATCCAAACACCTATAAGCACATTACAAACGTGAGTGATTTTACTACGATTTCAAAAATCCCTGCCCGGAGGTAATTGCAGTTTCTGTGCTGAACATCAGGAAAAGTTGATTGAAGGGATAATGTGAGGAGAGTAAGAGGCATCTTGATGTCCAATACAGTGCCTTATAAAACAAGAATCCCATCTCTATCTAGTAGTTTGAATTAGTCTCTTCCAGACAAGTAGAACAGACTAAGGAAAGAAAACAGGGAGGAGAAGAAAGTACAAAAAAAGATAGAACACAGATGCCATTTTAAATCACTGGCCCCAACTCAGCATGTAACCATTTTCTATGGTGAGGAGCAAGTCAAGCAAATTCCTCATTGACTGGTACTTCCTACAGATCCCCAAAAGCCAAAGGCTGTGGATTTTGCAGCTCTTTAAAGTCTAGGGGGAAATCCCCAGCAGCGCAGCTCCAAATCCCTAAGCGGTGCAGGAATCACCGCTCGACACGTGGCGACCCATCAGTGAAGGGACAGAAGCACAGACTGGATTTTCCAACCCGACTTTGAGATCTCGCCGGCAAACGGCATTACAAAGAAAGACCTCTGGAGACTTCTCATACTTTTTTTTTGGCTTATTCTCCTGGTGCATTCATCTTAACAGAAATCAGCTGTTCTCCTTCTCACTTATACAGTATTTGCAGAAGAGATTCTAGCATCTGGCCTGGCTATTTTTAAAAGATGAGAACATCCTGCTCTGTTAGGAGAACACCACTACTGTCAATAAAAGGACAAAGATCCTTTGCATCCAGGTTCCCTGAGATCTATCTGGATTATTTAGGGGTTTTTTTCCCCTTCTGCCACAGCCTTTCCTTCCTATTTCCTGATGTTTGCTAACTGGCCTCGCACACCCCAGAGCGGGGATAAAAATTGTGCTTTCCTGGGAGAAGCCATCTCACAGCATTTGGATGCAGCAGCATCATTTTCAGCTACTTAAAGTACTTCTTTTTCCAGCTGCGGAAATGAAAAAGTAAACAAGCCGGGGGGCTGCCTTGGCGTTTAGGCTCCGACTTTATTTTTAAAAGATCGCTAAACTGCCGGCCTGGAGGAATCCAAATGAAGGGGTGGAAAGGAGAAGTCATAAAGCACTGGACGCCTATAGATGTGCAACAAGGTTTTAAGTCCTTACTGTACCCTGTGTGCCCAAACCCAGAGACAGGGAAAAACCCAAACCCAGAGGCTGGGGGAAAAGTCAGCAATTGCATTTTGGGAGGTTGGGGGTGGACGTTAGAAGTGCAGGGATGGGATGCTCTGATGAAGACCCAGCTCTGTCTCCACGCTTGGAAGGTTTCAAGATTCACTGGACACAGTCACACCAAGCGGATCTGCTGGTGGTGGTCCTGTGTCAAGCCTGCCTTGGGCCAGGAAACCCACGGAGACCCCTTCCAACCAGCATTTTGGTGACCCTTCATTGATAACACCCACATTTACGGGTTGAAAAATGCTGGAGTCCAAAAACGCGTGGCTATTAATAGGGACTTCAGCTGATCTCTACTGCCGTAATCGCCCTCTGAATTTGGCCTCACAATGAACATTAATCATTGGCAAGTTGCTGCGGTGTATCAACTTTAACATGGGTTGTTTGCTTTTCTCTAAGTGTTGGGACATCCCGCAAGCTCCAGCTGCTCATCCCGAGCGAGCTGCTGGGAGGGAGCGGCCAAGGGCTGCCTCCCCGGATTGCAGCGATCTCTGCTTTTCTTCCTGCCCCACCGCAAATCCCGAGTAAATCTGTTGAGACAGCACAACTTGGCCTTAACTCCGCATTGTTTTTTGACCAGATCAGCAGTCTGGAAACTGGGTCAATTTTTCTAAACATGTGGTTTAGAAATGTGCTGTTTCAAAGGACACCATCCAATGGTGTGAGACCAAACATTGGATTTGTAGTAAAAAGAGCTAAACAACAACAACAACAAGTTCAAAGCTCTTTATAAACACCAAGTCTATGGGACACCCTGGCAAAGCAGGGAAATAGTAAATTCCCTCTCCTATACCTAGGAAAACTGAGGCATAAAAAGAGAAGTCCAAAGCTGCCTGGAGAATCACAGACGATGCTGAAATTTCCCAGCTACCGAACAAAAGCTAATTTGTCTCATCTTTACAAGTTCTTACAAATGTAACTATAGGGATTTTATTTCATTCTCTCACCTGAACTGCAGTAGGGAAATTCAAGTCCACTTGTTATTCAGGTAACACAGTCGACATTAGAAATGCCGATTAGAAATCATCTACCCTGAGTAAGATGTGCAATTACTCTGCATGCAAGTAGCAGGGCAGGCCTGAGAACTTCAATTTTAAATTATGTCGTAGGTCCCAAGTTACTTTGTTTGCGCTGCATCAGATCACCAGATGCTTCTGGAAGTTCAGGCTTTGTTCTTTCTCTTTGTATCTCACAGCCTTATCTGTTACTGGGGCCAACAGCTTCCTATTCCCAGAAGGATAGATGCCAACGTCCCCCCCTCCAAGGCCATATAAGTACCACAGAGACCCCATGGGAACAGCTCCATACATCCCAGACTGCCATTGCACCAGTAGATCTATAGGGAAAAAGATTATAATTACAGAAGGACAAAGACAGCTATTTTGAATGCTAAATATTTAATTTTTTTGCTTTAATTCATGCTAAAACTTTTCTTCAAGATGTTGAGTAGAACCGCTCAACCTGCGCTCAGTATTTTGTCCGCCACAGTCACCCCCATCACCTCTCCAAAGATTATGGGTTTCTAGTGGATTTATAGTTTTAGTCCGTCCAACAAATATTTCTGGTGAATAACGCTCCTGGGGCTGTTCTCTGCAAGTGTTCAGCCAAGTGGTGAGTCCCTGAGCTGCAAAGCTGGTCACCCACCCCGCACCATGCCCTCTCCTGCCCAAATATATGATCTAGTGTGACACCCCCCCCTCCCCGGCCAAGTGCTGCAGAGTGGTCACCCAGGGGAGGGATTTCACCCCCAAATACCGATTTATTTCCTCCTGACCACACAGAAGGTAACTAGACGGTACCTGTCAGTCCTTGGATATGTAACTGAGGTTATTTCCTCCTTTTCCCCAGTAAACAGCTTGATGAATTTTTTTATTTGGTGCCAGCACAGGGCTTGGTGCTGAACCGTAAAGTCAGACCCTGCTCCTTCTCTCCCCCACCTCTCCCCAAGAGCTTGTTTTAGGCACAAAGGAGGCTGATTTAGGCCTGTGGCTGCCAACACGTGGCTGCTCCGAGCCCCTCCGGTGTTGCTCACAGCCACAGGAAATTAAAAAGTGAAAACCAAGGCCAATAGGGAGAGGCAGCGCAGGATGCTGCCCGCCGTATGCACGCTGCGTGGGACCGGCAAAGGCCTGACTCCAGCCATCCCGAGTTGACGTCCAACCCTCACAACCCAAAAGCAAGATGCTATTTACTGACACCAAAAGATGGGGAAGACACCAGTCACCACCCCTTGTAGGAAGCATCTTTAAATCTTATCTCCTAAGAGTACTTTACTTTGAGTTTGATCTCTCCCCACCACTCCACACATCTCCGTACCAGGCAGTCCTCCATGCTGACCAGGGGTGGTCATTTTGCCTCAAGAGTGGTTGGTCTCTGGCTAAGGCAAGAGAATGAGTCACCTTCTCACGCTGCAAAAGGGTAAATGAATCAAAAAAATCAAAAGCAACACTCCCAACATGATGTATGGTGGGAACTGCTGTACTGGATCAGAGCGGTGGTTTGGCTCTTCCAACCCTTGTGCTGACCATGTCCGCTGTAGACGTGCCAAAGAAACGTGCCAGAAACCAACAAGATGGGGGGATCACTGTAACTCCTCAATAACATGCCTATGTAAGAATTTCATCTCCTCAAACCTCTTAATTCAGATTGGTTTTAGCAGAATATGTTTTATCCGTACAGTCACACAACCAGTTTTTAGCTTAGACAACAACCTGTAGCAGATAGCTCCTAGCCTGACTCACAGGGCCATGGGATAATTTGGAGGGGACCGTGGGAGGTCTCCAGCCCAACCTCCTGCTCAGACAGCCTCAGCTCCAGGGTCAGACCAGGTTGCTCCATGCTTTATCCAGCTGGGTCCTATAAACCTCCAAGAACAGAGGTGGCACAACCTCCCTAGGCCCCTGTTCCACCACTAGACCATACTAAATGGTGAAAAATTGTTTATTTCCCTTTATGAGCATCTGGATAAAGTGACCATGAAAGCAAGAACATAACGACCATCCCTCTGTGCTCTGACTAGCTGAGTTACCTGTGCACCGGCGGGCAGCAGAAAGTCTTAGCACCGACGTTTGTAGCATAAGTCCCCCCAAAACAATTCATATAGCGATTACACCACAGAGCATTGATTGGTTTGCTTGGTTCCTCTCTCTTGGATAAAGCTTCCCTAAAATCAGGACTCAGACTATGGGCTGGAATGAAAGCACCCTTGAAAACCCCCAAACGTTATCTCAATCTTCAACCACTACGCAAGAAATGTGTCAGTCCATGGCAAAGCCAGCAGAGCTCACAAAATCAGGATTAGTGACATTTAAACTTCAGAGTTAGAGGTTTCTTGAAATGATCAGAACCTCATGCCTCTCTTGGGCAGACTCAAGAAATAGCTAAAAAGGATAAGAACTTACTATGAAACCAGGCACAAGCTTGCAAACAACTCCTGTCCTCTCCTCTCCTCCTGCAGAGAGCCTCGGGTGAGCTTAACCTCACCTTCATTAGCTGCATCTCCTCCTACCCCTAACACTAGGCTGGAGGAGAAATAGCCTCCTCCCCGAGTCTCCTCCCTATCCATATATCTCTTGCTGCTTGGAAACTATTCTTGCCACAGGCCATGCAAATCACAAGATTATCTGTAACTGCATTCTTCAGGTCTGACCAGGAAGAGGTGGGGATAGCGCAACCCCCATCCTGGAAAAAGCACCATAAACCCCAATCCCTCCCCACACCCGGTTTGGAAATTTCTCCCAGCTTTTCCTATACTTCAAGCTCTGCCCAGAGCGCCATAGCAGCAGAATGTCCCAGCAAATGTCAATTGTTAGGTTTCAGAGTTAACAATCTAGCAAGAAATGGAGCAGTTTGCACTCAGGGTTTGATAGTTTGCAGACTCAGGAAAAGAAGACGTGTTTTGAGATCAGATTCAGAAGGTGTCCTTTGCCACCCATAGGCTGGGAAACTTGCGTTTTATATTTAATTGAAAACTTAAAAGCTGTAGAAATTGATGGGGCCACCACAGAAGGGCCAGTACAGTCTCCTACCCTGTACTTACTTTACCCTGCCTGGTGCTAAGAGGAGACAGCAGAAGAAAAAGAAGCATAGAAGAACATTAACAAAAAAAGAAGCCATTTTATTGAAAATGAAATTCAAACTTCAAATTAATATTACAATCATGAGAAAATGCCAAACAATTCAATTTACAGTTGCAACATACAATACAAATAGTCCCTTTGAAGTTGAAGTAAACTGATCCACAATCATCGTCTGTGGCATAAAGCAGAGTGTGTTTGTACAATATGTGCATGAAAAAGCAAACCTCGGGTGACAGCATTTGAAAAAATAAAAAATTAAAGCTTGTATTTACACAAAATGCTACAAATATTTTGTTCCAGCGGAAATTCAAGACTGGTAAAGCATATTTAACAACAACAAAAAAAAAAAAATTGGAATGTCACTCATATTACCTAAAACAAAAGTTACTGTAAAAGTATGGTTTTGGCTGATATACTTAAAAGTACTGCATTAAAAAAAAAAAGCAAAGAGTTATCTGTAAACATGGAAGTAAACAAACATCTAAAAAAGTTCTCAGAAAATGTTAAAATGAAATGCATTCTATTTAAAAAAAAAAAACAAACAACAACAAGAAACTCAGGGGTTCAGAGAATGGGGCTTCTTTGCGCTCATGGCTGATCCAGGTTTGAATTATTGCTTTTGCTCATGGCTTGTTGGCCGCGTGCAGCCCCCCCCCGGTGCGGGGCTGAGCTTTGCTTTGCGAAGTGTCAAAGTGCAAAAATTTTCCCCACTCGAGATGGTACCTGTGGAAACCGGTAAATCTTTGCTCGGGGGGACTGCTGGCAAAAAGAGAAAAAAAAAAAAAAAAAGTTCAATGCTAAGAAAGACACAGCAGCTGGTCTTTTAAAAGAGACGATAAACGCCACACCAATGACGCTGTGGGTTAAATAATTTGCTTTACTCATCCGTCCCGACCCGCTGACCCCGATCTGGTTCCTCTTAGGAGGAGGGAGAGGAGGATTTAATCCTCCGTTTGGCAAAAGGGACATCGTGCCTGTTGTGCTGGAAGTAAATCTTTGGTAGGATAAGAGATCTGGAAAGTTAAAAAAGGCCATTTTTTTATCTTTAAATCTATGACCGGTGCCAAAGATTGCCACTCACGGAAGGGAAGGGCTGTCGTACCTTTGAGAAAACTCCTTTCTGTGGATGCTAAGCACCTCGCAAAACACCAAACGATCTGATATGATTAACTACATAGCGCCGGTTGGGGTTTGGTTGGTTTTTTTTGGTCTGAAATCCTGATTCAAGAGCATTTCCAAGCGAACTCGAAAGCATTTTCCGAAAGCTTTGATGAGCATCTCCGCCTCAGCCTGTCCAGCTCCCTCCGTGACCAGCCTGACGGACCGGCAGAGATTTTCCAAAGGCACCAGGAGGGTTCAGGAGCACAGGGGGGTCTTACTGAAAGTCAAGGGGCTGGTGCTCCTCCATCCGTAGGTCCTTAGAAAATCCTTTCCTTCCTATCTCAAGCAGGCAGAGCCCGATGCCTGCCCGCACGGCCAGGGAAGCCGAGGGCACGGATCGGGCACGCGCGCCTCGACCGGGAGGAGAAAACGTTTCCAACGTCTGTCCCTAATGGTCCAGTTGAAAAAACCACGGGGACACAAACAGAGTCCTGTCGGTACTGAGTAAAACAAAAGTCTGGTCTGTGCTGGATTTATCCAGAAACAAAAACCAAGTGCTTGAATTTTACAACAAAGTCTTTTAAAAAAAAAAAAAAAAAGAAGAAAAAAAATCTGGGTTGCTGCCTGCAGCCACTCTTAACAACATTTCAACACAAAAGCACCCTAAAAATTACTTAATATGCATACAGTAAACCTTAAAAAGCCCTTCTCAGCAATAACAAATAATGTACAAATATAGTACCTTTTATTAAATAGGAAACAGCTTGCACTGGCAGTACATCTTTTTCTCTTGCTTACTAAACAAAAAACAAAACTGAAATGTGTAACCAGACACTGGCTTTTTAAGTGCTGCTGAGACTAACAAACGTATTTTACAGTTACAAATAAATGGACAGTGGTATGCTTCAAGCTACCACAAACCAACAATAAATAGAATCAATTACAGCTTCCATCTTTGAAGGAAAACTAAGTATTAGAAGAAAAAAAAAAAAAGTGTCTTACTTATACTTTAAGCATACTTGGTATACAACCTTTAGAAGGCAAAGACTTTATTTATTTATTTTTTTTTTAAGAGCGCTTCATCACGCAAATTGGAGGGATGTACCGTGCTAATGCCAACTCGTTTAACAGCTTCGCTATTAACGAGCGGTGAGTGTGTTGTCCGGCTCGGGATGGCTATGCCCACCGTTGAGTTATTGTGAGACTTTGGAGGTAGCCAAGTACAGCCAAGGAGCGCCGCGGTGGCCGGCAGCCCCCCGAGGAGGCTGGGGACGGCGATGGCTACGGCAGGGGAAGGAGGGAACGCCGGCAAACCCCATCGGGACGTGCCGAACATCCCGCTTTTAAACCAGGCTCAACATCACCTGCTTGGGGACAGCGTGGGGAGGGGGGTTCAGCTCCCACCGCATCCAGCCGCTGCCGCGCCGCCTCCCCGTTTGCCATAGCAGCCCTGGGCTGGGCAAAATTTGGCCTCCTACGTTGGAGAGCTTGGTGGCAGACAGCTTGGTTAAGGGTTTTGGGTGCGATTCGCTCTCCCTGTATCGCACCTGGGAGCCCCAGGGTGGCTTTTAAGGTGACTTTTTATCTTCAGCGTTTGCAGAGGTGAGTATCGCTGCCCTTGGGCTCGTCTTTCTAACACGGCAACAGCCACAGCGGCTTCAAAGTCAACACAGCATCCTTAAGGCTCTAGCATTTAATGCTAAGGGGCGGTGATGCGCTACCAGGCAGCTTCTCTCTCAAGTTTTGAACCTTTTTATTCCATCGAGTGGGCTGAAATGGCAAGGGGAGGGGAAAAAGTTTCCCCAGTTCTCCCTTACTCCCATTTCTGAGCTGTTCAACGATTCATTGTTTGTAAAATACGGGCTTTGAAACGGTTTTGGTTTTTCTTTGGGAAAAAAATAAACCCTGTCGAAATTCAAATCATGCTGTCAAAACATTTTAAATATGAATATTTTAAAATTTTGAAGTTCTGAGAAAAATCCTGGGAGAAGAAGAAATTAGGGGAAGGACGGAAAATGTTTCATCCTTCCTACCATTTTTCCAGTGTCTCCACAACTACTGATTAAAAGGCAAGACTGTGTTGAAGGCAACCAGACAGCTAATAAAAATATTTCAAACACAATATTTCCTTCATAAGTTATATAAAAAGATCCTACATCCCAAATCATTTGATGTGGATGCATTTGGGTTGGGTTTGTCGTTTTTTAAGTCACATTGTAAACTGGTTCACACTGGAACGGCTTTTCAGAGTGGGGTAAAGGTTTGAGGTTTACACCATTGCAGAAATGTAATAAGTGAAAAAAAACAAAACAAAACCACTTTTAGAGACCGAAGTCAATATATCATTACATTAAGAAACATTTAAAGGGTCCAAATGTCATTAAATAATTATAAATATTCTTTTAAAGTTATATGATGATTCATGTTAGCAAACAACCTCAAATTTTACACATTTATAATTTAAAAAAAAAAAAAAAAAAAGAACATAGCCGAACACAAATACTATGTATACCATGTTGGCTCTAGTAATATATATTGCCATTTTTGTGTTTTGCATAAGTAATAACATTTTGGTTTTTTTGTTTTTAAAGGTTTTGGTTGTTGTTTTTGGTTTTTTGGCTAATCGAAGGCAAAATGAATGGATACAAAAGCAAAAAAGGAAACCCCGGGGTTGTCTAGCCTAACTTGAAGACTCGTTCTCTTTAAGTACCCAAAAACAAACCAAAAAAAAAAAAAAAGCAATGAACACAGAGAAGTTCCAACCGTTATCTGCAGCAAGGCTCGGACAGAGGGGTTTTTTGGGACAGCTATTTTCATCTGAATGTATCATGGCAAAACGGAAGCAACTCGATCTTTGCTTTCCTTTTTATGTGCACCAATACAAGCCAGTTGAATTGCACTACAGGTGTGAAGAGGGTCCCATATGTTGTATGATTGCAACCGTATCTGGAGTTCATCGTAAGGTTGGTTATTTTTTTTTTATTATTATTAAAAAATAAAAGGGAATGCAGCCTTTGCCTTGCATCACCATGTTTCTCCTGACAGCCGGGGAGTCCGTTCTCTCCTCATTGGCAAAAGGACTCGCTAGTTATTACAACACTCTAGACC
>VYZM01023510.1:1258417-1273423 GCA_013398915.1 Dromas ardeola
TCGCGGAGGTCAGGCCGGCTACAGAAGAAATCTCAGTACGGCCTCCAAACGGACTCATCCATTCTGCCACTAGAATTCAAGACGGTTGGGGAGCTGCTGTGGCTGCCATCCGCCTCCACCCCGTCACTCTGGTTGGGCAAGTTAGGGTTTAACAGCGTGCTGCCGTTGGACGTGGTGGTGCACGGAGGAAGCATCCTGGAGGGGGAGCGGTCCCCTCCCGGCACCATGGGGAACTGGTATGATCCTGATGAAGTGCCATAGTAGAGATATGGAGTGCTGCTGGTCTGGAAAGGTCCACTTTGGTTTTGGGAAGAGCCGGGGTAGGGTGGTGGTAGGTAGGTGTGGTAGTGAGTGGTTGCGGACATACCCAGTGACATGCCTGAGGTGACTGGCGGTGTATAGGTAAAGGTGGCTGGATAGTGCATTCGTGGGTTGGAGAAGCGGCTCTCAGTGAGGGATGAAATGCTTGTGAACTGCCTGGGATCTGAAAATGGGCCCAGCTCTGAAGCACCTAAAAAATTATAACAAAAGACGGGGGAAAACAATTCTGTAAATACCATGTTTTGTATCAAGTGATGATAGAATTTTATTTTTCTATGAAAACCCACTTCTTTTGGCCCCCAAGAGAACAGCAGATCATATCAAGTAATACATTGCAAGGAACAGAGTCATACACCTGTCTTCTACAAGCGCTGGGCCAAACTCATCCCTGGTCCAACTCCACTGATGCCAATGGAGGGAGGAGCATTGCCAACCCAAAGCATTGAAAGGTCACAAGTCAGGCCGGAAAAAAAAAAATTCAACATCTCAAAAATCAAGAGATTGAAAAAGAGCCAAAAAGAGAAAGGTGGATTCGGAGTTGATTTGCCTTCTGGGTTCTGGGCTTTGAAGGTTACGTGTCTCTGGGTTTTTGCGATCGCCTTGTGAGAAACAGGTCTGGTTGCACACAAAAGCTGAGATTCCCACCTCAGCACACGCCATCGGGAGCTGGGGTTTCGAGAAAAGCAGAAATTACCGTGCAACTTGTAATAAAACTACAAGAGTTGGCAACACCAAGTTAGTTGCACCACTGACACCAGGGGAGTTACACCGGGGGTGACTAAGCCCCACTTCTTGCCTGAAATCAATTTATTTAGGTGAGAATCTGCTCAGCTATTTCCTATGGCTGAAAAATATTATTTGCTGGATCCGAAGGATGGGCAAGGCCACTGAGCTGATAGCAAAGATGCAAATTTTATTTTCCAGTGCAGTCGATGGAAAATTACAAGCCCAACACTGTGTTGGCCATTGAAAAAAAGTTGTTTTCATCTGTAGTCTGTGCAGACTGGTTGAAATAAAAAGACCACACAGTTTATGGCTACTGTGAACGTCTGGACGGTAACGCTGTGAATTGGAGTCTAACGCAAAACAGGGATGGGTAAACTCATTTTGCCTAATTTCTAATCCCACATCAAACACCCCAAGTTTCGGAGCAGAACTGGAAAGCAAACGTTAGTAGCTTGGTGATCTGCTTAGGAGACTGTGGGATGGACAGGAGCAGAAGAAAAAGATGGTGAAAGCTCTCGCGTTGAGAGCCAGAAGAGTGGAAAACAAAAAAGGGTGTGGGAAAAGGGACAGGGGGAAAGAGAAAAAGCCTAATGAAGAAGTACAGTGCAAGAGGGAGGGAAATGCATCGGCCAGTATGCAGTAGGTACATATATACATTTTTATAGAGAGTGAGCTGGAAAGAGGGGGGTATAAAGAAAGGGGGAAAATAATGGAATCAAATGGGCTCTCCCTGCACTTCACAGCTGGCACTTCTACAGCTTTAGTCCTCCAGATCCCAGGGTCCACCCATCTCTTTGCCAATCTACCGAATCTGATTTACCTAAAAGGAAAATACGGCATCTTCTAGATGCCAAACCAACGTGCTGAACACTGAAACACCCTGTGTGTCCTCACTGTAAGATGCAGCAATACTTTTCCTGTAGACAGGCTTTGGATCTGACCTGCCAACATCGCTGTGTAGAAGGAAGGTCTCTCCGGTCCTTCTGCCCTTGGCCCCATGTAGCACCCACAACGGTGGTTGTTACCATAAGCCACAGACTCAACAGACCCTGCCACTTTGTGTGGCACACTTTGTGATTTAGATCACTGTTCTCTCCTGTTCTACCAGCTCGTTTAACCCACGCCTTCACTGATACCTAAAAGCAGCAGGGGGGCAAAGCTCAGGCACGGCTTGGGTTCAGGCTGGAGGACCTGGGCCACAGCCAGCCAAGCGTCCAAATCACACAGCCTGAAACCTGGGGATTATAATCTGCTGTCGCAAAAGATACTGAGTACAGAGCTTTAAATGGGCAGTAAAGGCCCATTTTTAACTCTGATGACAATGTGATTACTATTATCTTTATCTGGAACTGAATCAGTGACCTACGGGTGAATGGGTCTGTCTCCATCATCAACCCCTCCAACCACAGCCCCGCGGAATGTAATATAACTTGTACCTTTACAGCAAACACTCTACTACTTGATGCAACTTCTTTCGTTCCCAACTGCAAACAATAGCCTGAGGCGATACCACCCAGATTCAAAGCTGTAATTTTGCAACTCTATCCTTTATATTGTGAACAGGTCTGATACGTATCTGGAAATATAAGGTTAGAACATAATTTCCCCAGCTGCTCAAAATACTGAGTTTCAATCTGCTACCGCTTATAGTTCTGGGTTTTTTTTTTTATTGTTATTGCAACTCTCCCAACATGAACAGAGTTGCTCTTAGTTTACCCTGATAGAAGCTAAACAAGACTTTTATAATCAAAGGTAGAATTGGTATGAGTGTAAAGGTGTAGGACATCATCAGCATTTTTGGTTTCTTTGCAACCAATACTTTTTTTTTTTTCTTTCCTTAATAACAAACTATCCACACGGTTTTACACATTAAAGGCAATCTTCCTTTCAGGGCTAGATCCAAATATTATTTGTATGGGTGCTGCCGAGAGACCATGTATGAGTCTAATGACTGGGAACGCGCACACCACACGTGGGCATTTCCAATGTGGGGCTACAGACCTCCTTACGTACCCTAGTAAATCCACACTTGTTTGTTTTTACTGTTGCTTGTAAAGCACAATCCGATTTACCCAAAGGCCAAATAACCATAACCCTTTCTTATCTCACTCATGCCTGTGTCTGCACGGCTCCTGCACACTCACTTCTCCAACCCCCCTTTTGCCCAGACGCCTTTTGCTGTCTCCATAACTCCCTGCACTGGGCTGCGATTTGCTCCCAGCCTTCTGAACCTCCATTGTGTAAAGATATTTTTGGAGGTCTGAAAAACTTTTCTGTGATGCCTGTTCTAAAGTCTCCTTTCTAAGTCAGTCTAGAAACTTTTTAAAAAGTCACCTCTAAAACTCAGCCTCTTGCCATCCGCACTGCTATGCGACCTCACTGATGCATTTTCACCCTCCTCTTCTTCCTCCCTCTGTGCTACCTCCTTGTGTTAAGGTTGATTTTGGTTCTAACTTGGAAACACCAGATGCATATTCATTTATACATGGTTAGCTCTTTGCTGGACCGGGAAGGTAAATAACTTTTCTGGGTATGCCACCCATCTTTGTATATCTAGTTGCGCACAAATCGTGATGTCGATCAGCAATATAGTAACATGACAGTGCAAGTAAATAATTTATTTATTCCTCTCCCCAGCAGGATTAAAGATTTATGCTAATTTTTCCTCTGTCAGAGCAAGAAAACAATTTGCATGGGTGAATTCCCACTCTCGTGATAGCTTGGATTAAATGGGGGAAGCAGAGATCCTCCACCCTACATCGTGGCCGCAAGATTGTGAAACCACCCTTCTGTAAAGAGAAGAGACTTTATTTTGTGCCGCCAGAAACACGGCAACAAGCACAGCACGTGATTCTCTTCTTATACAGCCTGATCGGCTCACCGTGCTTGACAATACACACAAAAAAAAGGATATTTTTAAAAAATAACCCTTTACATCTGAAAGAGTCCGGGTTAAACTGTTTTTAAATTTTTCCAAGCTGATTGCTCACTAACGTAACCTGGCATTCAGGTTTTGAGAGCTGTACGTTTAGAACAGCAAAGTGGTCATGTTAATCTGCCAATATATATGCTAACATCCTAGATTCAAGAATACTGCTCCAGTGTGTTTCATATTTAGAGTAAGAACAATTAAAATTCCATGTGGTTTCACTTATTTTGATGCAGAAGCCTCATTAAAAACCCTAGACTTGGGCATTTGCCAGCAGCCGACTAAAATGGTTTTGCATTCGTGCTTAAAAACCAATTTTACCTGTTGCAGCTTTGCAGCTCCACCGTTTCCAGCTGAACGCGTACCGTGGCCATTTCTCTTTTCCAGTTTACAGATGCTAGCTAATGCCAGTTAATGTTCATTTCTCAATTAATAAGCTGTGCTTGTGGCTTGCAGAAAATAAGGCAACAAATTTCTGCCAGGTTTACAGCACTTTGGCCAATCGCTTCCAATTATTAAAGATCATAATGTACCCTGGATAGATTAACTCCTTGTGGGTATAGCAAGCTGACATCTGCTTTAAAGGGTTATAGGATAATTTTAGAATTTGCAAATATTGTAATTTGCTTTCTCATTTAATGCTATAAGGTCACTATCAAAAAAAAAGGTCCCGTTGGCTTACTGCATATGTCTCATAGGGAAACTTCTAGCACATCAACTCAATGCATAATCCTTGGATGCAAGAAAAGAGAGTGGTGCTGTGCTTGAGAGTCACTCCACAGTCTGTCTCAAGGAAATTCAGCTACAGAGACTTAAATATATTTACCAGTAGCTAAATAATTCACTTGTGTTTTGGGGAACCTCGGTGTTCAGACATTCGCTGAAGTAGATACTAGATTTTGTGGGTTTTTTGTTCAATAGTTCGATTTAGGCTGGGACATAGCACTAACTGATCTATTAAAGTTGTTTTTTCCTTCTCTGCCATCTCCATCTATGAATTATATGTGCAGCTTGGATTACTCGCAGCTGATAATATCGCCTCGTATGAAGTATGCCACACACTTCACATGATGAGACGATTTTCAGTCTCTTACAGCTTTTGCCAAACTTTAAATGTTCTGGCTGAAATTGTCCATGCTGGGCGTCTGTCTCAGGCTAAATTGTGATTTATGCATTTATTTGTTTTTAAAATTTCAGCTGAAACTCTTCTGTTGGGAAAAATATATTGTTTTACTAATCTTAAACTCTGAGAAGCCTTCCTTTGAAAAGCTGTACCAGTTCCACGCTTTGAAGTAAGGACTTGAACTTTGGAATAGGAGTGGCTTTTGTGTGAGAGATGTTGCCACGAAAATCCAGCCAAATATGAACAAATCATGAGCATTCTGACTAAAAATGGGCAGAAGAGTCTGTGCCCCTACAAAGACACTTGTCCAGAGACTGGAATGAAATCCAGAAGTCCCAAGTCCCAGCATTTTTTCTGCAAATATTGCTGAAACATGGGGACATCTTCACCCATCCCTGCGTCAGTCCCAAGCAAGAATTGGTCCATCAGTGGCTCCATTCACTGGAATGGCAGATGCCTGGCTAAAAGGAGTCCACGTGGATGTCTGTATGATACTCCAAAGAAAAATTTGGGAAGGCGGGGTTACTTGGGGCTTGCTTTTTTTTAGAAATCTGAGAAACTCTCTACACAACTAGAGACAAACAAAAGGGAATTATTAAGGTTACCACGCGAAGAGTGAGAAAGTTAAGAAATCCCAGCATTCAAGTTACTTCTCCATACACACTACGATAGAGCATTCCATCGCAGGAGAAGATGCTATTCCTTTTACATGAACCCTCCTGCAGGCAGCACACAAGCTGACCCCCTCTGGAGATGCATCAGAGCCGAGGAATAGAGAAGACCATTGTCTAGACATCCCCCAAATCCACCGCTGGAAGAAATCAGAAGGGGGGAAGTGAATAAGACCAGGGAGACACAATTATTTTCCTAAGCAAACTGGATTTTATACGTGTTTCTGCCACACGGCTCCTACATGACTCAGTTGAAATCTCTCCAAATCACATTCTCTCATTTTCTGTGCCCAGCAAAGACGTTGGCTTCTGATTTGCACGTGCGCTAAATAGTCACAGCTGCAGCTGAAGCCAACAGGAGCTCAGGTCTGAAATAAAGGCTAAAGACAGAAAAAAATTCATGCCGTAGGTGACACACAGAAGGTGCGCTGAATTACAGGCGACCTTCGTGTCAGTCTCAGTAGTCTTTTTAAAGCTGGTTCGTTCTTTCTTGGGAATATCGCAGTGCAACGAACCGTACACAAATGCTATGGCAGAAATATTAGAGCAAAGCCCATCAAGAAATTAAGAATTCCTTCTTCAGAGCAGAATTTAATGCTCTGCAATAAGCAAGGCCTGGGGAAATGCAAAGAACAAGAAGAAAACAAAATATTGAAGAGCTGCTCATTAAGTAGGCACTGTCCATCCTGTGCACTGAATGAGACAGGAATCCCGTGGGAAAAGTATCATGTGATCCTGTAATTAAAATCTGTAATATAATGCATAAGCAGAAGGAGGCTGATTTAAAGTTGCACAGGCAACGTAAGTACTGAAGATTTCCCAATTTCTGAGCGCTTAGTTTTGCAATCTTAAGGATTCTTTGCAACGTGTTTGGATGGGGGGAGTCGTTATTTGCCAGCTCTGTTTTCCCCGAGCACCTTTCCGTATCGGGCAATAGTCTTATTTTGCTCTTCATTTCGGTAAATTCTTTTCACCTGCCTCTGCTAGTCAGTGTTTAGTGAATCACACACAGCACGATCCTTCTCCTGCCTCCTTCCAGGCAAGACTTTGATTCTCCAGGGGTGCTGCACCACCTTCCCCCGAGATGCTGCTGCAGGATGAAGCCTGGGACTGCAATTCCCAGGGATCCCAAACCACCTCCTTGTCTATCTATTCCTTGCTGTAGCCGTTAGGTCCTGATCCCTCAAATCCCTCAAATCTCCGCTGGTGCTCAGCTTCGTGCTGGAGCTCAGGGACATCCACCACCCAGCACGTCTCTACCTGCTGCAAGGGCGAGGGTCCTGCAGTGCCGCAGGAATAACACGCAGAGCTTCCCCCTCCCCGCTTCACTTTTGGGATGAGCGCGTGTCATCTGGATACTTGCAACTGTTTATCATAGGAAACGGTATGTTTTCAAATTCCCTTTCCCTCTGTTTAATTCAGAAAAAAAAAAAAAAAAAAAAACTTCAGGGGGAAGAAAAAGAAAAAAAGCATTTTACATCCTCTTTTTTGCATTTTTTTCCCATGTCACCCTTGCACACCAGCAAGCAGGTCTCCTGGCAAACAACAGGAGAAAAAGCAGGAGAAAAGGTGTGAACTGGCCCCCCCCTCCTCTTTCCTTCACCTCAACAAGGTGTTAACTTCAAGGCCTAGTTGGGACCATTTAAATTGCAACATTATTAAGCACAGCAGTCCCACAAAAGTCAGAGGGAGGAAGGAACATTTTAACCCCTTCAGAGCCTCACACACATCAAGGAGAACCTAATTCTGATGCATCTCGTCTCGCCGTCCCTCGGCACCCCAGTTCACACGGTAAACTGCACACTCGTGCCTTCTGGTATTTAGGTAACAGGACTTTGGCACCTAAAATACTGCGGATTAATTTGCAGATAGATGTTTTCACTGAATTTATGGCGCAGCACCTAAGCCCTTTGCTGGGGGAAACACCCCATAAATAACGTAATTAGCAGCGACCGCTAAAGCACCACTCCTGCAAATAAAGGAGAGCGTTTCCCAAGCAGAGCTGTTACATTGCTTAACGGCAAAATAAATCGGGGTCTCTTTGCACTTCTCCAGCCCGGGCTCCATCTTTACCTGCCCTGCTCTCTCGAAAGGACTTTTCTCCCAGACGAACTGCGCTGGAAGAAGGTGATTTTCTTTAGGCACCGAAGTCTTGCTGGGTGACACTACTCATCTAAACGCAGGTGGCCGCTGGCTGGCCCTCAAGAGGTAGTTCATCTTAAACTTAGGAACATCAAGGGGTAGTAATTCCTCCCGCCCCGCATGTGGGAAAAAGCAATAACAAACCCCTCCTAGATGGACTGTGGAGAGCAGAAATGGAGCTCTGAAAGCATCAGTCATCACTGTCTCATTTATAAACGTTGCCTCTTGTGAAGTTTCGCTTACACCAGACTCATAAACCTTTCTAACGAGAACCACAGGAGGGGGACAAATGGTCACATTACAGAAATACGTCCTTGGCTTGGGGTTGTGACCTGCCACCCTTGGATGCCCATAACCTGGTGTGATGGGGACCCTATGACCTCCTCGGTCTTTGTTATCTCATCTCAGTGACTTCAGCCTGGAGCTGTCACAGGTGGTTCAGGTGGAAAGGAACTGGTAGCATATCAAAAGCTCCCTGCTTCTTTAAAGTCTCAGGCCATCTATGCGTTACGTTGGAAGCAAAAAGCAAATAACATTTCCTGGACATGTGTCTAGCAGCTCTACAACGCTGCATGGTACAAACACGCACACAGGCGCGTATCGCTCTCGGTTCAGTTCTCCCCAGTTTTTCCTGCCTGAATTTCAGCCGCTGCTGTTTTTCGCCAGCCCCAGCCGAAACGCATCAGGAGGAACGTTTGAGGCGTTTCTTGGATAGCAACCTCCGCGGCGTTGTATACAGCAAGGGGGTGAAACCGCAGGGCTGAGAGCTGCAACGCGTGCACGGCGACGGCGAGCATCAGTACGAGACGTATAAATCCCATGAATGGGAAGATAATATACATTGGGGCTAGCAGTCTACTTTATTTTTTTTTTTTTTTTTTTTTTTTGCAGAAAAATGTGCCTCAACTATCCAGTATAAATATTTGTTTCCAATGTTGTCATGAATTGTACTTTTCCACTGCATGCTAGCAACTCAGAAATACCATCTGATCCTCAAGCAGACACAAAGAAACTATGTTTTACAGGGGCGGGGAGAGGGGGGGGAAGCCCTTGGCATTGCGCTGTGATTTCACCCTTTAAACCCCTCTTTTTTTCCCTCCCCATCCACATTTTCCTTTCGAATCTCGTTCGACTCATACGCGTCCCTCCTGAGGACAGAAGATTCCTTGCTGGTTCTTGATTAAGAGTTTTTAAGAAGCCGGGAAGGAAGATATTCTTTGAAACTGGATCTACTGTAGGATGGGAGCCAGCACACAGGACACCGTGTCTTTCAGAGAGGGCCACACACAGTGCCACTCCAGTCATATGACTTCTCTGTCACATCCTGAAGCCATTTCCAGCTCGTGTGCGAGTTTGTACTCCCATTTAGAAGAGGATGGGATATATTGGGAACACACATATGGAAACACTTTCAGGGAATCAGTTTCCATGAAATCCATAATGAGCCAAGTGGCTTCAGATGTGGCAGCGCGCCTCAGATTAGCCAAAAAAAAAAAAAAAAAAAAAAAAAGAAAAAAAGGAGGAAAAAAAAAGAGAGAAAAAGGACAAATCTACCCTTTCAGCCCCTATTTCAGTTTCAAGGGGAAAAAGAAGAAAAAAAAATAATTAAAAACCACTAATGACCTATGGCTACCAAAACAGGGAGCCACAAAGAAATAGAGCTAATGAGAGCCCTCCTCGAGCCCTCCTCCTTCCCCCAAATACCGGCGCTGCTATCAGCATTCCCGCGGCTCCCAGAACGCTCTCCCGGCATCCGTTGGCGTGCCGAGCTCGCGCGGGGCCGGCAGAGCCATGGCCCTGCTTGTGCCGTCGCACCGGGACCTGTGTGGGCAACGGAGAGCATTGCCAAAATCTGCAGCTCGGGCAGAAACCGTTCATTAATTAAATCTCCCTAGAAAGGCTGGATTCAGGAGGGACATCCTCTGGATGAGGTTGGCTGTACCTGGGTCCTATTAAAAGCAGGATTTATGGCGGGGGTGATGTGCCGGGTATTAGGCAGCAATATTACGCAGGGGGTGGGTATTATCTGCCTGGTGTCCTCCAGCGGCCAGGAGCCGAAGGTTAAAGGCAACCCCCAGGTGCCCTCACCCATGGGTACCAGTGAGCAAGAGCCGGGAAGCGCATGGCCCGAGCCTTGCCGATCCCAAACGGCAAAGGGCCGGAGGCCACGTCAGCCCTGGGCAGGAGGGAAGGAGCCAGCTCATCCAAGCTAGCATGGTGCCGGAATAATTATTGCATGGCCAAGGAAGCGGGAAGAAGCATGGAGCAAGTGGCAGGAGTTCAAACGGGAACCAAAGAGATGCTACGTGCATCCCTGTGACAGCTAGCTGCGTTTTTATCACGAGAAAATACCCAGGAATTTGGCTGCTAATTGGGGCCGTATCCTACAAACCCTACTTTTCCTGACAAACAAATGACTCCACAAATAGTCCCTCTGTTTTCAATAGGGTTATTTGCGGTAGGAGGGACCACCCAACACGAGAGGATCAGGCCCTCCGCTCCCTCGCTCGGCAGCTCGCTCGAACCTTCCCCAGCCAAATCCGAACACAAATATCCCCACGAACTGCAAAGGCTTTTCCTCGCTGCTGCTGGAAAAGCCCTGGACGAGAAGCTCTGTGTGGAAAGGTCTCGTGTGCTATTAATACGATGCTCACCCCGACTTCCGCCTCCGAAATGGGGATTTGCGATTTGTTTCTCAGGCTGTTTCTTTCCACTCGAGCCTCGGCACAGTAAACTAACTGAAAACTTCTGCATCAAGGAGAAGGTCTCTTTTAAAGTTTTGCTTGGCTTTGCTTTCAAAGAGTTGTCTGTATATTTTAGAATATGTAGAATTTGCCTTTGATTTAAACCTCTCTCTTAACAATAGACAAGAGACGATTTCTCTACTGGGCGATTTAAACAAAAACAAACATATTTTGGTTACCCAGGCCTTGTTCTCAAAACGTCTTTTTTTTTTTTTTTTCCCAGAGAAAAATCAAACCCTACAAATTGTTGCGCTTCTGGCCAAAAAAACTTAAATTCACAAATGTAGATAGTCCAATTTTTTTTTTTCCTGAACAGTATCGTACACGGAAGAAGAAAAGGCACCTCCCCAGCCCCCAGACATCCATAAAACACAAACCCCCCTCATCTGAACAATTAAAAACACGCTTTTCCCCTCCAAAATAACTTCTCCCTTCAACGGACATTTTCAGCCTCGGTCCCTGTCCACATCCAGGGACACGGATGTTGGGTTTTTTTCTTCCTCCCCGGCATGAAGTCCTGTGTCCCCGGAGGGTAAGCAGACAGACGGACACACCTCGCTGCTTGTGTCCGGAGCGGGAGCTGCCCAGGTGCCCACGAGAGCAGCCGCTCCGAAGGGGATGAGGGCACTTAGCCCACAGAAAGCTTCTGGATGCTGGAGAAATGAGAGGGGAGATACCAGGGAGGCATTTCCATCTTAGGTTAAGGATTTTAGCAGCAGGCGAAGTAACGCTGTTGGAGTGAAAACAGTGGAAAATAACTCACCCAGTGACGGCCAGAGTTTTTTTCCCTTGCAGTGAGAACACATTTCCCCCAAGTAACGTGAACAGCGGTAACATCAGGCCGTGATAAAATTGTCAAACACGTCAGCGTGACTCAAGACCCACCAGTCAAAGGAATTTTGGGAGGCTCAGGCTGCGCAGGAGCCCTGCGGGGGGATGCGTGGGTGAGCACCGAGCCCAACCGCTGTGCCCGTCTCCTGGGGCAGAGCAGGAGCAGCTTGGGGACGTCACCACCCTCGGCACCGCAGGAGCAGAGCTGTGACTCCTGACAAGCCCCAGAGCAAGACTCGCCACCACGCAATGCAGACGTGCCCCAAGTCACCACGAGCTTCAGGGAGACGGAAGGAATCTTTGCAGGCAACCACCAGGTTGTTATAGCTCGAGCTGCTGCTCTTGTATCTGAGGGTCACAAATACTGACCAGTGCGAAGACCTACAGAGGTTCCAATCCATGCATTTAGGTGCTCAATGCCCGATTAGACACCAAACTGCCACCACATTCAGCAGGACAGAGCTTGCTAAGCATGGCTGTACAGCAGGGCTAGAGACACTGTATCCCTTTTTATATTCAGCACATAACCGCTTTAACAATGTATGATTTTCAATCTCATTTAATAAAAGCACTGTAAAGCCCTCTGTATATTTTTTTCATTCATTTCAGACCCAACCTGAGTTTCTTACTAAATTAAGGCAAGTTACTGTAAACTAAGTTTCAATCCATTCTAAGCTTGTCCACACAGCATCTCCATTCATCAGCTGAGCTGAAGCTTAAACCAGCCCAACTTTGAACACCTCTAAATAAATGCTTCTTCTCTATAGTGTAAAGTCTGAATATCGTTTTTATCCTCCCAGGAAACTGGTGATGAGAAAGAAAAACAGACTTTGGTCTGTAATAGCTCACATCATAAATGTGCTTTAGGCTGTTTGCTGTATGGCAGCGGAGGCTATTCCACCAGCAGCTCAAACCACTATTGATGGTCTAAACTTAAAACCCAAGTTACCACGTCTCAGATGATAAACCCCAGCAAGAGGCTCATGGTAAATGTGAGATAACTACAATTCTGTAACAGGGGATTAAGTTAAGACTCACCACCGCCTTGCGCTTGCCATAGGCTGCAGAAATGCACACTCCTACCAAAGCTCAGCTAAGCCTGTAGTTAAATCGGGATAACCTGGCTAGCCTCCGAATTTGGTTTATTTCAAAAGAGAGCTTGGACAACTTCTAACCAGGCTGGTAAAAAACATAAATGTATCATGGAGATACTACGCAGGATAATTTCATACTGGCAAAAAAAAAAAGGCATATGTTATTTAGAAGTTTAGACAGCCCACTTATCCATTAAAGCTGTTAAAAGGGGGAATGCGATGCATTGCTTTCTGGCTCTTGCTACTGATTTGTTTTGTGACTTTGGGCATATAATTTAATTTTCCTGGCTAAATTTTACTTGCTATAAGATGGATATTTTAATACTTTGCATTAGCCAAGTGACAAAGGTCAGTAGCACCATTTGGAAAATACTATGAAATCTTTTGTTGGAAGATGTTGTAAAGTTACACAGACTAAAGGCAAAAACCATCAGACCCTTTTTATAAGCTCTTCAACAGGTGAAGGCACAGAAAAGGTGGAATGCAGACAGAGTAAAGAGAACTTGGCTTAAAATAAGCTTTCAGACGCAAGCCTGATATCTGAAATAAAAGAGAGGCGTATAAAGTCAGCCTGAATTATCGCCTTCAGTTGTCTTAATCTGCTTGAGAAAGCAACAGCTAGAATTGCTTTAAGCTGAACGCTGCGCCAGCGCATCTGCAGAGCAGCCCGGTGAGAGCAGGAGCTGGCCCGGCTGAGGACCAGGCGCCGTGCTCCAGCTCCACTGCGGCTGGAACCGTTTCCTCCATGGGCAAGCAGCCTGTCCTCCAAACAGCTCCAAACCAGTCTGGCCCACCTACGTGGGCCAGGCCAAACTAGGAACTGGTTGGGTTTGGACTACCCTTAAACCCAGCTTCCTATCTAATTTTGGAATCTAATACGATGGCTCCTAAATAGGCTCCGGTGGTACTTAGATCCTCCCCTGCGCTCCGTTTCACCCATAAACGAAAACAACACGGGTTGGCTTTTAGCAGGAATCAAAATGAAAACAAAAACAAATGAAAAAATCCCTTTAGAAGGTGATATTTGAGAGAGGAAGAGGGAAGAAAGGCGGGAAGAGAGGTGCCTTTTTCCCATTGCCAGGATTCCTCTGTGGCTCCTCCGGCCATGCCAGCATCCACATCACAGTTCCCGGGGACTTCCTCTGAGGAACTTCTGCGAGACGCCTCTTCCAATGAGCCATTTCAGCTCAGGCTGATGTTGCAGAGATTTCGGGTCAGCAGCCCTCCTGGTGTTTTTGAGGCACTTGCTTCCCTTCCTATTTGGTAAACCAGTCACCGTTGCAGAAGGTCTAATTTTCAGCCCTCTGTCCCCAGACCA
Organism: Dromas ardeola; assembly: GCA_013398915.1. Lineage (NCBI taxonomy): Eukaryota > Metazoa > Chordata > Aves > Charadriiformes > Dromadidae > Dromas > Dromas ardeola. Next base: position 1,272,317 of record VYZM01023510.1, read on the forward strand.
GACCCCAGCCTTTGCAACCTGCGCCCTCGAGGCTACCGAAATGTTTATGCTCTTTCCCACAGAGGTTTTTTACTCTACACCTTCCCTCTGTCAATGCTGACAAACCCTGCACAGCTCTAGATCTATTCACCATCTTGCCATGACGACTCCCAGTGTATGGCCGGCAATCTCATTCAGAAGCCCAGGGATATTTCAAATGTATTCATAAAGCCCCCATCACTTCTCAGGCATTTATTCATATATTCCTTTACAATGTTAGCTTTGACTTCCTTTGTTTTTAAGTTTGTTTTCTAAAAATCTTTTAGCTGGACCGAAATGATCTATTTCAACCTTAATGAAGCTTTTTTGGCTGGGATTTTTCCTTCTTTGGGACACGGTTTTATTTTTGTTTTCAATGGCAGCAATACACATAACTCGTTGGCTACACTTAACAGGAATGACCTGCAGATGTTCGATCCTATTTCTGCGCAGAGGGGCACAGACCAGATGAACTCATGAGGTCCCCGTCAGTCCTATATGACTATGACACTACAGACCCATAGGAAGCAGAAGAATCGATGTAGCCTCTGGGGTTATTCCCACTTACCTAAGGGTAAGTAGATTCACAGACGTCTGTCAACAGCTATTAAAGACAATGATCCAGATATAAACCTCCAGCTCAGGAAATCCCTACAGGTTGGGAATATATATATTCTGGTTTTGCACTCCAGGGGAACTGAGTCACCACTTTTGGCCATGCTGAGAAGGTGACGGGTCCTGGATGGACCTGTGGCCTAATGCAGTAGAGCTGATCTTCTCCCCCACTCTTAGCTTTTCCAGTAATGACTGCTCGCCTTTTATCACACGCTGCAACGAGCAGCTTTGTGCTTGCTTTCCTGCTGCCCCTGAAGCCTGGGAGGAGGTGAAGAGACACACAGCTACCTCAGTATCCTTCTTCGAACATCACCCTTCTGACCCATGCTCACTCCAACCCAGCTCCAGCGAGGCTGCAGCCGCTGCTATCACCTCATCTTTCCTCAATTCCCTCTTGCATTCTGTTGCGCGTCTTGTAATTGTACTGTATTTAAGAGTGCAAATTCACAGAGGACGGAGATGACCTCTCTTCCC
>VYZM01023510.1:1278130-1329321 GCA_013398915.1 Dromas ardeola
AAAAAAAAAAAGAAAAAAGAAAAAAAAAGAAGACAGAGTGAAAATTGTTATAGTCACCAAGAAAAACATCACAGCATAGCGAGCGCACCAGAAACAGAGCTGGCTTCTTGGGTTTGCCAAGAGCCTGAGACAATATTGCTGAAGCGTGAACTGCTCATTCATTTCAGGAGCTGCTAACACCAAGGCCGTTGCTGGCAATAGCCACAGCATTAACCATTTCTCTGCTTTCCAGAGCACGTAAAGAGGAAAAAGAATTGTATCTTGGGGACAGCACTAATGGCTTCTCTTATTAAGGGTCCTGTCCTGAAATGTGCTTATTACCCACAACATTTAATGAAGTTAGTAGGAATTAAGGGATGCAAGAACAGATACTTCACATGGCCACAGTTTTTACTTAGTGACTGTCCAGTTTTCTGAGCTCCTTAGAAGAAGATAAACAACTTTTCTTTCCTAAAGTTAATATTTTTCAAAGACCAAATTCCCCCCCAAAAAGGGAAAATCCTCATTATAAAGATCATGCGTGTATGTGACATTAAGCAAAATGCAAGGTAATTCACATTCAGGGCTAGAAACCCAAGATGACAACCCATACAGGCCCTCAAGAAAAACCAGCTCATCGCTGTGAGCCACTTTCTCATTAACATATGAACACTAAATCCAAAGGTTCAGCTGGAGTTGCTTCCATCATATGTGGTTTTTTATTTTAAGATTTGTAGGCTTACAAGAATGAAAATTAAATTGTGTAAAGGAACAGTATTGTCACTGATTAGGGCATGGCTGGCATTCGCAGGGTTGCACTTATACTTGCCAGCCCTCAGTGAGCTGGGAGAACAGGAATGTTTCTTAAATTCAATATCCGATGAAGGCCCAGGATGGTCCAAAACGACGCGGTGATATCTACAGAGCAAGACGAATTAATGGGAAAGTCTGGCTACACTCGAACTAGCAAACAGCCCGGGGTCAGGGCCCATTTTCTGGCTCTAAATCCAGCCGGGGTGGTCTAGCCACAGCTGTAATATGAAATCCTTTTGGCCTCCACAATGGGGTGGCTGCCTCCGAGCTGCCCACGGGAACAGGTTCGGGACTCTGCTCATTTCCAAACCACAGCTGGGACCTGTTTGCGACCGTGCTGGCCAACCCCACTCAAAACCAACCTCACTGACAATTTAACAGCACCGGTATTTAACAGCCCAGGCCTCACCACTGTGTAATTTGTTGGTAAAGATACTACTTTCCAGCCATTTTAGGTCAGAGGGATGGGTCTGCAAACTTCTTTTGTTTGGAGGCTAAGCCCAGCATCTCCCTCATCTATCTCAGCTTGTCCTTATTCAATGACACAGCAAATACAAAGACAGCAAAATCCACCCTGTACTCCAGTACAGGTACTCCAATACGTGGGACTGGAGAGTTTGGGCATGGCGGCACGAGGCTAGCATCCCCAAGTGGCAACTATCTGCAAAGAGTGCGAGCCTGGGGCTGGAAAAGGTAGGTTTGGTGATTTGTCCTGCCATTTAGATTCCATTTTAATTTTCTCCCTTGTCATATGGGCATTTGTCAAACGCAGATGCATAGGGCAGGCTCTTCCACAGCCAGCACTGAACGTGTTCATGTTACACTTCCAGGGCAGGTCCTCCAGCATCTTAAGACCTTGACCCCCCCAAGTCTCTCTCAAAGGTGATGCAAAAAGCAAGGGACCAGAGCTTAGGCAGAAGGGTGAGGAGGTCCAGGGAAAGTCTAGGGGGAGAAGAAGCCTCCCCCCTCCCTCCTCAGTATGGGCTTTGAGCAGCCTGGTCTAGTGGGAGGTGTCCCTGCCCAGGGCAGGGGGTTGGAACAAGATGATCTTTAAGGTCCCTTCCAACCCGAACCATTCTGTGATTCTATGATTCTATGATTATATTCTAAACAAAATTACATTCAAGCTCGAGCCCTGCAATCACAGAGCAGGTAGAGGTCAGGGTGAGGCAGACCACGGCAGGGTTAAACCAGGACTAAAGCGTAACAAGGCTGTGATATGGATGTGTTTGTGGGACAATTAAAACATCTTTTAAATCACCTCACCAAAGGCAGACTATCAGATCAGACGTGTCTGTACCTGAACCACTCACCTAGGCTCGCTTTAGAGACCGTGGAGACAAACAGGCTCTTCCAAGGCACTGCCAGGGACCAGTACAGCTCATCTGCCGACTGGTCAAATCCTGCAAATGCCAGTTTGTCCCCACTGACCCAAAAGGGAGCCGAGGGTGACCGTCTCAGATACGGATGTCTACCCTGGGGACATCTATACCCGTACCTCCTTCCCCTGCTGCGGAGCAGCCCTCTTGGGCCTGCAAGAATAACCCGACCTGTACTCCCTGCTCTGAACCTTGCCTGTGCTGAGGACTTGCTGGATCAGTCCCAAAGCTTTATGTAAAACGGCTGTGATGTGTATTTATATGAATCATATACATTAATTACATAATAGACACTCATACTCCCCATCCCACATGCACTTTGGTTATGCATAGGACACAAAGACCGAGTGCATTCGCTATGAATCATGCAATAAGACTAGGTGCCTCAGGCAAAACCCTCTTTAAAATGACCATGTTCATATATTCCCATGGTTTCCACTACAATATTTTTTAATTAAGAATATTAATCTGCTAGGCCACCAACTTTCACTGTCTTCTGGGGAAGTCCGAGCAGACAGATATTTTAATAAAATATAGGGAATCCTGCTCTTTTTATGACTGAGTTGGTGCAATAAGGTAAGTCAATTGCATGGCCTCCTGAGCTTATTTTTTGTTTATTCTTGATATGAACGTGAGACTTATGCACCGGAGAGATCATTGGTTCAAAAGTTGCATGTGTGATGCCAGATAATCTTTCTTCGCTTTGCTTTTCAGCTATTGCTGTTGAATACTGCCCAAATATGGGTGACACATCATTAATTACTTGTACGACACTGCAAATATAGCACCGGTCCCCATTTGGAGAATAAAAGGGGAATACTTGGAGTTTGACAGCCGTGGGCACTCATTTGCACGTGCCTGCAGCATGCATGCAAACATTTCAGTTGTGCAAAGAAATCAATCTAGACACTGACACAACCAGTTCAGCCACGTTACACCAGCCTGCCCGAATAACTCCCCAGGGTTGCAGCCTGCTGCCCTTTTCCTCTCTCCCATGGGACGGAGAACTCCATGAGAACTCCCAGGCCAGGTAGGATGGGGCTTTGAGCAACCTGGACTAGTGGAAGTTGACCCTGGCCATGCAAGGAACTAGATGATCTTTAAGGTCCCTTCCAACTCTAACCGTTCTATGATTCTGTGAATTCTATGGCAGTCCCGTGTCACCTCCTGTCATACAGCCCCAAACCTCTTCTGATGTTCAGCCTAATCTGGGATTGAAACACAGGCGTCCTCATCACCAAGACACGTACCCATCCCAGGATGGGGAGGAACACCACTGTTTTGTCCTTGGGATGGATGTGTTTCTGGTCACGGGAGTACTATCAAAAATAGCTCTTAAGGACTGCCACTGACAATACAACCAGGAACCACGCTTTTGAAGGACACGTTGCTTTATCAGATGGTATGTTTTCAACGTCTGGGTGAGCACAACTTAAACAGTTGTCTAGGCAGAGCCATGGAGGCCGGGTGACGTGAAATTGTAGCAGGTAGGAAGTCCTGTGCCTGTAGGTGTGACATCCAAGGCCTAAGGGGGAAGTTTTACCCATTTTTCCTCCTGCATGATGTTAAGCAACAGGCAGTAAATATGGCATTCATTAAAATTACCTTGTATACTTTTAACAGCCTTGATAATCAGATTTCTGCCACTGTATTGGGAAAGCAAAGTTTGTTTTCATTCAAGGCCTTGTAAAACTCTAATTTCTCCCTCATGCACTGGAGGCGCCTGAAGTTTTCTAACGTTTTTAGTGTTTCTTAGCAGTCTTTTTTTTCCCCCATCAAAGCTCTACTCTCCTCTGAAAGATGTATCATGTAACTGAGTGGAGATTCACTTTTCTCCGTGTGTGAGGGATAAACTGGTTGCTGTAAGGGGCAGCTTTAAACTTGCATTTCTCTCTCTACTTTATACACCAAAGGGGTCGGATCCTGCCTTCCCTCCCTGTGGCACTGCTCGGTAGAAACCCTTGAGAGGAACCGCAGGGTTTGCAGCTGGGGCTGCAACGCGCCTCTGTGCAGCCTGAGCATTGGAGCTTGTCCTCCACCCAGCAACGCCGCTCTGTATTTCTGAACGTCAGCAAACACCGCAGACAACCTCTGGCACTTGTGGAAGATCAAAGTCCCCTTTTTCAATGTTGAATCTAACTGGAAGCAAGTTCCCCAGGCTGGCAAAAAGGAAGAGCATTGCGGAGGCGTCGGTCGAGCCCCCAAAAGATGAAGGGCAAGAAGCGTGGAGGCAACCGACTGTAGACTACAGCAGAAAAGTTCAGTCCGCGGCCACATAATGTACACAGCCAGGTCTTTTAGTCATTCTGCCTGTGCCCACATGCCAGGCGCTCACGTCTGAATACACACAGACAAGCAAGGGCTGCAGGGCAAGTACGCGGTGGTACAGCTGCTGCGGTCCCAGCCGAGCCTCTCCTGGAGGTATCGCTGGGGGCACGATTGCAAAAATAACCCATTCGACAACACAGACCATCAGGAGGCTCCCACTCAAAGGGAACCTGTTTCAGGCCAAACAAAGCATTTCCTCAGCATCACGCCCATCAAGTTCTTTGACCGAAGTCAGCGCATTGCACCGAGAGAGCCCGCAGGAACCTGCTCCACCACCCTCCAACCCTCGGCCCACATGGAGACGTTTGGCATCTCCGAGAAGGCAGAGCGCGCTAGGACCGCAGAGGTTTTTGCAGCTGTTTGTTTGAGAAACAAAGCTTCCCTCCTCCAAGATGAAAGAAATCAAGGAGTCTACGCTAATCAAATCCTACACGCCTGCTGGCTGCAGTTCAGCTTGTCAGCGATGCAGCTCGGTGGAGTGATCAACGTTTCCAGCGCTCTGAGCTTGGTGGAAGGGGAAAACACGACAGCAAGAAATTCACCTGGCTGCGAGTCAAACAGGTGTATGGCGGCAGCATCCAAAATTATAATAATATCTTGCGAACATGCAAAAAAATAGATGTAATAAGACTGATTCTTTGGTTTTCATTAATGAATCATAAAGGCTTTCTTCACGTTACACATGCTTTTTTGGCATACGCTGCTAATATTTCCACACTTGCAAGGTTGGAGTTTTAATACTGAGCCTCCCTCCCCTAAGGTTCCTCATTTTTGGCAAGATATACAAGGTGACTGTGTGCCATGACAGGCTCTATCTTAGTTTGGGGCAATCAGATTACTTCACACAGATGGTTTTATCACTGAGACCATTAGAGATGAATTGCACAGTATGTAAATGTACATTTGTTTGATTAAAAAAAAAGTCTCAGTTCCTTGCCGCTGTCTTGTCTATGTTCCTAAACATATTTCCTCTCTCCTGCATCATTCCAAAGCACAATTTGTCCAATCTTTACCCTAAAGTGACTCAGCTAGTTTCTGATAGGCATCTTAAGTACACATTAACTAAGGAAATAGGCTTTCTTGAGCTACTGGATTGAAATGCGGGAGAATGAACCTTAGCCTTAGCTACTAAAGAAATAAGGCATCTATCAGTCAGGATGCCTAACATCACACACACCACCAAAAGTAAAGCACCAAAAAATAGAGAATATCACAATTACTTTAAAACATGCAAGTAAACATCCTCCTGGGGGTGGGGGGGGGAAGTGAATTTGTTCATAGAATCAGGTTCACAATTTAAAAATAGCCTGATCTGAAATGGACCTAGAGACAGTCAAATGGTACATGCTCAGAGCAACACAGCAGCTCTTCCACTTTGGAAAAAAAAGGGAGTTTGACCCCCGCCCGCCGTGCACTAACCCTGTTATCACCGACTGAGCTTTGCTCTTCTTATTAAGGTTTGTCTGAGGCCACAGAGGCAGCCTCTGCCACTCCTGTTCCTATCTGCATAATTGTTTTAGGCAAAACACAGTCTTTACCTGAGAGGCGTCTGGGCACATCGGTGATGGCTGGAAGTCCTGTACCTCGAGTGGAGGACAGGGGAGTTGTGGAGTGAATGGACGGTGAAGTCATCTGGCTCAAGTAGGATGGGTAAGACTGGTCGTAGGACCATGGCGGGGATGACTGCGCCTGCCTGGGGTCTAGGACAAAAAAAAACAAAAACAAAAACAAAAAAAAAATTTTTAAAAAGGAAGAAAATTTTAGGGCATCAGCAGCCTAATTGAAAGAGGTGGGATTGCTGAACATACACACATCAGTACTATAAGGAATGAGAAATGTAATGAAACACAACCTGCTCCTCCAGGACTCGACCCCTTAAAGTCTCGCTCTGTGCTTTACCCTCCCCATAACAAGTTTTGGGGGAAATGAATGGAGCAGTGAGTTGAGTTTTAAAAGATGCAGCAGCTGTGCTGCAAATTCCTGGTGTCTGTCGTCCGGGTCTAACAGCGTGTTATACCAAGACTCGCCAGTCCTCGAGGGCTCGGACTGAGAAGCAGACAGCAAGTGCAAGACCCAGGTCTGAGCTTGGGGCGCGGACTTCAGAGGTGGGGAAACTCTACAGTCAGCACTTGGCACGCCTGTCAAGTTGTTATCCAGTTCAAACATTACACAGTAGTGTTTTCAGTGCTGAAAATACTACCCAAGAAGGAAAACGTCATTAATCTTATCAGCATCCATCCAAAAATGTCACATTTGGATGCTGGCCCAATTACCTACAGTCACCTCAATTACAACAATAAGAAAGCAAATGGTTTGGGATAACTATTGGAAGCTAATGATGCCTTTTGATGTATTTGCTACAGCTTACTATGGAGGAAATGATTTTAAGGATAAATACAGTTTATTTTTTGCTGAAGCACTGGCAGATTGCACTGAGTGAGAGAGAGGGCGACCTAGTTTTACTCACTGGTGGTTGGATCTATAAACCATTGAACTCTCAGTTAATATCCAGTGATAAAGGTACCACTGAATGCCTCACAGATTGTTATTTTTATTTCTTTATATTGATAAAACCAAAGCACTTTTAAGCCCAAAATTTGTTTTAGGCACTGCACGATAAACAGAAAACTGCCTCTGAACTGGCTCATAGAAATTGTAACACATCCCTCCAAATTCTCCCCAATATTTTTGGTGAAGCACATCGGGTGCACTCAATTTGAAGAACCTGCTATATCAGAGCACTGTGTTAGGGCCCTACTTTGTAGACAGCAATGTGATAGCCACATGGCATAAGCAAAGGCACTTCTTCAGGAAATTCAACTTTTTTTTTTTTTAACTTTTTTTTACTTTTTTTTAACTCCTTTCCCTGCTCGTCCACACAGCAAAACCTTGTCGTTTCAGCTATTCCATGTTTATTTTTTCTGTTCAGACATGATTTGTTTGAAGAGATGTCTGGAAAGCAGATACTTCCTTGAAGCAAAATAACTATATAGATATATAAAAAAAAACCCCCAACTTTCCAATTTAATTTTAAGAGGATTTTCCTGGAGTTTGCCACTTATATTAGAGCTGAGTAATATAAATGGTTAACATAAACTCCTCAGAAATCCTAAGGACACTTGATCATTAAATGTAATGAACTTCTTTGTTTTAACAATTTCAAGGCTAGGGTTGTATAGATTGGCGCGGGTTCAAATCTGACTGACTGCTCGTTGTTATATCTGATATCGACATATTTCTCTGCCTCATTCCACTACTATAATTCACCATTCAGTCGATGGTAAATGATCTTCAACTGGGAACGGAAAGCCTAGGCTTGCTGGGAAAACAATCTTAAAATTAATGATGTGTCAGGAGCACAATCTCAAATCCAAGCTCCTTCAAACTCCACGAGCTTTTCAATCTCTGCTTCCGAATCCAAAACAGAGACCCTTAAAGTTTTGGGTTTAGGTCAGCTCCAACAGTGGGAGGAAATTATATAGCAGGTAAAGGCTAGGAAAAAAAAAATCACGGCACAGGCTGTTTTCACAGGATTTTGGTCTAAGATGGTGAAAATGTCAGGAAAGGAGCTGCCTTCTGGAGGTTCATGGCCACTTCTGGTAGTGCAATCCTCATAGCATGAGAAGATCTTGAGCACCTCTGGCACCCTCACCACTTTGAGCACCCATGTGAGACTTGGTTTTACACCTAACATCCTTATTCCAACAACTGTGAATGTCTGTGCAGACACAAGAAAGAGGAAAGGCAAAAAGTGGTATTTCAAAGGCTCATGTTGTCTTTCAAAACAACATCTCATCCTACACTGTCAGAAGCAGAATATGGGGCTGTATGGACCATCAGTTGACCCAAAAACGTACCCTATATTCTTAAGACATCTAGCTTAAATTTATATGTGGCTTCTATGGCTCATTCCAACCTCACAGTTGCAATACCACATTTCTTTTTTAGATATATATATTTTACTTCTGCTCTCCATGAGTCTAATACTGTGAGATTTTAAACTGCAAAATATCTTAGAGGAAGAGAAAAAAGAGTATGGATTGTTAGTGAAGACACTGTGCTGTGACTTAACTGCTTCTGGCCCTGAAGCAGATCTCCTGTTGGACCTGGGTAACCCACACAACCTTCATTTGACACAAATTCTACCTAAATTTAAGGACAATGATGATATATTGCATATTTAGTTGGTCATTTTGTTAAGGTGCAGGCACTGTGTGAGTACCTCACTCACAAAATAGGGCGCTTATCTTGGCTGGCCGCTTTCAACCTAGATATGCAGGCGCAAACTTCAGCCCCTTTGAAAGTAGAATGCAATCAACTTAGCTCCAGGGAAACGAGATCATGTCTTCTCAGGGAATAGGAAATAATAAAGAGGAAAATCCGCAACCAAATCAAACATCAGATGACGCATCAAAGCTCAGTGACTGAGGAGAAGGTCACAATACCCCAGACTGGAGAGTAACTGTGATCCCTCCACACCGAGGCATGGCTGAGGTCATTGCTGAGGCAGCGTGGAGAAATTTGCCCCAGGGCTGACTGGCTTCAAGAGTTATCTTTGGGCCGTTAGGAAACTGGAAAGTAAAGATACAAGTTTCAGCAGATCCTAGGGTAAATGCCCTACAACCGGCATCTGCTGACTGAGCAGCCAAGGTATGCTTGGACATGAGAGGAGAGAGCAGCTAAATGCCCTCACCTTGCCAAGTCAAATGCCCTCACCTTGCCAAGTCAAAGGTGATCTGCTAGCCCACAGGGTAAACGTCACTGCTCAGTGGCATTGCCCAATCCCCACAGTAAAACACCGTGAGGCAGAGTCCAAAGCTGCCCCGTCTCGTCCTTGAAGGTGGACATGCAGTTGGGCCTCATGTGGCACCCTTTCGTCCCACCAGCAGATGTTCCTTGCAATGCTGCTGGAGCAGAGACTTTGTCCGCCGAGGCCCAACCAGCCCATCTCTTCTGGTCCTACATGCCACCAAACCTCCTGGGGGGGAAGGAGGGTGCTGGGAGCACCACAGAGAGGTGCCAGCTGCCAGAACAGCACTTTCAGAGCAGATCCTTCTGAAGAAAATACAGCGATGTTCTTAGGAGGGTCACCTCCTCCTCACTCGGGCATGGAAGAGGTGGAGTGACTACTACCAGTGAGCAAGAAGCTACGAGCAGATTTATGAGAGGTTTTCCTTGGCCTCCTACACCAGAGACCAGCTTCCCCATTCATTCCGGCTGGCTGGCTCGTGCATGTCCTCCGGGGCCCTGCAGGCCAGGGGCTTTGTGCCGTCACCCGAAGCACCATGTGCTCTGCAGGCACAGCACATCTTCCCAATCACGAAAAGCCCAGAACAGATGAGAAACCTTAGAGCTCTGAGGCAGAGCAAATGTGGATTCCTCCCTAAAGAAATCCCTCCAAAACAAGGGAAAAATCGAATATAAAAATACAGCAAACAGCTGGGGAAAAAGCCCCCCCATCTTCCCATACAGCAGCCACGGGGAAGGGCTAGGAGAGCATTCAACAACAGCAAAGGAGGCAGAGGGCCACTTTGAGTTGGCATTTGCACTTGAAAATTTTGGAGTGATTACTAAGAGCAGTCCTCCTTTTGTAAACATTTCTGTTATGCCTGCGTGGGTGTGAAGAAAAGAGCGGCTTTCAGCATATTCGCTCACAACAGGGCATATCATGTGTATGCTAAGAAAGCCTGGGCACAGCTCGGCTGAAACAAGTCAGCGGGACGAGGTCTGAACTAATGCACAAACGGCTCCGTCCTGTTTGCACTTCCAGGTAAACCTCGTCGAAGCAGGAAATCCTGAGTGTTGCAAATCATTTTGTGCCTCGGTTTTACTGCCGCATTTATAGTCAGTGGGAGATACACACGGTTCTTGACCCTTGTGGTCTGTGGTTGACTGCATCAATGGACATTGATGCTTAACGGACAATAAGCCGTTTTGAAAATCAGTCTAAGATCGGACACACTGTATCAAACTAAAAAAAAAAAAAAGAAAGAATGAAAAAAAAAACCCAGTGATCTGTTCTCCCACTGATGACATTGGCTCTCCAGCAACGTGACTTCTCTTCCTTCAATGGCAACGTTCTGAAGTGTCAATGGAGAGAAGAAAAAACACATAAATAGCCCTGAAGAATGAGTTTTTCCACTGCTTTGGCACTGGATTATGAAGCACACAGATTTATTATAGGGAAAAAAAAATCAATTTCCCATTTCCCAAACTGAGTTACATGATCAGAGCATGATCACAGGCTGGCAGCTCCTTGGCATACCGCCTGTAACACCCCAACGCGACACACGTGCACGCACTTTGCAAAGCCACTCTCATTTAAATCCAGCCATCAGCTCTAGTGCTGGCTGCTGCAGATTGTATTAGTGCTACTGCCATACTAAAAATCAAGCTGTCTGGAGCTATCTTTGGTAAACACTTAAAGCAAATTTCCTCACTTCTGATCTTAACAAAGCCAAGATGACTTTCTGCATGAGTAACCCAACTATTGTTGTAACCCCCCCCCCCCCCAGCAAAACAACAACAACAAAAATGCAACCTCCTCCTCTTCTCGGACTATTTCTTAGGCATCTTCAAAAGCCCAGGGCTTGATCCGAATTGCCCAGTTCAATCAATGAAGTCAATTCCAATGGAGTTACACCCCAATGTACAGAAGTGTAATTGAGACCAGATTTTGCCTGAAGAACCTCTAAAACCATTTCTCCTCCCACTGCAAGAGTCACATTTCTAAAAGAGGAAAAAAAAATAAACTAAACAAGTTTAGTTGCCAGTAGGGCAACTAAATTGTAAAGGAGGGGGGGAAACAAAGTTAAAAGAATACTTTAATTGGAGGGACACAAGCTTTACCAAATGGAGGTTCACAATGGCAACTCGCCAGTCGCCTGAAGGATGCAATCAATTTGTACAAAATCCAGCAGACTGCAGCCACCCTTGTGTTCACAGCAGCAGAAATCCCAGCTCCACCACCTCATCCACTCCGTCTTGGAGCTTTTATTCCACGTTACAGCAAGCTGAAGGCAATATCCACCCTATAAGCCTATTACTTGGGCTGTTTCTAAATTATCTGCTCCAGGCAACCACGTACTTTGTCTGATGCGCTCTCAGATTGTTGTGCACCAGCTACAAACTGGGCTGTGCTTCAGAGTTCTGCTGGTCCCAGTTAAAACACGGCCAACATGTGCGCGGTGCCGGTCTAGTAACAGCGACACCGTTTCTGTCTCAGACCTGTCCTGCAGCTGATTGTGTCGGAGAACAGACACCGGTCTTTGAGGCAGATGCTGCACAGCTGCATATCCAGAGCCCAGGACAAGGCTGTGATGAGCTGGGCTTTCTGCCTTCTCCCGAACCTGCAAAAGGGCAGCTTCCAGCCCATTGCCTGCAAGTCCTGAACGGGAGGAATTAAGGAGGGCCCAGCTGGTACCATCCTCATCCTCCATCTGACAGCTGAAGGTGCTTTCTGCCCATGTTCTTCCCGGCAGACCCAGTTTACACAGTCCCTGAAACCAGTCCCTGCCCGCCTGTGGAGATGGGTCCCCTCACTAGCTTTCAGCTAAGCCACCTCTGAAGCCTTTAAATCTGCTTCCTACTACCCTAAAAATGATGAGGAACTGAAGCATAGCATAACCCTGAAGCGCAGGGGGAGGGTAAGAGGAAAAGGAAAAAAAAAAAAAAAAAAAAAAAAAAAGATTTCACAGGACCTGCTTTTGAGTGCTGCTATTTCAGTGATGAAAGTCACAGGTTGCCCATAGATCAGACGGTGCCACAGCGGTGATGGAGCATGAAACCTCACTTAACTCCCACTTCGCAGTCCCCGCAGCCCAACCATTACGCCCGTGGCTTTTCCCGGCCCATAGAAGCTAATCCTCACCGGTTGCGTTTCAGGAAAACAACAGTTTTCCTCGTTTCATACTGAAACACTGATGCAACAGCTCTGTGTCTGAACGGGAGTGTAATCGGATACGTGAGCAAGTTGAGCGAGTGCCGTTAGGGAAAGGGAAAAAAAAAGAAAAAAGCAAATATACCAGTATCCAAATGTGAACAGACAGGATTCCTGATTTACGGGCAGCAAGCAGGGTTCAAATTGAATCTGCGTTGCCTCAGCAAAGGCATCTGCTTATTGGACGATTTGTTTTTTAATGACCCTTCGATGTTGCTTTTGCAGAATCCTAGTTAAAATGCCATGTTGAATAAGGGCAACTCTGTGCCTTGTACTGCCACAGCCCGGTCCTGTGGTAGGTTTAGGACTGTGCTGTGATTTGTAAAACCTCTACTCTGATACTCTAGGAAAATAAACACAACCCAGACAGAGAAAAGAAATATAAGAGTGAACCCCAAAGTGCTGAGTTATTTCAGGCTCAGGTGTGGGCCAGCCAGGCTTTAAATATTATTTCTGTTTAATCATGCAATAGCTATGCAAGACCTCAAGTGGAACGAAACAAAAACAGTTTATGTGCTTACCAGCAATAATACGGATTTTGTCATAGGAAACCAGTATTTACTGTTAAAGTTATTAGGAATTAATTATTTTCTCTAAATTACTAGGCAAAAAGATTAAGAAATCAAGGTATTTTTAAAGGAATGCTTGGCTAATTCCAATAAAGGTAATAAAAAAAATCCTTGCTTTTCACACAAGGGTCTATTCTCCTTTTAATACATACCCAAGCCACACCAGCCCAGTGACTATGTTAAGAAGCCAGTGGTACTCCCACTGAATATCGCACCACAACAAGGAAACTGGTGGAGATGGAGAGCCCAAACAGCTCACTCCCTACTACCACACCAAACAGCGGACGTTTAGCAATTTCCCATGGTCACCTCACACCCGATCAAAGAGCTGCCTCGTCTGCGGCATCACCTTTGTCTCTCCTGGGCAGGGTTTGTGTGGTACGAACATCCATTTATCCCAGAAGAACTCGGAGGGACTGTCCACAAAAAGCACCCCAGCACTTTGGTGGAACATCAAAGCACATAGAGCTTTACAGATTACAATCAACGTCCTGAAGAGCACCAAAAAGCCTTGTGGGGAAGGCAGCACGATTCACAGAGCTTGCACCGATGTAACATGCTCATGCTTCATCGCCTTATTAAATGGGAGGGCTACCAGAAAGCTAACAAGTAGCCTTTGAGGGCTTGGTGTTTGACTCTTCTAAATTGAGGAGGAGAGAAGAGTGGGGAATAACATGGCAAATACTGTATCAAACCACTTATTCACTTCAAACTTTAATAAGCAGCCGAGTCCTCACTGTTTTGGGGGAAATTAGAGCAATTTGGGATTCTAAAGTATCCCACGACTGTATACCTTGCCATAATCCACGATAAGAAAAGCACATAATCTATGATAAATGGCAAAGTCAGCCTGCCTTCCTCGGCTCAGCTCACTTCCCTCTGCCCTACTGGCACCGCATCTTCCCTCTCTCGATAAGGTTTCAGCCGGTGCTTTGAACTGCTGACTCTTAAATTTGCAGAGAAGACAGCGAATGCCACACAGCTTTGTTTCCAGTCAGGCTAATTTAAAGCTCATCTGAAGTTTTCACCTCCCGGATCTGTAAATGCTGCTGCTGATTCATAAGGAGGCAGAGAAGTACTCTATTAATCAAACCCAGCAGAACATTTTCTACAGGAGGCATTTATGTGAATGAGAGCAGCATATGAGGTTACACTTAGCTAGGAAGAAAATTACAAGGGGATCTCAGTTCTCGTGCTTCAGGGCATAAGCTGATCACCAGATGGGGTCAGGAAGAATTTCACTCTCCTTCGTTCCTAGATATAGTGTTGCACAATAGGTAAACTATGGAGGCACAAGGAAGAAAGAAAAAAGATGATTATAGCCCCAGATTTTCCCCCTGCTTTCTCGGGAACTACATCCCCAAACATCGCCAGACCGAAGACAGTATGTTAGAAAAAATATTGGGTTTTAGTTTGGCAGTTCTTACCCGAAAAATGATATGCACAAGAGCCCTGACTTCACATGTCCAATGAAAAAAACACTTAGCCCGGACGAAAAACCTGCTCTGGAAAGCTGGTGGGCAGAAGGTACCTTGTAATGAGTACTATCGACATACTTAATGTATTATAAACATTTTACACTAGTTAAAGCTAGACTTCTAGATGTGGAAGAACTTTGCCACAGCTCATGTGAACAATTTTTTCATTTCAGTTCTCTGGGTGCTTTGGGTTCAAATTAACCCACTTCTCTTCCTTACTGCAAATTAATAAACCAGTTGAACTTAAAAAAGAAGAAAAAGAAAGAAGAAGAAAGCCACAACACTCTGTTAAAACCACTAAGTTTCAGCTGGTATCATGTCAAAACCACTTGAAACATGAAACCAGAAATCTTCCTAAGTTGACTCAAAGACTATGTATACACTAGGAGTGCTTACCAGTAAAGGAATACTGGTATGTAAGATTGGCACAGGTCTCCTGGTATAGATGCAACTATAGCAGCAAAACTGAGTTTTAAACTGGTCTAATAAATTGAGTCAAGAGTTTTGTTGATGGACTTGCATCTAGCTGAAGTTCTCCAACAATTCTAAGCAAGTGAACTGGTCAGGGGCAACACCTCTTCACATCCTGGATAGACGCAAATACGTCAGCGCAAGTTTTGAGTGTAGAAATGGCCAAAATTAGGTAGAGGTTGTTTTGACACTCTTTAGAAAAAAATAACCAGGTCTGAATTGAAAGAAATGACAAAATCGGTTTGTTTTGTAGGCTTCATGGTTTTGTCGCAAACTTCTGGCATGGCTGCAGTTAAACATCTTGTTTCGGTCTTATAATCTGTGACACATGGTACTTTATGATTTCTCTCAGCACAATGAAATCTGTCTCGCAGCATGCAATCATAAATGTTGCATACAACCCTCACAAGCAACCTTTGGAGATTTCCCCACAACCCAGTTCATTTATCGTAACAGTGGTCAGCACTGGTGCTAGAAGGAAACCACCACGTGAGGAGACTGTATTATTATTCCAACATAATATTCCAATATTCCAATATAAAGACCGTTAAATGCTGGCTGATTCCCTCAACACCAGTGCAAAATAAAAAACGCTGAATAAAAACGTTCATTCTAATAGGTACTATTGCACACAGGGAGGACAAGGCAGAGCAACATGGCAGTTAGAATTACACCAGATTCCTACTCAGTTTACTCAGATTGACTACTGTGGACTTATGGCAAAAAGATATTTTAAAAAAAAGTAAGACATTTTCAGCTTCAAACACTAAAGAAAAATCCACTTCCCACCTAGCTTTGACTGGAACACATCTCTCACTCTGTAACAGCCTCTTTTACTGCAGTTGAGACACAAATATCCATAAGCAATTACTACCATTGCCTGTGCAAGTCAAACCTATGGTTCTGTCTCTTACCTGTAATCTGACTCTGTCCTTGTGGATTAAAAGGACTTGGTGCAGAGTTCAGAGAGGGCCGTGGGCTCTGGGTCGGGACCCCTACTCTCATACTGGGATGAGGAATGCGCCCTAAATCACTGAGGCGTTCAGAGAACAAACTAGGTTTAGAGTCATCAAGCTTCTGTCTGTGCCCTGGAAACAGCAAATCATAAAATAAAAGCGTTAATAACAGGATTTAGTAATTTAACACACCCAAAAAAAACCCCAAAATGGCCTCTAAGGACCTGTTATTAGATTTAACGGACTTTAAGTATCTCAGCTACCCCCAATAACACAACGACATCGGTGGGGTGATTTGTGTTTTGGGCATGGTTGTGCTGCTGAAAGCCTTATCGAGTACAACTGTGCCCATACAAATGTGTAACATGTTGGAATTTGGATCAAAATAAGCACTTAGTAGAACACCCACACAAGGTCTTTTTTGGTTTTTTTTTTGCGGCTTTAACTACACTAGGTAGTTAAAGTGGTAAACTTTCTTTTCCAAAAGGAAGCCTCATATGTAAGTACAAGTTATCAAGTGGGACAATTATTCCATGCCTGGTCTATATGTTGTGGATTTTTGCTAAGAAAATGCAAGATTTTCTTCTCCCCTTATTCTTTTTTCTTTAACTCTGTCTCAGTTAGCCATTAGCTTTCATTCCTCTGGGAGATTTTCCAAAAAGTAAATAGTCACTGACATTTGAGAAGAGCAGTATCACAAGGAAAACCTTCAAAGCTGCTGGCCAAGACTGGGTCCTGCACTTCCTTGCATGGTCAGACTTCCTCAGTGCTCCTACCTCTCTCCCCAAAAACAGGCTACCTGCCCTCGTGCCGTATGGCCGCATCGGGAAAAGTCATTTATGGGTGCTGGGTTGTCAAAATGTAAAGGGGGAAAAATGACAAAAGCAACAGGATGCCCCAAATGGTACTGCTCAGGTTGTCATTGAGATGTTTCAAGAGTAAAGGCTTTATTTCTCTGATTGTACTTTTGCTCCTAGGTTTAATTTCTTTCCAAAGTAGTTACAAGATGCTCCTCGCCTTTGAATGTGAGGCGCAGAAGGTGTTATTTCTAGCATTCAACATATGGAGAAACAGGCATGCATAGAGATTAAGGTCAGGACTAATTTAACTTAACTTCAGCCATTCATAAATCAGGCTTCTAGTCTAAACTCTTCTAATGTAGACTTCCTCTACAGTTAATGGAAAGAAATAGCTACTTCCAGAGGGCAATTCATCTCATTTGTCTCTGACACCAGTCTTAAAACGGGATGATTCACCTTCTGAATTTGCTTTCTCTTCCTTCTCTGATCAGAGAGGGAGCACACATGACTAGTTTAATTAGACACTCTCACCATTAGTCAACATTAAATGGAATTAATCTTACCCTAAGTTCCCGACCAAGGTCACACAAAAAGCCTCTGGCAGAGCTGAAATGCGGGCTCAGAACCCTGATTGCAACCCAGAACCACATCTGCCTCCATCCCTGTAAGCAGTGCCAGGGCACAAGCACGAGCAATAACTGGGCAGGATATTTTTATGCTTTTAACATTAAGAAGAGTCCTTGGTAGAGTTTGGGCTTGAACCCTTCCAGATGATCCCCAGTGGCTTGCAATAATCCACATTGTCCCTCAGCAGTGTAAACACAGCCATCTGTCTGCAGGCTACGAGAGTCCAGCTTTGCAGACACGGTCAGATTGTCCCATCAGTTTTAGGGCCAGAGAACCAATTCTGGCACTGGTTAATTTCTTTTAAAAGCATAAATGAGGCCACTGAATCTTGAGACTGAACTATCAGTCTACCACTCTTTAAAAAAAGGCATTTTAACAGTACCTCTCACCACAGTACTGAAGTACATGGGTTCACATCATCTAACTGGGACCATGGTGCCTACATGACATATAGGCAAAGCGATGTCAATACTGAACAGCTAAATCCAAACTAGGCTCAGCGAAATCATGGTTCTAGATAGAGAAGTGAAGGATTCAGGCTGGGAGATGAGAAGAAACTGAATGGAACTTAATTTTGGAGAAGCTTCTTTAGCAATTTAAAAAAATTAATTAGTTGACCCATTAGTTTGTACTTTGAAGTATGATTTTTCTCCCCCAGGATGACTCAGCCTAAAAGCACAGGGTAGGCAGGAGCTTTCTCCTTAGGGAGAAGGTGCTGCTCTATGTTGGAGCTGACATGGGTGGCTACTCCTCTCCTCAGGAGGTATCAATCACTTCCAATGGGGAATGATTTTTGGTGGGCTTGTAACAACGCCGTAACGGCAGCTTATTTAACAGGATAACACCTAACCTGGTAGTCTTTAGCATTATCTTTTCAATCTATTTAAATTACAACTTGTACAAGCTGGATGCTGCTAAATCTGAAGGAATGACTTTCAGGCACACGTGCAGTCAGTATTCTCTTGGGATCTCTCCTTCTCCATCTTCTCTTCCTCCACAGTTTCTATGTGCTTGCTTTTCCCTTTGCCAGTTGCACTTTTCCCTCTGTTTTTTTAAAGGCATCTCCTTCCCCTCCCCTTTTCTCTTCTACTTGTTCCTAACCACATTTCGGTAAATTCAAGAGAGCTCAAAATAAGGCAAACACGATTAGCCCATCTCTGGCCTCACACGCCAGGGCTGACTTTATCTGCGAACGAGTCCACCCCCAAAGTGAATTTTATTTTGAATTTTCAGAGAAAAATCTTTTTGCTAAAGCATCACTAACAAACCAGTGCACAAGCTATTTTAACTGTCTTCAGATAACTCAATGAACACCTGTTATACAGGTCACTGCTCCTGCACCAACCTGTGCCGATAACCCCCACCTTTGTTTTCGTCACACTCTGTTTGCCCGTGGGTAGCTTTGCTAGAAAGAGCTTATATTTAATTATGTGTATTATTATTATTATCATAATGAACTAGGTCTGTCAAGGGGAAAAAAGAAGGAAAAGAAAAAAAAAGATAAAAAAAAAAGAAGGGAAAAAAGGGAAAAAAGAAGAAAGGTTCCCACATCTGGTTGAATTGAAATGATCTAGAGATGCGTGGGTTTGGGTGTTGCCACCTCCCCCACACCCCAAAAAAAAAAAAATGTAGGGAAAAGAGAGTTCTATGCACATCTGGAAGACCCCAGGCATCAATGGAACTGCAAGTCCCCAGAAACCAGCAAGGGGCCGAAGGCAGACTTGCCTTCCCCTTCTGGACATTTAAAATTTAGGGTTGTAACATGGAGTCATGTTGTGACAAAGAGATCCACAGAAGGAGCCACACTCCCCCAGTGAAATGTCCCAGTGAGATGAGATTACATTACAGCTTTGCACGTTACGGGTTACTGTGCTTTGATAAAAGCTAAGATGTGCTCATGTTGAAAGCAAGCGGGAAACTCAACAAAAACTTCATATTCAGGAGGTGCTCACAAAGAAGCGTAGGCAACTTAAATAAATCTCTTGCCCTGATTCCTGTGCAGAAAATAAAATAAAATCCCATTAAGTACAGAGAAGCCATGAGGTATGGGCTGAAAACGCTCTAAAAAGGCCTTCTGAGTAGCACATAAGCAGCAGCAATGAAATATGTGATACATGTTTAAAACTCATTCCACAAGCTGCTTTTCATCTCTCTTTGATATATGTGTCCGTTGACAGAGAAATTCCTGATCCCAGGGGAGCGTGCTAAGAAAAGCTCTATTCCTTGGTCTCAGCCATGAGGTGTAATTTTATTTCAGGAAAAAAGATTAGGGTAGCAAGTGTGGATAGCTCGGGGAGAATCTGTGATCGGCTGCAGCAGTGAGTACATTAAAAAGCAATATAAAGCTACATAAAGAATAGGATAAAATAATGTTGCAGCTATCCCAATGCCTGCAACACTGCATTTGGTGCCACTCGCTCTGCTGCAGGGACAATTTTGTGGAATGGATTGGGGCTTGGAGGGGGAACAAAATGGTTACGAACACAGGCAATCTTGGATACAAAATGTAGCCCCAAAGATTGAGGTTGTCCCACGAGTTACTAAATACGGATGGGACCCAGTGGCTATTGGAATACATCAGGTTACAGGCAAGAAGATAGGAAAGAGACGAGAAAAACTGAGAGTTAATAGGCAAAAGTTATACAAGCTGTTATGATTTGTCTGTTGTCGTAGTAGAAAACATGATAGATCTTAGAATCCATTATTTGCTCCAAAATGACGAGTCTCTCACCGCTACTCAGCTATTTCAAGCCAAACACCAACCTGAGTATTAGTTTCTGGAGACAGAAAGCATTGCCATCAACGCACCCCAGTACCAGTTTTGGCCATTTTACATGAACCAAACCAGAAAATAGTCCTGAGAGAGTACTGCAGCCAGCCAGATGGTGCTCGCCAGTCCAGGACGGCCTCAGAACATGTTAAAATGGCCCACAGAAGCTAATGTACAATTATCACATCCCAGGCATGGCAGAAGATATGAGGAGGCTTCATCTCCAGCGTAATCATTTCAGTTTAAACTAAACGAAGGAATGTCTTCCAGATCAAAGCAAGGCAATCTTGAGTCTGCTGGATGTGGTAACTGGAAAGGGACGTGAGCTCGTCTCTCATCACTGAACTTCCACCGCTCCGCTGGAGAAGTCAAGATGTAAATCGGGCCATGGAAGAGGCTGACTTGCAGAATGTAAATGTGGTGTTGATGCTTGAAGATTTTTACCTCCTCGGGGAGGAGGGGTGTGCGTTTTTATCTTTCAGCTTGTGGGTGTGGAACTGAAAACTAATCAGATTATGCTACACGTGGCCGCGCCAGATGCTGACACTCAGGGACTCCCTTTCTTTGTACCATGTACACCACCCACCAGTTTTTGTGTGTGTGTGTTTTTTTTTTCTGGTACCAAGGAGATCTGGTTACCAGATTTTCAACAGATGCTTTTATCACTCTCAAGTGGGTTAGCTATTTTCAGTCATCGCCCAGTTCTATCTTTTTTGATTTTGCCTCAAAACAAGAAGTATCGTGGGAGTCAGGTGTCTCCATAAAAGAGCCAAGGGAAGGCAGAAAGGTCATGAAAGTAAGAACCTGGGTTCTCACCTGCTGGGGACGCATTTGCTGGGACATCCCAAACAGAATGGAGGGTGATGACCCAACATGAAATACCACCATGGTTTCTGCTTGCTATATGTTATGAGTGCGCTCAGCATCAGCTAGTGAAGTTTGGAGTGTCTCTCCATGGAGTGACTGCAGCCGGAAAGAGCGAACAAAATAAAAATCCTTTGAACACCAGGGCCAGGAACTGAGGCTTTCTATGGCTCTGGGTTCAGTGCTGAGATTGAAAATGAAGAAAACTTTAATGGAAAAGGGGCTTTCCTCCAGGCTAAGGGGTGGCAGAAAGAAGAACCACTTAGTTTACAAGCTATGAATTGATAGCCTATACAATCCAAGCTTTCCATGACTTCAAGAGAAGAACATCAGAGACCAAGACCCAAGTTTTGATTATTCCCACTGTTCTCCAAAGGTAAAGCACTTTAAAAAGGTAAAGAATGGGCACATTTTTTCCTACTAACACTATATGTCTTTGAGACAAGCACTCTGGTTATGTCTCCTGTAACACAGCAGTGACATACTTCTGTGTACACGCTGCAGAAGACAATTTCACACCACAAAAAAGATAGGTTACGTGTCCTCTGAATTTCATCACTAATTCTTCTTAAATTCTCTTCCTGCATTTCATCCCAGTTGGTCCTATGGACCAGATGTAACTGGAAGATACTGATATGGGCTTGACTGTGAATTCAGATACAGGCTTGTAAAGCTGAAGTCAAGGGAGCCGCATTTATGCCACGGTAAAGGAGTTGAGACCTGAGCCTAAGGCTTCTGAACAGCTGTTGTGCAGGGACTGGATAATGCTGAGCACTCAGCATGAAGCAGAAATATTCATTGTTCTGTTACAAATTTCAGACAATACATCATTGCAGCAAGATGTCACTCCAAAGCAGTGTCAATCTACGCTCTGGAGGTAAAAATAAGAGCACCATAAATCAGCAAAAGCCCAGAAGACACACGTCAGCTCTTTGCAAGGAAAAAACTCCGCAGCAAGACACAAGGGTCCCTCTTTTGTCCCTTGTCTTCTGATAAACTGTCATCCCCGGGCTGGCTTCTCCCAACCCAGTCCTACCGAGCGCACCGAATCCAAAGTTCATGACAAAAAACCCGAAACACAAAAGAGCCAAGCAATTTTTACCCAGGAAAGGGAAAAGCTTGGAACCCTTCCAGTCTCTTGGGTAAAGACACAATTATGAGAAGAAAAATATAATCCACCCAAGAGACATAATTACCTAATTAGGCCATAGGCTGTGCATAGGAAAGGTTCTTATAGTTCATAAAACAAGGAGCTACATAGGTGCAGTAACTACAGTTAATTCACTCAATGGAGAAAAAAAAAAAGATGTTTGTTTTTTAAATAGCTGAGGGCACCACTTAGCATTAGACTGGAGATCTTATTCTCCTGACTGTACACGGAGCCCTATTAGTGTCAACGGGAGCCGCTCAGACGCAGGCAGAAAACAAGACCCTGTCCCTTTTTGTTCTGAAAAAACACATATTTTTTTTTTACCCAAAGCCAGTAAGCCCTGTACCTGAAACTACTGCAGAGAAATAAATAAAGACAGAGGAATGTACGCTGTGGATGGGCTCAGTTCCTATCCAACGGATCTAACGTGGCCCATTGCCAAAATCCCACCGAGCTCCTCCTCCCTGACCCCTGCTCTCCCAAAGGTCTGCAGAATACTGGTCCGGCTCCAAAAGGGCCAGATCCAGCTCCCAGGGGAACCAGTTACGCTACTGTCTTCCAGGAGCTGTGGCTCCAGCCCAGGGTGAGCAGAGGCAGGGGCAGGTTTGAACCTCAGCGTAGAGGTCAAGCCCGCAGAGCATCTCTGGTGTCAACGGTCATCTCCCCACTGACTTACTGGGAGCACAAGCAAATTTCAACTCAGCTGCTCTCGCAGGCAGCCCGCCCAGCACAGCAGGGAGTCACAGCTTCCCGCAGGTCGAAGGGAGGAAGGGGCAGGAAGGGTGAGGGGAAACGATCCCATGGGAGTGTAACCTGTGTCCCTTCGCGCCCATGGGAATGACTCTAACTCAAACGCTGCAAAGCCTTTGAGGATATAAAGCGCTATCGATGCTTTTTAAAAGTCAGCTGGGGTCTATGAAAAGCACGGATCCAGCTGAAAGACAGACCCAGAGGTCGGGGTTTTTCAGCAAATGGCAACAGCTGCAAAGGAGCCTCTCGCTCCCAAAATTTCTCTATGTAGAGAGGGGAAAAATGCCTTGAAGCAGGGCTCCAGGCTGCTCCTCCAGCAGACGAGGGACTGATGGGGGGCATGTGGCAGGGGCTGAGCTGCCCCTGAAGTCTGCACACGGAAAGTTGTGTTACAGCAGCAAAACTGGAAGATTTAACGAATGAAACCAAAAAGGTGCTTTAAGAAAAAGGAGAAGCAGAGCAGGAAGGGGCTCAAGTGGGATTGCTTTTGCACCGGTTCCCTCCCACCCTTGGACTCATCCCAGCATTGCAGGATCCACGCTGCTCTGCACCTCTGCTGCGGTACGGCATCAGCCCACCAGTGAATGAGCAAGGTCTCCCCTTGCTAAAAGTGTTTTGGTTTTTTTCTTTCTTTCTCTTTTCTTCTTGAAAAGCTTTTGAATTCTGACTTGGATCATGGAGCTTGTTCTGCAAAGCTGAGCAACACCCCGTATGAACATCAGCACAAAGTGGCCAGGTCGGGGAGGGAGCAAGGTGGGACCCCTTGCGCTACGATGCTCTGCCTTCACCTTTATCCATCCTTCACGAACATAAAGGAATCTGTGTGCACGTGTGCCAGGAAACCAGCTGAACATTGCTGGCATCGCCGCTCGGAGACATTAAAGACAACTCATATAAACAGAGACTGTCACGCAAGTCTCGGTCCCTGCCTTAATTCCCTTTGCATGCCGATATCTGTTACGTCTCCCTCCTTCTCCTCCCTCTTTTTTTAGCAGAAGAGGAGAAGAGGGAGAGCAAGGGCCGTGCCGCAAAAGCGCAAGAGCTCCTCATTCTGACTTTATCATCCTCATCCTAACCCAGCAATGTCTTTGCGGAGTAAGGTTTTTCCCCCCCTCCCGAAGGCAGCTATCCCATCAAGAGCCTGCCAACTTCTGTCGCTTGCTGCAGCGACCGGCAGTAAAGATCACAGCAAACGATGGGGGCAAGAGGACGGGGAGAAGAGAAAAAAAATCTCCTTGAACTGGCCTCCCTCCAGCTGGCAGGAGGGGATGGTTTTCTTAATGCTTGCGAAACCTGATTACTTTAAAAGAACGAAAAAGGGGGAGGGGGGTGATGTAAACACAGCTATTAAACCAGATTTAAAGCGCTTAGTTTAAATCTAGTCTAAGAGCTCTCTGAAGCTACGCTGCTCCGCTCTCTAGACATCAATAAGGTGCATTTTCATTTTTTGGTTTTGTTTTACACCCCCAAAACCAGGAGCGTATTGCTGGCTGAACGCTGCGGTTACAACGGGAATTCAGGCATGGAAGAAACAACAGTTAAGCAATCATAGATGGATGTGTGCGTGTTCGCACTCTATCTTTCAACAGATTGTTTTGCTGCGTTCGAAGACTACTGTGTTTATATCCATGCAGCAGGTTTTAAGCAGATTGTTTAAACTTGATTAAAGTGGGATATTTCTAAAATAACCTTACTAATAAAATTCAGATGGCTAAAGAAACCTGAAAACGTGGTTAAAAATAAAAAAGATGCCATTTCAGTCTACACTGGCGGGGGTAACATGATATAAACTCCAAAAGAAAACAGTCTTTACAAGTTCGACCTGAAGGATTATCTTGTGTATCAGCACCCTCTGTGGCAGAGTAGCATTTATCCACGTATCCACCCATGTTAATGCTGTTGCACAATTTACTACAGCCGTGATAGACAGATAATTGCTTTATCCACCCAAGTGTAATAAACGGAGTCTACTATGTTAATCCTCGTATTCTTATTGTCTGCGAATGCCAAGTAAGGGAGAGACGTACACTGAAAACCCTACCCTCTCCTTCCAAAACTACTGGAGTTTACTCACCCTCAGACCTGCTAAAGTGTTCTTATTGCATTCCACTCCCCTGCTTGCAGCGCCAAGTATTTTGAGTAGTATCAAGTTATTGTTATACAAAGGGCACCTACACCCAGGCTATACGGAGGCAGAAGCCAGGATGCAGCAGACTTTAGAAAAAAAACAACCCAACCCAACCACGCTCCAACATCTTTTCCTACTCAGTAAGTATTATTTGTTCCTGGGCATAGCACAGAAAGTAATTAACCTGTCCTTCTAAAACTGGACATCTATTCAATTTGTGTGGAGTCTGTCTGACTGTTGAGAAATGTCATTTAGCTGCTGGCCCATCAGCGTTTTCCACAAAAATCTATAAAGATTTGAATGTCAAAAACAGGCATATCCTTTAAAAGGTTTACAGATTCCTGGCGGCTCCATGAGCTTAGGTTTGTGGCATCAAATTTGTAATGACAGTTTGATGGATGTCTCCCTTTCTTCCTCCTGAAAGGTATAAAGATTTGGTGGCTCCCCCAGTAAATATTATGCTTAATGCCGTTCTTTGCTCTTATTTATGCACTCAAGTGTGTAAAAAAGTCTCATGCTGCTGGCAATGAGTGGGTTTATTGGGACAACTTTCACGCTGAGGAAGGTAGTCGACTTTCTGTGTAGTCAGAGCACTTGCACAAGCACCTACACAATGTGCAAGTTTTGAAGATGGACAGCCTTAAGGGGCACATAATTGTTGCAGCTGGGCTTAAGAGAAGAAACGTCAGCCTGAAGATCCTGCCAACAATCCTGGAGGTAACAATTTTTATCCCCTTGTTATGCTCCACCTCCGTCTGCCAATGCCAGCAGGGACATTTCTGTCCCAGGTGGAAGATGGGATGGACTAATCTCTGCTTTCAAGTCTTTGAAGGAAAGAAAGTGTCATTTAAAGGCTACGTCATAGAATCATGGAATCGGCTAGGTTGGAAGGGACCTTTAAGATTATCAAGTCCAACCATCAACCTAACATTGCCAAAACCATCACTAAACCATGTCCCTCAGCACCACATCTACACGTCTTTTAAATATCTCCAGGAACGTGATTCCACCACTTCCCACGCAGCTATAAGGGATGGATGGAGGAGAGTTTGGTGTTACAAAGTTGCCCACTAACTCTGGTACTACCAGTATCACCACTGACAGTATCACCAGTAGCGGTACTGAAAAGGAAGGTATTTTATGCACCTTCATCCAATTAATATTTACTATTTTCTTTATTAACTTGGATGACGCAATACAGAGCTATAAAATCTAGAGCTGACATCCAGTAGGGAGGAATCCTCCAGACTTTGGAGAAAGGGGTCAGAATTCAAAACAATCTTAGCAAACTGGAGCAATGATACTTGCCACGTCATTAGTAAAATGACATGCAGCAAAAGTTAAGTGCATTGTACTACACTTCGGGGCAAGAAATCAAACGGTCAAATGCCCCACAAGGACAAAGCGATTAGCCAGCAGCACTGCGGGGGAAGATGTGGGGGTAGCAGGGAGTTGCAAGTTGAATGTGAGTCAATAATAGAACTCTGCCTTTAAAAAAAAAAAAAAAAAATCAAGTAAATGCCGTTCTGGAAAAGATTAATGGTTATGTTGCATAGAAGACATAGAAGGTAACTATTACACTCTGCTCAGAAGCGGTGAGACATCAGCTGGACTGCTTTATCCAGTTTGGGACACCACCCTCTAAGAAAGATACAGACAAACGAGAGAGAATCCAGAGAAGAGCAACAGGAACGATAAGAGATTTAGAAAGCATGACCTACATGGAAAAGTCGAAGGAAATACATTTGTTTAGTCTAGAAAAGAGACAAGCAGGAAAGGACATGATAAGAGTAAAATGTTCTCGAAAGAAAATGGTAATCAATTGATCCCTATGTCAGCTGAGAGCAGAACAAGAAAAAGCTGGCTTCATTTGAGGTAGAGGAGATTTAAGAGATTAATGTATGATATTAGCAAACTCCTTTTTAAGTATAAAAGAAAAACACAAAAAACAGACTTGGTAAGTAAGTGGAAGGCACAGTACTGGAGGATTTAAGAATTTGGACAGATGTCAGTGATGATCTAAGTATATATAATACTTCCTCTGAGGCAAAATGGACTAGGTCGCCTGAGGTTTCTTTTAGCTACTGTTCTAGGACTGAGTGATTGTCCGTGCTTGGTTAAGTCACGTACACAATATTTTTAAGATGAGTACATCAAGTCAGGCAGCTCATGCTCACTGTGGGGCCTGCTGCTACAAAGAGGTCAGCATCTCCTGCTGCCATGAAAGGGCACAGTGAAACGCTGCTTAGGTATTCCGGGCCACAAGGAACCTGAGTTTGGAAATGCTGGTCTTAACCCCCCTGTGCCAGAGTTTTCTACGGTTCTAAATTCAGAATAACTGTCATTTCTTTGCCTTATAGTGGCTGTTACAAGATTGATTTCATCATTAGCTTAGCAAGCATGACTCTGAGTTTCCACTAGTTTTCAGGGCAGACGCAATGCAGTAACACCAGAATTTCATGTCCAATGCTCAAGACTGTTCCTGAATCTCCAGATGGAGGTCTAGAAGTTCACTAACATTTTACTAGTCCACGACTGGTTTTGGTCGTTGCTTTCTTATTTGTGCATCTGCTGGTTCCTTGAAGAGAGATGGTTCTTCTTCAAGGGATGGGCCAGAGCATCCCTGGCCATCCCCTTCTGCTAAAACCTACGTGCCTCTCTCCATGCTGCTATGAAGAACAAGTGACATCAAAATGACAAACTTCTTGGGGAAAAAAACCAACACTAAGCCTGGAAGCAAATATTTTGGCCAATCTATGTCTTCTATGAGTGTAGGGAACTCCTCAATGCAGTAAGAGATTATAAAACCTTGAGATTTTTCCAACAAGACAGCCTCATTATTTGCATTATTTCCTCCTGGAAGTGCTTCATTCATAACTACCTCCCTTTGGCAGAAAAGCAAAGCTACATTCTGCTGTGAGCTCCACAAACACAAATCCCGTCCTTGCTACAGAAACTCCAGCCCTACGTACGTTCATCTCACATTAAAGCCCTCCACCATGCCCTAAGGCTGGCTGCCTCTACCCCGGACCTTTAAAACCTGGGCTGTTTAATAACATCATGCCCAAAACTCATTAAAGCATTGAGATGCAAGTCGGTGGCCAAAGTTAAGCCTGTCCTAACGGGCTTTGCAGGTTGCTAATTCAGTGCCTAGGCCAGGTGTTTAACCAGCTCAGGGGCCATGCCTCCTACCAAAAGCCCCAGGGGGGACAGAGGGGAGGGAGGTGAGTGACACAAGCGCATTTGGCTGCGAGGAATGTAATATTTTTTTGAAGGGCTCTGACAGGGGGGCTGACCCTTTCGCCGACTGTTGTAAAGTTTGTTTAGTAACGGGGAGCCTCCCGTGAACTTAAAAACAATAGGAAAACAGAGTCCTGGAGAATAAATCTCGCCCCCTGCCCCAGTTGCCTGTGCGTTTGGCTACCAGAAGGTAGCAAATCCCCAGGAATGCGGGCGGTGGGGGGGATGAGCCTGTGAGAGGGAGCTGGAGGGTGGCCAACACAAGCAGTGGGCGATGCCATTCACGGCGCGGCGAACTGCGCTGATGAACACCCGGGGAAAGCCTGGGAAAGGCTGGGGCTACCGCAGGCAAGACGTCCCCTACGACTGCTCCGGCTGCTTCTGCAGGGAGCTCTTCAGGAGCTCGTCCCACAGAAACGCCAAACACCTCTTCTCCCAGTTCCAGCCGCATCGAATTTAGTAGAAAGTGGGCTTCTCCTCAAGGCTTGGCGGAGAAGACTGGTCCAAACAGGGCCTGATTTTTATTTCTGAATTCAGGAGTCTCCTTTGCCCCTACACCGGGGGAGCTCAGACAGCATTAATTTTTGGTCACTGGACAGGATGTAGCATACGAGACAGGGAAACTTCTGGCTTATCACCAGTCCCCTGAGCTGCACAATCCTCCCCCAAGTTCATTTTTTAAAGATTATAGCTCTCAGGCTTTACTTTGACCCTGCTGTAACTACTCCATTATTTCACTGCTAAACAGAAATCCACTTGGGAATTACACGGTGGGTGCAATCCGCTGGAAAAAGGAAAATCAAAGAAACAGAAGCTGTAAATGCCTAGTTCTAAGAATCACAAGTCGTTCAAATGGGCATCTGTGCAGTTGATAGCTTTCAAAGATGTACACAAGCACATACATACAGCCCTACCTATATATATATATATATATATATGTATATGCTTCGAGCTTGGGAAGATGTTAGAACGCTTTAGATCATCACTGGAATGTGCTTCGAATAATCTCTAACTATTTTATTATTATTTTGGTGAGTCATTAAGTTTGGATGCCCACTACAGTGCACCAGTGGAAAACATCTTTGCAATGCAAGAGTGGCAAGGATTTTTTATTCTGCTCTCTTAAAACAGGCAGAAATAACGCTGAAGTACTTAAATTCTGGAAATACTCACCATCTCCATGCTATTAATATCGCCTCAATAGCTCGTTCTATTTAAAGCAGGTTTCTTTCTTTGGATTGCATTTTGTGGGCGGCAAATCCTCATTTAATTCACAGGATAAAAAAGTATGAACCTACAATTGGAAAAATGGGATTGTATGGGGCCCAAACCACCCGCCAGAACCATGAATAGAGGCTTTGCCACCGTCTTCAGTGGGAGACAGCCTGGCCCTGAAGTCTTTACAGCTTGCACAAATTTGAATTTTATTATTTGTTTTCTTTTTAATGTCATATGACTCATTTTAAGGAATAATATAGCTGCTTCCACTGTAATGGTTACAGTTATTTGTCTGCGAGGCCAAAACTTGATCCCTCGGTTATGGAATGTTAGATACAAGCTGTGTAGTCTACCTTTCAGCCCTACTGCTTGCTTTTTTTCCACTGAGAGAATAAAGCACACTCAAGCCATAGGCACCATTTATTACTGGACATACGAGGGCTTCCCTTTCTCTTTAAGCACAACCCTGATTTAATTCCATCAAAGAATGATGGAAAATAGAACGCAAAGTGCCCTTCCCCTTTTGTCCAAGAAAAGTAAAACAAGCAACGCTGGTGATGCTGAAGAAATTGGATATCTTTTAGTGGTGTGTTGCCTTGGGTTTTCTTACAAGTAAAGCTCATCTGTCTTAACCAATTTAAATGAAGTAAAAAGGCAACAACAGAAAAGAGGGATGGAAAACTTTTTCCAGCTTCAACACAAACTGTGAGGAAGTCAAAGCTTAAAAAAAGAAAGCGATTTTTTTTCGGTAAAATTCTACAGAGAGTTCAGTGCTATGACAAAAGAAGAAATTTGGTTTTTAACTCTTCTCCAGGTAGGATGGATAATTCCTTGTCCTTTTGCTCCAGCTTCCCGCAAGGCCTATGGGATTATTCTCATAGCTTTTCTCATTCACAGGAGTTTGGCTGTGAGTGTCCCCATCATTGACCAGTTTTTATGCGTAAACAAGTTATTCCTTCCTTGACAAAAGGCACTGTGCGCTAACAATTCCCCTTCATCAAATGACCAACATTAGACTAAGACTGAACCCAATTCCTAATCTCTGATGGATTTAGATGGCCAAGCTACTGCCAAGGGTGATCTGCTGTCTAGCCTACGCCCCAGCATCTGGCAGTATTTCCAACAAGACATTGGTTTAAAATGACATAACTTGTATACATTGGGAAAATATGCTCCCTTCTCCACGATACAGATATCTCACTGCACCATTTGAACAGAACATCTATCCCCGACACTCACTCTCTCACCAGGTGTGGTGGTAATTGACTTCCTGCACATCACTTAGATTTGAGAGTGAAAAGTGTTTTTTCCAGTTTTGCTTTTCCTTGATAAAATTTCTTGAGAGTATTTGAGAACGGCTGATATTACTCTTTGCTAAGGTTTTGATAATGTTTCTTGCTTTCTTGTTGCTTGTGGCATAAATCAGTATCACTAAAATAAATGGATGCACACTGGTATAAAACTGATGCAAGAGAGAATTGTGGCAGCTGAATTTAAAGCGGAAATCAAGGCTCGCTCACTTGACAGTTAAGATAACTGTACCTCTACCAAGCTCTGTGGTTTTCACACCTTCGTATTTAGTATTTGGATGTTTCCTTCTCTGCTTTCACAAAAATAGCGACTTGAAAAACTGGTCAAAGGCCTTCTCCCGAAAGGAGCAGCTCCCCCACCCCTGCCAGGCAGGGATGGGTACCCAGCTCCTGGTGGCTGCTGGCAGTATCCTGAGCACAAGGAGCCGGGCTCTGCCCATGCCGACCCAGGCTCAGGACCATGGCCCTGCCGCACGGCAGCATCACAAGTGCCGCTGCACTGCCCAAAGGTGTCACATCCCCCGTCATCTCAGACCAGGGTAACCCCACCGACACCTGTAAAAGTGGCAGGAGGTGACACGCCAGGGAGGATGAGGCGCACCGTAATTAAAACCCGCCCTTCGTATTTTATTTTGCACGTGCGCGTGCGAGTTAAGTGGCCTCATTTAAAGGTAACATAATTTCCACTGGCTGGAGTTTCTAAAAGTACCATTGCTAATCCTAAACTTAAGCATAGCTCACTCTGATGGAGCTTCTCTGTTATGCAGTTTCGGTGTGTACACATGACGGTACATTCTTTCCGTGTCTCTAATTTTGTTCAGAAGCAACGCCATTTATCACTGCTTCAGTACATTGAAAAGCAAGCTTACGTGTGTATGCAAACAAACACACCAGCACCCTCACACGTGCTAAAAATGACATTTTTGTGTTTGCTCACAAGGAAAAAGAAGGATTAATTATGCACAAACATAACAACTTTCCCTAACTCTGCCTGGAGATGTGAAAGAGAAGTGGCCCTGTAATCACGTCTCTTCTGAGAATACTGCCATATGGTTTTAACAGAGGTTTATTTCCTGAAGCAAGAGAGGACTGCAGATTCTCAATCCAACTAAAATAATTATGCAGACAATTTCACTCCATTACTTTCAGTGGAACCCAAGCTGTGTGGTCCTCACATGCTTGCTGACACCTTTAAAGAGACATTAAACCATTTTTACATAAAATTCCCCTAATGGGTGGGATGTAGGATGAATTTCCTGGAAGATTAGCACCTGTCGCATTGCATGAGGCTTGCCTCTGACTGCTGCATTAATTCCCTTCAGTTGGTAGACAGCAAACCTGCGACTGAAGCCTCCAGAATACGGAGGAGCGAAGCATCCACCATATCTCTACAGAGGGAAACTTCTCCCCTACGCAATTATTTTACCTCCCATATCGGACCCTGAAATAGCACAGGACTTAAGTACAAATGGGTGCCCCACATTAAGCGCAAGGAAATGGAAATATAGCCTTAAATTTCAGCGTTGGGTTATGCTACGGGCACGATGCGGAGACTTTGCCGAGAACTTTTTTTCAGAGCCACCCTGGGCTGCCGATTTTTCCCCTCAACTAGACAGATTGCAGTATAAAACTTCCAATCTTTCAATCGGCAACGGGTAAAAATCCAAGCAAAATGAAACCGCTTTGACTCGAAACAATAAAACATGTATTAAAACATCACCTATCCAACTTTGAATGTAAACTACAGGAATCCTGTAAAAACAGGGATGTTAACCAAGACACACAGCGATTAAAGGATATTTTAAAGGGAGAGGGGGGACCACCCTTAAAGCATGGAAATATCCCTTTTTGGACATAAGTGCAATCTGGCTTTTTTTTTCAGCAACTGTGTCTGATTTTAGTTACAGTAGCTAGTTTATGGAATTAGCAAACATACTACATTTCAGATGAGCAAATCCAACTAAATCAGCAGAAAGCACCCACATACTTTTGGTGTGCCAATCTGCCTATTAGATTGTTAGAAAGACACAATTCCTGGTAGCAAAGGGGTGAAGGAAGGGGAAGGAGGTTTGCCAGACGATCGGGGGATTTTTCATAGTGTAAAATGCTAATTTTTTCAGATCAAAAGGGTAAATGTAAAGAAAAAAGTGACCGAAACTATGAGATCAGATCAGAAACCAGGTATATACCAGTAGCAAACGTCAGGGCACAACCGAATGGTGCACGAGGTTGTTTTCTTGATGGTTTGCAAATCTTGATGCAGCTTGAGGCTACTGAACGAGCACCTTCCTCCGCCGGGCACGGGAGCTCTGCAACGGTTAATGGCACACTCTGCATGTGTGTGGCCTGAGCGGCAAGGAAATCGAGCAGGAAAACATGTTTCTAATCTTCTTCTAGTGGCAATTTCAACATTATGCTGCAGATAAATTATGGTAATGTAAATAGCAAAATCCAGTTCTCAATTCTTTGGCTCGGCGTCTGCCACCACCTTAATTTTTCCGCAGGCGGGATGGGCACAGGATGCTCTGCTATGGAGAGGAGGTTTTGTGCTCAACTCCTGATGGTGCCGTACGCAAGGCAGTCTCCTCTCTGCCTTCCCTCCCACGTTTTATCCCTCTCTTGGTATAATCTGGGGAATTTTCCCCCATTCCAAATCTAGGAAGCACGGTACCAAAAAATCCCCCTCCTAGCTGTGGCGTCAATATGTCTTACCACAACGCAATTGCACCTCTGATAAAATTGTAAAAGTTTATCAACCATTATCAAAGCTGCCCTTACTAATACAACCAAATAAGGTTGGTTTGTTAAGTCAACAGTACTTTCTCGGTCCCATGCCCAAGCAAAACGCTCTGACTGAGCCTTTCAACACAGGGAAGAAATACTGAAGACGTTAGCAATGGCATTGTCTTTCTGTAATACTCTAAAAAAAGCTACGGATATATTTTTGTCCAGGCTGGATTTAACAATGCTCGCTCTCCCCCCAAACTTTCTGTTTTCAAAACAAAACCTAAATTTCGGGCCAACGTTTCCTGTGGTGATCGTTGTGGTTAAACAATATTTGTGAGTTTTGCATGCTTGATAAGGTCTCTCAGCAGAATTGCTTGTCAGCTGAGGTGTGGCAAACGGAGACAGAGGTGAAACCCAGCAGAAATGGCCAGATCCAGTTCTCCTCTGAGTTCATGGCAAAACTCCCACTCACTTCAAGAAAAGCAAAATTTGGGCTGATGCAGCTATTCCAGTTAGAGTCTGGTTTTGCGGGGAGAAGGACGGCAGCTTTTCTTGTGTTATTCACCGAAACAGGAGGAAAATGCTCAAAAGGATGAGAGTGCTGGGGTTTGGCCAGCTGCACCTACTCTTCACGCTACATGCCGCAAACATCTAAAGTGGATCTTGGGGAAATTACCCATGGTGGTTTTGAGGTTTTAAATAAGGACACACACAAGAAAAAAAAGACAGGAAAACTGCACTCGAACACTGATTGACTCTATAAATTGATTTAACTTTCTGACAGTTGAACTGAAAGTTCAAAGAGGCAACCTAGTTTGTCAAGATGCAACCCGGCTTTGAAATGATTTAGCCAAAATGTCATCTTCTTCCTTGAGAAGATTTTGGCTCTCCAAAAATATTACACATTAATTTTGCAGTATTATGAGTCATGTACTTAACGCACTTTCTCTCCAATCTGACATGGACAAGAGAGACCAAACCTGCATAGAGACCTGCTCAACAGGCAGGACCGTGACTATGTGTAAGTCAATTTTACCTTAGTAAAACAAGCACCATTGCTTTAAAAATGGCTAGTGAGAATTGCTGTCCTCGCCAATGAATAACATCAGGTAATTTGGGGACTTTGCAGAAAAGTTGGGAACTCAGCAGTCACATAAAAATGAGCTAATCACGTGAAGCAGCAGTAAAAACTCCTACGCGTACGGTTATAATGGCTGGCATTCATGGGCCAACATTAATGTGCTGGGGAAAGTACAATGAGATCTCTGACCACAAATGATAACAACCTTCATTTTATGCCGCGCCCTGAAGGCAAAACTTTGGAAAACGCTAGTGTTCCCTTGGTCTTTTCAGAAATGGCACAGCCTGTTGGCTCCTTATCTTGATGGGGATTTCCACTTATCTTAGTTCTTTAAGATGGAACCTGTAAAGCTATTTTCCCCATACCTGGACACACTGGATGCCTATTTACCTGACTACTATATGTTGGTTTGGACTCTCTTGTCCATGTCAGACTGGGGGAAAAGTGTGTTAAATACATGATTCATAATACTCCAAAATTAATGGGTAATACCTTTAGAGAGACAGAATCCTCTCAAGGAGGGAAAGGAATCTATCTGCTCTGTACTGAGGTCCACAGGAAATTGCCAACACTGAAAATAACAATTTAATGGGACATTTCATCAATTCATCTTGAAATTATGGGTTTGTTAGACACCATTCCCTTCCCATCAGCACCGCTCAGATTTTATTAGCAGGTTCTAGAGCACTCCAGGTTATGATCTGTCCCATGTCTTAGAAATTAATGAACCTAAATCAATGTGATTAATATAATCAGTCAAAACATGCCGGATCCTTGGCTTTTAATGGAGCAACTAAGAGGGAAACAATTTATCAGCTAGCAGCACAAATAAATAATATTCACATATTTCTTTCCCTGCCTTTTTCCATTGCCATGTTTGATTCCTTACAAACCTAATCCATTTTTTTGTCCTCCTCTTTTTTATTTTCTGGTGGCTTCCTCCAGAAAACAAACTAACAGAAACCAGCAAATATTTCTTCTGTGATGCCTTCCATTTGTCTTATTTTTCCCTCCTTCTCTTAGCATTTGCTGTATATGTATTTTTGGGTGCTTTTACCTCCTCCCATTCACCAACCTTTCATTGCTCTAGCTATAAGAGCACTAGACATTGTGTCTACTTTCACAAAAAATAGAATTTTAGTAATCTGCTCTGCTTCTTTGTGAACTGTAAGCCTTTAGAGGTGGGTATGCTACTGGCAAAGTTAGTTATTTCTTGGCTGTACCAGGTACCTTTTACTCTATGGTTGCACCTTGGCCAACGTATGGAGCAGCAGGAGGGAGTTCACCATTTGCACAGCTTTTCTTTTCTACGTGAGCTTTTCTACACCAGCTCTTCAATGAACGGGAGGGACGTGCTGGACAGTAACACACAGAGGAACACACCTGGCATCCCAAATTACTCCCATGTGTTCACTGTTGCTAACGAAAGACGAGGTTAGCAAATACGAGAGGCTCCATTTCAGAAATATTTATGTGGGCAGTGTGGAGAAATGACAGAAAAGTAAGTTATTAATTACAAAAGACAACAAAAAAGGTCATTGCAATACTCGGAGCCAAAGTGAAATGGGATTTCACAGTGACTGCTCTGGTACCTTGCGTTTAGAAATGCATAGGGCCCAACTTTTCACAAACAACTTGACAATTTATTACTGTCTGTAATGTAAAAATGAATTGGCCAAAAACTAGCAAAAAAGAAAAAAGTTTTTCTCATTAACGTCAGGCTGCAGAATTCCAAATTAATACAGCCTGGAGGCTTTCTCCCCTCTAATAGATCTCAATTATTTTTTCCCCCTTAGGGGAGAAATGACCAACTAGGTCTTGCAGCAGTACTTATGGCTAGTACGCTGTCACCATTTCCAGAAGAAGCCTCCGTTTTCAGGGGTTTCTGACACTGTTGCAGAGCTCACTCCGACTAACCTTTTTTTTGCTTAACAAACTCTATAAATTTTTAAATAACGCTTAAAAAAATACATTTTGCTTCCATGCTGAGCTAACGGGAACTGACTTTTTTGGGGCTGACTTTCCATTCCCAAAGCAGAAGCCGACCTCAGTGAGATGTTTAATTGAAACCTGGTCACTGTCCACTTTGTGGGCCATGCTATTTATCACGAAGCTCGGACATGCCATCAGCACGGGGGGTAACCCAGCCCGACACAGCGGTGTTCACGCGGCCTCTTCAGGTTGCAGCTGTGCCAGCCGATGAGGTTATCGTGCCTGGCCTTTCTCCACTGTTAATCAGCTATATTCCACCACAGCTACCACCAATTTGGAGCAGGACTCTGCTAAGACAACTCATTTTGACTCACGCTGATTAGAGGAGCACCGGGGAATGGTGCCCTCCCCAGCCGGCACAGCCATGGCTGTAAGATGACACCCAAGGAGCTCTCAGGTCCCCCAGCCCCTGGGATTCCTCCTGCTAGAGGATGTGCAAGGCAAAACCATGTGCCCTCCCCTGGCATGGATTTATTGTCACACCAGTTGACCAGGCTCACAAATTTCCCAGTTCCCCTGGAGACCTGCAGGGAAGCTAAAGCACTTGTGGCAGATGCCTCCACCCTGACACCTTCTGCCTTTCCTACTGTATTTGCAGTAGGTTCTGCTATCAGCTTCCCCCGTTGGACACGGCCATGAGAAATGCCAAATGCAAAGTTCACCTGAGCTCAGGAAGGAGCTGACCTACCTTCTTCTCTTTTCCTCCCTTGCAAAAATCTTATCTTAATCCACAGGAAAAAGATGGGAGCTTCCCCATGGACGCGCGCGTTTATGAACATCCAAGGACCACCCGTATTTAGATATAATAAGAATCAAATGTCTTTAGGGACACCAAAAGGTTAGTACAGGAACAGACACCACTTGCTAGACCACTGCAGACACAGAGTAGAGGAATGACCCAGAAGATTGTGAGTTAAGGAACTGGAAATCCTGCCTGTTCAAAGGGGCTGCAGAAAGGGGAAAAAACAAACCCACCACTTTCTCAAATCCCTCGTCTTAGGAGGGTCATAACATGTTAAGGAAGAGCAGATTAAGGATATGTTGTTATAAATCCAGATGCGCAAGTTTAGATAACTCACTCTGAGTTGAAACAACTAAATGAGTTATCATTCACACCGAAAGTCAAAAGCAAGGCTGAGCTGCAACGTGCGGAGCCAGGCTGATGGGCTGCCCACACTCACGGCGCAGTCTCACTTTCTCGCACGGAGCTCACGATCGTGCTCACTGCCTGTGTCCCAGAGAAGCGTTGCAACTTTGCCCTACTCAGCAAGCAAAGGAGCCCACGGGGGATTTCAGAAGCAAATTTCTTAAATCAGCTCTTGGCTGCTATATACTAAATATTATAGACTGTGGGAATTATAGAGTTCAAGGTAAACAAATGCAATGTATTTTTCCATATCCAGAATATCTGAGAAGTCAAGCCCGGTAAAATTTAGGGCATAAAATACCTGAAAAAGTCTCTCTAAAGAAGTCTCTCCCCAACCAGGCTGAGAAATAAAATAATTTTAAAATCGTGTTTTGAATGAGCCCCTCAAAAGGCCATTCTCCTGTGAGCAACACTGCTTCTGGGGCTGAGAGGAGAACCGGCAAACTGTTTTTATGCAAGCCAACAAACCCAGCTATGTTAAGGGATTCGACAACTAATTTTTAAAAAAGAATGTAAATGCTGATCTAAAAATTGGCTCGGCTGTTGCCAGTCCAGGACCATACAGATACACAGCCAAGTTCCTGGGGTGGAATGGGTTACCATGTCCCAGACCTGGATGGTAACCATGTGCGCGTGTGCTCTCCGCCTGTGGCAAGTGTGTAGTGATTCTACTTATCTTAAGCCTCTTTTATTGAGGGCTAAGCTAAATCAAATCAACTTACATTTATGGGGGGCCAAGAACACCTACCGGGCAGCTGCTGTGGCTCAGCTGACATGTGGAAACACAGACATACCCTGTAACTTGATCATGCGTCTAAGCCCTGAAATTTTCTCGGTATGGACTCAACTGGAGGCTGAAATTAAGTACAATTTCAGGTCTACCTTCTTTCAGACTGAAGTGGTGCACAGGTCTAGTGTTAACGCTTCACAGTAGGGCGAATTCCATGCGTACATACCAAAGCTATAATGATTCTGTAAGTTAAATATAAACAGTCTTGTTTGTGTTGAAATATTTGAACATCTGTCTACAGAGCTGGCAGCCTGAATAACAGAAGTACACTACTGCACAAGAATCAAATGATGGTAATTACGGAATGGAAAACAAAACCTCATGATAGGCTGTTTCATAAGCACACAGTATTATTATGTATATATATATGCAGATGTAGGCACATAGCAAAATAAAAGAAAATGCAAAAAACTCAATGAACACCAATAAGAAAAATTTAAATGTTAAAAGTCTGTCTCATTGAGTAAGTGAGACTGTGGTTGGAAACAGAGCAGCAGACATTTATACTCAAGTCTTCAACATTTCAACTCTCTTTGCAGTGTAAAAACAAGGAAAAACAATGGTGCTCCCATGAAAAGGCCAAATTCACAATGCAGAGACTGCTCCTCCCCATCAGGCAGGGTATTCATTATTATTCTAAAAGTGCAGAGTCTAAAAAGCTATAAAAATATTTGAGCGTGGTGTGTAGCCTTTTAATTCTGCACATACTCATCTTGTTCCATCAAGCACTTGGCATCAAAGGTTTTCTTTATGTGCAGGTGTGAAAGGTGTGTGTACAAATTAAGGAACTATCTCACTAGCTATTCAGTCTGGAGGAGCACATGAAAGAACCTGATTATAACAACCCAAGGGATTCATTTTTACTCTGAACTAGGATTCCCAGGCTCCAGAGCTGCTCCTGTCGTCTCTGCACATCCAAGACTCACGCTGACTTTTGCAGGAGTCCCCATGCTAGAGAAACGTTCCCTTACTACAGAGATGGATACAAACAGCTATGTCTGTCTTCTCTATTAGCAACTGTCGTCTAAAAATGTCAAATTTATTCGGTGAGACTCATTTTCCAAATGAGCCGCACATCCTAGTGGGTGCAAGCGATCCATTCGAATTTACGTATTTTTTCAGTTTGGATAGGGAAATCGCCTTGCCCCCCCAAAGTGTGGTTTGCCAAGGCCCATGGCCTCCCAGCAGCCCCAGATGGCTATGACTTCAGTCATATATTCTGGCCAGTAGTCTCAAGGCTGGGGTTAAACAAGCAGTTTGTTCCTTTCTTACATAAGCACCGAAAGACAATACTACATTCGAGCTCATAAAAATATTTTAATTGGTGATGATTTCCAGACAACTATGTCAAAATTAACTCAGAGTTGATGCCCACTTGCTTAAATTTCATTCATCTGGGTTCAAATTATTTGCTTAAAAGAAGAAACATTTCCTTTTATACACACTTTGGTTTCAACCTCCAAAACCATTGCTAGAAATTAGTCCTAACCACCCAGTCGGCTGCCTCAGAAACCAAGCTCAAATCCATCACTTTAATGACATCAATAACAAATACACAACTTTAAACCCTATTGTGAACAGTGGCATACCGAGGAGCATGTGTAGCTGTCATCTCATTAGTCACTAGAAAAACACCAATGAAACCAAAAGAGCCTAACCATGACAAATTATTCAAGAGTTTAACCTGAGACATTAATGAGCGCTAAATAGCTTGTTTTCATGCTTGCTTAAGGAGATTTGTTTAAAATCCCACCAACCTCCCCTGAATGTCGCTCGGTGAAGCCGTTCATTCTTGTCAAGCTGGTTTTCCTATTCCAGCTAAAACAGCAGGTTGTAAATGTTTGGTTAAGGATGCCGGCCTTGCCCACCCCTCCAGACACACACGCACACGGAGGTAAAGCTTCCTCCCCTCGGCTGCACAGAAGTGGCTGATTCACTCCCAAAAGTCAGAAAACGTATGGTTGATAAAGCATATGCACTGGGATCGTTCAACAGTCACTGCTATAAAAGAAATGTGGAAAGAATATCTATCCATCTGGATTTTCACCTTTTTAGACTTCTTATTTTGTCTGGTTTTCATCTCTCCAAGCTGTACTAGCGTAGAACTCCTAAGCAAGGACTAGAAGAGCCCGGTACTTGCCGTTCTCTGAAAGCAGCAGCAGGTACTTCACTCTGCGTACGGGCTGATTTAATGAGAGACTCACTCCTACCAGGCACCTTTACCTCCTGCAATGCCTTCAAGGAGTTGAAGGAATTGGGATCTGGAGCCTAAGACAGCTACACTGTTCTGACACAGC
The DNA here is from genome assembly GCA_013398915.1 of Dromas ardeola. NCBI lineage: Eukaryota > Metazoa > Chordata > Aves > Charadriiformes > Dromadidae > Dromas > Dromas ardeola. The sequence continues at coordinate 1,318,934 of VYZM01023510.1, forward strand.
AACAAGAGCAGCAAAGTATGGTGGGAGCTCAAAGCTAAGAGGATAGGAAAAAAAAAAAAAGCCCACTACTTCCCATCTTGAGGATGGACAAATATGAAATAAAATTAAAAAATATAAAGATGTTTCCATTTATCAAGGGAAACTGAGGCTTTGTGACTCGCATTGTGATACACCTTGGATGGGAATACCTCTTAAAAATGTAATTCTGGTCAAACAAACAACTTGATCTTCACCATCGTCCCATATTCATGTCATGCTGGGGGAGGTTAGTGCCACTCTTTATACTTGACACAAGGGGAACTGAGGCCAAGAGAAAGAGGTACCCAGTTTCCACTGATAGCAGTACGTCTGGCCATCTGCTGAGAGGGATTTTCAAATGCACGAAACGTCATAAAGACGTCAGAGGCAGATGACAGACCTGGAGGACCCACGTTCAAATGCGTCGGCCCCTGAACTATCGTCCTATATCTCTGCCTTGCTCATTTGGCCACAGAGAGCTGGTCTTCAGAACTTCCTGACATGAGAATTAAAGGAAGAAAAAAAAATGGCATAGGGTAGGAGTGTTTTGTTCTCTTTAAAAAGAAACATTTCTTCCAACAGACAGCCTTTAGGCTGATGTTCCAGATATGCTAACATTGCTTTTTGCTACATACAGTCTAAATCTTCATTCGAACAAGACATGAGCAGGCTTCCAAAACAGGAGCAGTCTCAAATGCACTCCAAAAAACTGCATTGTGCTCCAACGTAAAACTATTCTTCAGTCCATATGGGAGATCTCAAGCATTTGCTGAGTCTGGCTTTACTTTTCATGGAATTTATGTTGGAAAAACCATTTTATTTTGACCAGATTGTTTTTTATGCCAAAACTTTTTTTTTTTTTTTTTCCCTTTTAAATTTTGGGCCGAATTTCACTTGACAGTATCCTCTTTGAAGACATGACCAAGTAGATTCAATTGCTCCATGTGGCATATGATCCCAAAAATCTAATCTCTCTCCAAACTCGTGTCCTTATAAAAACGTGAAGCCTTCTCATAACTTTAAGTTGTTCTGCATACTGAACGCAAATTAAGTGAGGGGTTTTGGAATTTTTTTAATAACTTGTGAAGTTGGGAAGTTTTCAGCGTGGATTCTGGAACCGCAGCTCAGGGCACACTGAACTAATTTAAGAATGTAAATGTAAAAAGATATGATCCATAAGTGACAAATTAAAGGGGGAAACGTAAACGGTTTTCAGAGCGTGCTGCCCTCCACTGCTTATACAGCGCGGCTACTTCGGGGTCAACATTTTCTGGCAGCGCGAGACAATAAAAAAGGCATAAACTCGCCGCGCATGGTAAAGCTACTGTGTCTGACATAACACTAACGCGGGGGCCCAGAGAGGTGACTGAACCCTGGCTCCCAGCTGCATCAATCCCTATTTTAATCACCCTCCTGACAACACTTCTCTTTCAGCTCTCAAGCTGTTTGGCTCCCAAGGATGGGAACCCCGTGATAGTAAAAGACACGGGGAAAAGCTTAGAAAAAAGTTATAGTAGTGAGGGGAATAAAGCTGTCCGTGAAGGTGCCTTTTGCCCAGCACTGAAATCTGCCTCCAAAACTGGTTGTTTTCACTTAAAATAAAAAACCCACGCAGCAGCCCCGTTGCAGGGAATGGCAAACACCTCGACAAGGAGCACGCTGCCTGCGGCGCCGTTCCTGGAGGCAGCTCCGAGTACAAGAGTGTGTGTTCCACGCAGAAGGAGGGAAAGATTTCTACACAGGAGCAGATCTCAAGTATAACTTGCAATGCTGCCTGCTTCTGATCAGCTCCTTGTTCACAAACCTGTTAAAACAGTGGTTTTAAACTAGAGCAGGGTGGGGTTAGATTAGCCATTAGGAAGAAGTTCTTTACACTGAGGGTGGTGAGACACTGGCCCAGGTTGCCCAGAGAGGTGGTGGAGGCCCCATCCCTGGAGACATTCAAGGCCAGGCTTGATGAGGCTCTGAGGAACCTGATCTAGTTGAAGATGTCCCTGCTTCCTGCAGGGGGGTTGGACTAGATGGCCTTTAAAGGTCCCTTCCAGCCCAATACATTCTATGATTCTACGAAAACAACTCTCATTGCTAGTTTTAAATAGGCCAAACATCTTCAGCAGCTCTGAGTCACATAAAGGAGGAGAAGGTAACAACGACCAAGCGTTTTTTCCTCTAGCTGACATCAGAGTATCCAAACCACCATAGACCGTATCCCTGGATGTGTCTATCACCCAGGTACGCCCAGCTTACTTTTTGCAGAAGGACTGGTGGTTTGCCATGGATTTTACATGGCTTCGCACCCTTCCCTGGAGACTCTCGGGAGCTCAAAGTGTCTTTCTTCACATTCACTGAGTCCAGCTGGACCTCAGCAATGAGACTGGGTCTGAATTTTGCCCACCCTGAGGTCTGGATGGTGGCTGGCCACAGGCTGCGGCTGCCTGTCACCTCAGCTAAGGGGGACACGGACAGCAGTGCCCAGGGAGACGTTTAGGGCAGAGTTTGTGGGGGTGTTCCATTCTAATTCCCTGTGGTGGTTGTTCTTAAACACAAGGGGGTTTCGCCCAAAAATACACCTTTTCAGAAGCACCCACACTGGCTCTCCCAGCACGGTGAAGGGGTGCCGGCGGTGCAGGGGCAGTCGCAGCGAGGAGACCCGGCTCCGCGCCTTGGAGGAGTCCTGGTCTGCAGCCCAAACCTCTCTGGGCTCTCACGCTCCGTGTGTGTTACAGCCTGCAACGTCTGGGCGGACCGTGCCAATTCTGTTGAAGTGTACGCACACCAAATTACCCCTCTGAAGAGGCTCGGGGTGGGGAAGGAGAGTCCTGCCAAACACCGGCGCCTGGAGGCACGCTGCCTTCTAACCTGCAACGCCTCCAGAGGCCCTGCAGGCTGAGCTGGCCTTTCTTTCATCTTTTACGAAGGTTGTTGCCTCCTCCAACACGTCCCCGGCGCACAGGTAGGAGTCACGGCGTGCTCTGCTGTGCTGCTGGAGATGGCACCTCGCTCATCGCCCGTCGGTCACCAGCCAAGGACCTGACCTGCTGAAGTCGACGCCGGAGCTGCTGCAGCCCACGAGGAGACCCTGCCAACTGCCGACTTCATTTTCTATACAGGATTCCCACTGAAGCTAATGGATTATTTTTCAGTGCAAATTAATATCACGGTAGATTAAATACGTTAGAGGTGGGGCCGGTAGGACTGCCTATCATTAAAGTTGCCCAGTGTTTCCCATTATAAGACCCAATTTTCAGCCGCTTGCAACTTTACTGAACTTTGACTGTTTGCATTCCTTTTTTTCTTGCATGAGTAAGGAACACATTTCTTCAATTTCAACCAAAATGGCTCAGACATTCCTGGAAATGAATTAGCTCAGGGAAAATGTAGCGCCTTAAAAAACATTTTTGGCAATCTTTTCTCGAAGGAGCTTTTCTGTCGCTGTATTTTGGAGTAGAGAAGCAGCTTGGCTCCTTTTTTTTTTTCCCAGAATCGCCATGGTAATCCATCCAGATTTGGTAAAATTATAAAACTTTGAAAAATAAAATTTCATGGAATGGAAATTCCTTAGATTTTGTCAGCTAAAAGCCTTGATTACAGCTTGGCAAAGGTAGCTGATTGCTGGCCCACAGATTTTATGTTCCTGCCACACAATTTCTCTGTTCTGACAATAGTTAAGTTGCTTAAAACAGAGTTCGCAGATCATATTCACTATGTGTTCATACTTTTCCCATTGCCTGCTATGAGACCTTCAGATTTATTCTTCAGAAGCACTGACCATTCACCACTAACTCAACCTGAGAGCGTCATTTTCAACATACAAAGCGCTATATGTTGTTAGATCTCTAAAAAATAAGAGTAAGTGGGCATGCTCTGTCCCGCAGGACATTGCTGTCCTGTGGATAAACCCGCCCACGCTCTTACATTGGAGGACTGTTCTGTCACACACCACACGACAGGCACGAATTAAAGCTGCACCGATAACCATAATCTTGGCACGTCCCAATTCTGAGTGCTCAGAAATAGACTTTTCCTACTGTGACTTTAGTGTGTAGCATACACATAAAGTAAGACAGAGCTAGAGGGGTCAAAATCAAAAAAGATCTATTTTTTTTAACGTCAACAACTTATTATTTATCTGATGTGTAAGTATCTCCTTGTGACATACCTTAAATCTACTGTTTATTCCCTTTTACACCAAGTCGCCAGAGAAAAACAGTTCCCATTTTAATTCTTTATGTTGCATGGCACGTATAGCTGGTGAGGTGTTTGCAAGTAAACACGCTTCCATGAGACCTTCCTTCATCCTTGAGCTGGGTATAAAGAACAGTCACTGTTATCTGGATTTTGCGAGCACCAAGTCCTCACTGCTCTCTCCTACCTGTCTATAACAAAGACTGTCTCTAGAAGCCAGCTCCTATCAGGTTTCTCTTTTGCTGCCATCTTTCAGAAAGAGCAAAGATCAAGAAGAGTGAAACTAATAACATAGATCGGAAAGTCTGTACACATGCAAAGCACAAACCCTACCTAAATACCGAGTCTGAGAATCCTTCATGTGCCGTAATTCTGATGTCCTAATTCTCAGGGATGCTTATGACTGTGTGTCATACCGCAGGCAACGAATACTGCTGCGTGAGACCTCTTCGCGGCACTAATAGGCATACCCTGGGCTCACTCTTCCAAAGCAGAAGAGAAAGGCTAATTAAACTGTCTGACTTTGCTGTGAAGTTGATGAGGATCACGTATAAAAGCCAGACTACTGCTGAGCTGTAGGGGCCACAGCCCTTGGGAGAGGAACGGTAACAAGCACATCGGCATGGGGAAAGGCATTTGAAACCAGGACGGACATTTCTGCACTGAGTGCCCGAGAGTTTCAACCAAGCAGGCACGGAAGAGGAAAACATAAAAGATCACACACTGGCTATTTATGTCTAACGAGGAGGGGTTCACCAACATCTTCAAATGTGACAAACTTCAGACAGCAGCCCTTCAATGTGGCTTTTGAAAAAGCAGGCACGAAAGCTCCCTTTTAAAAGGTTTAAAGAATGATAAAAAAGGAGTATAAAGAAGCATTTCAAAGCTGTGTGCTGCTGCAGTTGCCAGTAAGCTTGTTTAAAGGCGATGCAGGTATCTGAGCGCCAGCCCTGTGGTCCACGCTGCTGCACGTTCCCTCTGCAGTCAGTGTTGGCCACCACTCACCTCCAGAGATCTGCACACTGACACTTGTAGATACTGGGGGTGGGATAAACCAGCTTCTAACACACACATACATCTCTCTCTTGACCGCAACGGGCCAGAGATGACTCGCTGTGAGACCATAGCTAGCTTCTAGGCAGCTAAGGAGAGTCAACCCGCCCTGCGTCTCTGAAAATTTTACCCATATGTCCCTTTACAAAAAGGGTTTTCATTTTGACGGCTTAGCTCGTGAATTAAAACACTGAATAATTTACATTCACAGCTCTATCGCTGAGCCCTCTTCTGTAGTCAACACTTCTGTCTACAGAGGTGGTAATTTTATTATAGCACTGGTTTTACAAACAATTGTTCAAAGACATCAAAAAAGACCGAAAGCGGCAGCAGACCCATAGCCCAGATCATCAAAGCCAAAAGTGTCCAGTGTGAATGCAAAAACTATGTTGCACAAATCTAGAGTTTATGGTGATAAGAGACCCAAGGAATGAAAAACTAAATTATTCTTAATTTAATTGGTATCCTAGAAACCTGGAACCAACTCTATGGCACTTCGTATGTCTACAGTGCTTGACAAATTCACTAGATAAATTGAATAATTGAAGTATGTTGTTGTCTAAGAGTCTGAATCCAGGTCTTTGATTATGTATGCGTTCGTGCAGAAGACAAAAAAGTATTCCATGTACAATACCCTCTGTACTCCTCACCAGCGGCTTGTACCACACAGCGACTGTGTGTTGTATTGCCACATCTCTGTTCTTTTCCAGCTTCTACACTACTGAAAAACGCAGGTCTGAATTTTCAAAATACAACAAATAATTGTGAGTACCATCTCTTTTTGATGGGTAATCTCTGGATTTCTGGTCCCTTTTAATACAACCAGTTAAAACCGGGCTTCTCTTTCAAATCTAATCTAGGGTTTACCATATGTAACCAAACACATACCTGGTACTACATCAGTGCATGCAAGTGCCTACTCCTTTCCAAGGAGGTGCTGCACCAATGTGAAACTGGTGTATATAACTGTCTGCCTGTCTCATGACAGGTGAAGTGATACTCTGGAATATAAGGAGCTAGATCCCTGTTTCTAGCAAATTAAACTACAAATGCAAGAGCTGGACTCCTCCATTTCTTCCCCAGTGTGCTTCTGCGGTGCGTGTGGAGGTGATGATTTTCCTGCTGAGCTCCAAGAGCAATGAAACAAAACGCCGTCAAGTGCCCCTGCCTGCACGTGACATTTAGACCGTGCCTACTACTGTGGGAATGCAAGAATGAGAAAGTGTATGAAGATTTAAGGAAGGAGACAACTAATTGGCATTACTCACATGGATTACAGACAGGCAGGAAGCAGATTCTACACTTGTAAGCACTCTGATTAATACCTGTTTGGCATCCTGAATTTAAATTAGCAGGGCTACTAAAGAAGCAGGGTATTATGAAGTGGGAGTAAAGTTCACAAAATGCAGGTACGAGAGTTTGAAGAGTGATGGAAGCAACAAACATTTATGCCGGCAATAATCAGGTAAAAGGGTTTGCCTTCCCACGCTGTGGGAAAGATTACATCTCAGAACCAAAGGAGAATGGGCAGCATGTTTGGAAAAAGAAGGAACAATTAACGTGTTCTGATTTGAAGAAGGAATATTGGAAACATGGACTATTTCTCAGTGTTAGGAAAATCTTTAAATCTGTTCCCCAATATTCTTCACCTTTAGGTAACACCTATGAAGTGTATTATCACCTTTATATTGTTTCTTATGCAGCTGCAATATTTTAGTTAGCGTGAGAATCTTATTGAACACTGTGCCTACAGCTAAATAACCTGAGTTTTAATCTCAGCAGTTCACACAAGCCAAGCGGAGCAGGACTTAAGCAGTACTTGACTACTGAAATCCTGCAAGAGGTGATAATGATGCCTTAGTAGATAGCATCATTTTTGAAGGTATGTGTGTATTGCACTGTACAGACACTTCAAAGTCAGCTTTAAACAATTCCTTACATTGTCAGAAATGTAGCATGGACTGTTCACAGTTTCAGGGCAGACAAAGCATCCACCCAAGAAGCCGGGCAAACAGTTGGTTAACACATGCTGAGCTCCATGTTACCTGGGACTGTACTTCTATCGCTACCTGAGCCACCTGCTTTAAAGCTAACTTTAAAGCTAACCTGCTTTAAAACTAACCATTAGGTACACCTCAGGACTATAATATCTCATAATCTCACCTGATTTCAGCCATCTCAAAACCAGGGTGCCTAGTCTAGGCTAGCCATCTAGCCTCCATTTATAATCTATGGAAAGGGATGGATAGCTCTAAAGGGCAGATCATTGCACTCTAAGATAGGCATTAAGATAGGTGGGATGAATCACTCTCTGCAAGTGCCTGTGTCATTTCATTCACTTCAGAGGAAACCTACCCTACGTGTCTAATTTTTAAAGAGCTGAAAGCCAGTCGACAGTGAGCCACTAGTGTGCTGAGTAAGCTGGTCTACTATAAATGAGATATGTAACAGGGGATCTGAGCAGACGCACACACTAAGGAACCCAGTTCTTCCTAAGAATAAGGTTTCCGGCGTCCCAAACATACTGCAGCATGAGATCATTACTAAGTTTCTTCCCCTGAAGTTTCAATTAAGTATGATATTCTTCCTCATTTCCTCTTCTGCATTCCTTGTCTGGTTAAATCAGCATCTGTGTTTCATGTCTGGGATGACCATGTTTCAGTGGAGAATGAAGTTTATATGGCAATAAAAATAAATTTTATAAAAAGAAATTATTATAAAGAAATTTGGGATTGCCAGCAAGGAAGAACTACGTAAGTACTCTACTTACACTACTCTGGTGCAGCATCTGGTGCAGACAAATTTGCCCTGTTCCCTCCTTCCCAACCCTCTTTGGAAAGTGGAGGGAGAGGTGCAAGAGGTGCTACACTCAAGTGTCAGAAAAAAAATGCTGATCTCAGCAGCAACAAGCTAAATGCCGTTCAAAAGTGAAGATGTACAACAGTGCTCTTGGGAGGAAAGTAAGGAAAAAGATGGTCTGGGAAAAGCTACTCTAATGCCTTTTTTTACCCCATCTTCCTCCACAGGACCTACACGGTACTTTTTCTTTCCTCATAGTCATGCCGTATGGAGATACAGAATGAACTCACTTCCACAGTGAGTTGTAACCCCCTTTCCCACCTGTATTTTTAATGGAGCTTGTATTTTTAATGTAAGCTATTGAGGGCTAAACTCTCTTACCATATAACTATGAGCACAACTATGCAGAGGGGCCACAATTTCATTTGTGACTCGAAGAGACATTTTGAATACAAACAGCAATAGCTGCAATATCACAAAACCACCGTGACAGTCATCTTATGCCAAACGTACTAGGAATAGACTGTTCAGAAGCAGTGTTCCCTCTACAATGGGATGGAAACTGTTCTGTTGACAAATACAAACCAAGACTGCAGTGCTATTGGTGAAGATATCTTAGGGAATGGCTTTATGCTCAGACTTGCCCATTTGTTTTACAAAACCTTCTCAAGGCCTTTTCCCTCTCACCGTAACAGTGAATACGCGGTCACTCTGTCACCTCCCTGGGCAGCAATGTCCTCCTATGGAGAGAGCCACCATCTCCTATGGTGTCATGTAGATCACTGAGATTTCAGAACTGCAGCATATGAATTGAAGCCATGAGCGAACTAAGTAGGTTTCGCTTTCACCTTACCCTACACACCACACCAGCAGATAAAAGTTATGATCACCGGAAAAGAAATTATTTTTACTCTCTTAGTCTATTCCTCAGGCGATGAGTTTTTATGCAGCAGCCCCTTTCTGGCTGCAGGGGAAGAAAGAGGAACTGAGTGGTCCTTGGGATGCAGCTCCCACCCCCGTGAGTCTCCTGGTCACCTTGTTCCAGAGTCATGCCTTGTGGTCGGGGTAACTGTAAAAAGCCCTGCTCTGAGGGTTACACACCCATCTCGAACGTCAGCCTAAACCACCGGCATATATAACGTCTGTCACCTTTGACGAGGAACACTTGAATCATCCCACCAGTTTCTTACAGCCTCTGGGAACGCTCAGGTGCTCCGGTCCCCAACTAGCAGGGTTTTGTGAAATTACACATTTGCAAAAAATAAACCAGCAGAAAATGACAGCGAGTGAAACTATGATGTCTTGCATTTTACGCTGCAAAAAGGACCTGGTGTTGTACCACTGAAATCGGAAACACGCCATCTCCTTACTGGGGACCTGCGCACAGGAGGTCAGGTCCCAGCCTGTACATGGACTGCAGTCATGCTCAAATATGCTAACGATAGTCATGGAAAAGAACCTAAACCCCATAGCATCGCCACGCTGAACGTTTAATGGCTGTATAATCACATTTTGCCTCATTTCTTACAAAGGGGCATTATAATGCAAACATTAAGCTTTACAAAGACATTTAGAGCAACTTGCAAACCGCCAGACCGCCCACCCTGCCTTCCTCTGCTCCCACTTACGCTGGGAGAAATCCAGAATAACCCAGCCAACCTCAGTAGAGATTTGTCACTCGGAAAGGCACCAGCGCGACTCACAGATTTTCTAACTACAGTTTGGATGAAAACCCAGTGCCTGCTCATCGTATCTCAGGGTATTTAGCATTGACTTTAATTAAAAACCTCCTCGCCGTGCCAAAAACACACGCCGATGCAAACTTCCCCGTTCAGTGTCTGCAACGCATCGCCTGGAAAACCTGCGCTCCTGCACTTACAGTCTGAGGTGGATGCACAAAGTAGGACCTGCCTGTAAAATTTCCTCTTGTTCTGCAAACTCTCTCTCTCTCTCTCTCTCTCTTTCTGCACTGCCCCACTTTACCACAGCGCAAAAAACCACAGTCAAATCAATATATTCTTGGGAAGGAAGGGGGGCTGGTAGAGTGGTTTTTGAAGGCAAGCCAGAGAATATTCTAAGCGGGGGGACACACAGCGTGTTTTAACTGCTGTGATAATTCTGCATGAAGAGATGTTAAGGCTCTAGCTCCTTGCTGTAGCATGCCATGTGTCCCCGAATAAAATTACTGCCATGCAGGCTGTTAGCGGAGGAATGCGTAAACAGACAATGTATCCTTGCATCAGTTCCACAAAATGTTGCACAACACAAATGCCTCTCGATGTGTCATTTCCTGCTTGGCCACCAGCCCAGCTCCTGACAGGCAGTCAACAAAA
>VYZM01023512.1:0-20656 GCA_013398915.1 Dromas ardeola
TCTGTCCTATGTTATTAAATGCTATTCTTAAATGACATTCTACTCTCCGGGAGGGGGGGATGGGACTGGATACTGGAGAGATAAGGAGTCTGAGAGTTGTCTACTGGAGGTACTTTAGTTCAAGGTAGCTGCTGGAGAAAGCAGGGGCCTGAGAGTTAGCCATTGGAGACACCAGTGGTTCGGACCACCTACTGGAGAGATCTGCTCATATATGTGTGTTTGTAACACGAAGAGATCAGAGTACCAGCAACCAAAGTAGGGCTGCAAGACTCAGGGACCCATGTACCCAGGTTCCAGCAACTGTGGACACCAGGGGATCTGGAGCCAGCTTCTGGATAGACTGAATATCTAAAGACCAGCTATTGGAGTGATCCATATTGTTTGTGTACATACATAAATTTCACTAGTATAAACCAAACCTGATCAGCTGGGCAGGAGGAGTAGGATCAGACCGTCTGAGCTGTTTGCATGAGTGCGATGGGTGGGTGGGTGCCAGTAAAGACACTGTGTTCCATCCCTGTTGATCTGTGTGGCGCATATATATACACACATATATATATACACTTATACATGTGTACATATATGGTGCATGCATGTGCAAGCCTCTTGGGAATATATGCTAAGCCTTAGTACTGGCTAAACCTGGTGATATAGAGCAACAGCAGCCTTGCAATTATTAGGCTACTGGATTCAGCAGCCTCTAACACAGACCTCTTTAATTGATGGTATCTGAAGTTAATATTTCTTGAGGCATGAACAACTAGAACCATAGATATTGACTCCTACCTTTCCTTTTGCCATTCTTCGATGAGCTGTGACATGCCTCTTAAATAGTCGATGTCATGCACTACAATTGGCTGAGAGATGTTCATTGGCATAGGATGGAAGACAGCCTGAAGACATGACAGCCAGTCAATAGCAGGTGCCTTTTCCTAGAAATAAAACAAAGCTTACATGCTGAACTATGAATCTAAATCAACTGACAAGAAATAATAGGGAAACTGGGATATTCTCTCTAATACTGTTAAGACATAATTTCAACAAGTTAAACTGGTTTTATGGTGTGGGTATTGATTATAGCAGAAAAGGAGAATTTACTTTTTTTTATTGAATTAGCACTGGGGAGGGGAGAGAGTTGTGGGCCTGAAATATCCAACTGCTGTCAATAAAAGACCGTAAGTTAATAAATGATTTAAAGCTCAACAGACTCCAAGTGTAAGCTGCAAGGGAATGGCGTCTAAACAGAGTGCCTCATATCTCTTTTGATCCGCATCTCTAAAATGTGAATCTCACAGGTAATTGTGTTGCCCAAGTTCTAAGACATAGATACCTGTAGCTCTCTAATGGTAGTGCGAAAGAACAGCATCCCCCTCTGCTTTCTTTCTTGCAGTGGGGTGACAACTCGCTGGAGCTTAGAGATGAAGAACAAGGTAGGGGAAAATAAATCAGGGGAACCATCCTGTGGTCCTCCAAGTAGGCCACCCAATTTCTTCAAATATGAGAGATACACACGGAGAACCTGCAATACAGAGGATATGACCAGTGGGAGAAACATACTGAAAATTAGTCACCCCATCCAACCATCCATCTTGACCATATAAGCTTCAGTCTTTCAAAACCACTGCAGTCCCATTCCTAAAACTGTCTTCTTCACTGCAATATCCTTAAGTAATTCTTCATGTGGAATACAGTTGCCAAGTACAGATCCTCTTTCAGGATTGAAATTCCCAAAAGGTTATTTTTGTCCCAGCTTACAACTACATTAAATACCAGAATCATTTTAGAGATGTAGGCCTGCCATCTCTGGAGTCAAAGGAGGGACTTGTAGTGATATAATGAGACAGCATTTTTGACACAGAGAAAATGCCAGCTTCTTGCCTCTATGTTCATGAGGTATCAAAGGAATGCTCGTGATGGGTAGACAGGCTTATTTTATTGAGGACTCTTCTGAAAGAGTCAGATTGAGAAACTGAAATCACCTCAATTTTTATAAAGTTCAGAAAAATGAGAGAGCTGTGATGAAATTAACTTTGTTGCAATAACTTTCAAGGTCAAAGAGCTTGTTTCCCCAGCTTAGGTTAAAACATTTTAAAATAACTTTAAAAATGCAAGCTACCCCTCCTCCAATACACAGATTTTAAGTTATAAAGCCTTACTTTGGACAAGAACATTTTTTTTAAACATTCATTTAAGGTGAAACCTAGGGAGAAGCCCAGGTTCATATTACTTAACAAATACAAATTAAAACGGTAACATTCTGTTTCTACACTAGAAGTTTTAAACCTGGCATCTAAAAATGGGTTACATTTTACAAATTATCTTTTTGGAAAAGTACAGAGTTTTGTAAATAATTCATTCTGTAGATGTGTTTAGAGGTCACTGACCGTAACCCATGGAAATAGACCACTTTAAACCAGGTGGCAATTCAAGGAGATCCCTACACCAAATAGCTATTTTTACCTTTCCTCAGCCTTTGATATGTTACCTCAAGATAATTTTTCTCTTTGAATTTACTCTCAAGTGGCACCTCAAACTCAGGATGGTCAATCTGCAAAAAGGAATAAAGAAAAAACATCTCGCTATTTCCAGAAACAATGGAAATGGAAGGATATGCTCAACAGAATTTATTAATTTCTGTGTCACAGAATTTGAAATGTTAATAAATTACTTTTACTTTTCAAAAATTTGCTAAGTGATTTTTGTGGACCTATCACATTCTGCGGCTCATTTACAAGCTCATTACAAATCTGCGGTGACTGATACTCAAATGTAAACCGCATTGTTAAATATTTCTACATGGTGCACTGGTTTGGGCTGGGATAGAGTTAAATTTCTTCATAGTAGCTTGTATGTGGCTATGTTTTGCATTTGTGATGAAAACAGTGTTGATAACAAAAGGATATTTTAGTTATTACTGAGAAGTGCTTACACAGCATCAAGGTCTCTTCTGCTCCTCACACCACTCTGCCAGTGAGTAGGCTGGGGGTGCACAAGAAGTTGGGAGGGGACACAGCTGGGGCCGCTGACCCCAACTGACCAAAAGAATATTCCATATCATATGACACCATACTTAACAATAAAAGCAGGGGTGAAGGAGGTTGGCCAGGGCTGCCATTCCTTGGAAGCTGGCTGGGCAACGGTCGGTTGGTGGGCTTTTTTTTGCATCACTTCCTTTTTTTTCTTTTTTTTTTTTTTAATTTTTAATTTTTAAACTGTTGTCTTCTTAACCCATGAGTTTTCACACATTTACCTTTTTTATTTTCTTCGCCATCCCACTGGATGGAGGAGTGAACAAGCATGTGTGTGTTGCTTAGCTGCCTACCAGGTTTAAACCACAACAGTGAGCTGCAAAGTTCATAGTACTCTATGTGTATTAGACACTTATCATCTGTTATTGTACTAGTCATACCTGTGAACATAAGAAGAACTAGACCTTTCCATGACAAAGTACAATCTACACTGTCAGGCAGAAGAGATGAGAGAAATTAAGCAATTTATTCTTCCTCATCTGCTCATTTTCCAGAAATAAGTGCTTTTTATGTAATAAAATCTAGTAGTTTACTGAAATTTAGGAAAAATTTCTTTAGACAAGAACGTAGGCTTAACTTGAGCAAGCCTGGGTCTCGTGGGCTGTGTAACTGACTCTTTATTAGGGGTGCTTGCTGATATTTTCTTTCTTTAGTCCACTCACCTGAATAACATTGGCCTTGGGGTCAAAAGGACTAGGTCCCACATGCACTCTGAAAAAGGGAAAGGTGCTGTATCTGCCCATGAGAGTCTGAAGAGTTTCATTAAAATCTTTTGCTTTCCCCACACCTGTGATATTCCATCCACCAACCTAGAGAGGGAGAGAGACAGCATGACACCAGGTGAGAAAAACACTTGTTTGATCTATATTTACAAAATTTTTTCGCTCCTATGAGCTCAGTCATTATGACAACTGAGAAGCAGCAAAGCAAATAGCAACAGAGGAAACTCATGAAGATTTCTACGTACCCTGTTGGTTTTAAATTGACCTGTCACTTTCACTTAAGCAAAGCAGCTAGCTGCAAAATGACACAGGGAAAGGGAATGATAATTATCAACAGAACAAGATGTACAGAAAAAAGGCAGAAGAAGAAGCAGAGAGGAAAGAGGTCTCATTTTTATAAAGCCATCCAGAATGACAACCAGGGATCAGGGATTACAGGTCCCACCTCTCCGACAAGCAGATTCACACGTGGGCCTGCAGTCACTATTCGTTCTGCTGGGAGGTTCTGCATCCTCCTTGGAGATGGGGCATAATTGGCCTTTGCCAGCAGGAAGATTTACAGCCCTCCCTGGCACTGAGAGGAGTCTCCCAGAATGGAAAGAGAAGTATTTTTCTCTTTAAACAAGCTCCCTTGAATCCTGGAGTAGTGGATGGCCATCAGATCTTAGACATAAAAATTTCACCCATTTTGAAAGGTATTCCCTTATCTGTAAATTGGATCCTATTGAACTGAGCTTCTGAGTGATCCCTCTTCGTAGATTTGGTTGTTGTACAGTCCTGAAGTAATATGTAAGGTCATGAGGAAAGAGTGAGGTACCTGATGTCAGAAAATCAAATCTTGAAACAGCATTTAAAGCTAGAAGATTTGTCACTTAGAAGCTGTGCTGTGAACTATGAGGTTATTTCAGGGACAGATGCTAGCAAAATTCCATCGTGTAGGACCATATGACCCTAATCTCACACTTTCCTTTTCCCTGCAGGAATTATCTTCGGGAGGGAGACGAGATACCACAAACATTCACCTGATTTAGGAGGTCCTTCAACGGTTGACTTCCTTGGGATTCTATACGTTGGGTATCCATGCAGGAACGATAGAACTGGATTGCTTTCTTCTTCGCTGAGCCTTTTATCCCAAACTGTGGGCTCTCTGAGGAAAAAAAAATAGATTACAAACTACAAAAATGGTAAAAAAAATATAGGGCGGTGTTAAAGCAGAGAAAGGTTGTAAGAAAATATTACACTGCACTTTGATTCAAAACAATTCAGTGAATACCTTTACGCTTTCCACAGTCACTCAAAGCAAGAGACATTCTAGTGCTATGACTCTTCCTGAGGTCAAATATGTAAGTTTCTTTGCATGGAAACAGGAGTACAAGAGGAAGGTGGTGCGTACCTAGGCTTCAGTCCCACATGGAACCAGGACACATGACTAGAGTGCACATTCAGACAAGCACAGCAAAAAAGGGTCTACTTTTACAAGGCAACAGGAAAATGGCTTGGGTTGCTGTCAGTATTTTAAAGTGTTACTTTGATCTGTTACACTTGTCAAGGAGAACTAAAATGTTTAAAATGCAGCTATTGTAATATGACATGCTCAAGAATAAATCTGTACCTGTAATGATAGAAGAATGAAGAGACTGAACTCAGTTTCTGTTCGGAATGATTGTGCCCTCAGTTATTAATATTCTCAGCTGTGACTGAGGAAGATGCTGAAGGTAACACACCAATCATCTGTCCCTACCTAAGAGCCTTTTCAGGATCAAGTGGTTTTCTTCCAACAACACATCAAATACATTTAGTGATTCTTCTGTGGTTCTGCTTGAGTGTTTGCCTTCCCAGCTGCCACAGGCATATTTGTAGAAATCCTCACAGGGGTCTACAGTGTCATTCCTAGAATTCAGGAGTCTGGTCAACAGTGTAAGACCCAGCTTGGCATCACAGGATCCTGGGCAGGAAGTAAATAAGAGAGAACTGAGCAGTGACAGTGGAGAGTGAGAACAACTCCAAACAAAATAAACACAAAAAAAAAAAAAGAGGAGCTATCTCTGGGACATTTCCCCTGAAAGATTTATTTTTGGTACAAACTCCTTTGCATGCAGAGTGTTGAATTCCTTGTAACTTTTTGCTGAATATGGAGCAAAGTGTGTTCTGTCTTTCACTTCACAGGAAGATTGTCTTTCCACTTCATAGGGGAGATTCTTTAAATAAAGGACAAGTTATCAGTCCAGAGGTGGTGTCCTCCGTTCGTACTAACTAGGCAGTCACAGGTTGGATTACTCTGCCTTCTCAGTGTATTTTCTCTGAATCAGCCAAATTTGGCCAAATGATAAACAAGAAGCAATTGATGGTGCCAACACATGAAGAAAAAGGAGGACATAGCACAGAGAAAGTAAGGAGGTAAGTTTAAAACATGGAGGGAGATGTTCAAGCATGGGAAACATTTCTCAGCAATGACATTTGTCAAAACAGGACCAAGACTTTCTAGTATATCTTGCTTTGATCTAAAACTCTCTTTATCTAAACCGCTGCGAATCACTGGGTATGTGTTCTCATTTTGGTTCAGCGTGATGTTTCAACATCAGATCAGACCAATTATTTACTGAAATAAGCCACTTGTAAATCAAAGTAAGACTTTCCATACTCTGGTTTAGACAGTTGACATGGGAGGAGGCAAGCAGAGTGGAAATCTAAACTAACAGTTTTCCCTTGGTCTCTGTAACAAACAGTCTCCAACACACAACAGGGGCTAAAGAAAAATGCTAGGTGAAGAGTCAATAATGTTTATTTTGGAGCAGGGAATCTCCGTATCCACCAATATAAACGCACCTTCAGTACTGAGCATTCTATATGCATAAACATTTACATGGACCATTCTGCAGATAGCTGTTTAGCAAATTTGAAAGGCAAATTAATATTTCTGGTCTATGCTCACAGCTCCCCCATTAGCAAGAGACTATGACTTTTCTTTCTACACTATGACTGCACTGGTCTGTGCTAGAAAACTAGGACCAGACTTATTAAGTCAGAGATGGAAAGGTGGAAGCGGAGCTCCAAATCTCACATTCAGTGCAGTTTGCTGGAGGTGACTACAGATAGAGCATGACATGATGATGACATGCAAGACTATATAATGATGCTCTCCCTCAAAAGTGGGCCCAGGCATATTAAATGGCAGGCAGAGGTGGAGGACAGGTGTGGGGATCTCTCCCCACTATGACCCAAGGAAGAGGCAGAACAGTGTACCTTTTTTACAACTGGTGTTACGATTCTTTGAGATTCTGAAAATCTGATTCTTAACACAGATGCTAAGCCTAATACATAATGGAGGCAGATAGCAGAGAAAGGAGTCTTACAAATGAGGTGGATGAGGAAGCAGGAAAAGGATATCCCATATTATACCTAGACCACAAGTCATCACGATGTAGGTGATAAGTAGTGTAAAGCCAAGGAGAGTACTGAAAATAAGTGCACACAGAAGTAGGCTTTTCCCCTGAAGGCATCGTTCTTTCTTTGCACCTGTTCTCAGCTCCTGGTCACAGGTCTAAAGAGAGAAAAATGAGACAAACAGAAAAAATGAAGAAAGAAAAAATCATATTAAAGTTAGCACTGGTCATACACTCTGTCTTCTGCCTAATCTATGAGAAGATCACTCAGAGGACTATTGCCAGAATACCAACAGTCGTCCAAGTCATCTAGGTAACTGTACTCCCGAGGGCTTTCTCACCTCCTTTGTTTCCTTGTCTTTTCCACCTACAGCTGTTGCACAGTGTTATGAATTATGCATCAAAAAGCCAGCTTGCCATGAGGAGGCCTGTCCCTCTGTAGTTCCTTCTGGTTTATGGAATCACTTTGCATATACCTCTTGAAGATAGCGAAGCCTTTTTGAGTCCATAAAGCTAATAACAGGATGGCTAGGACTGGTCATTCTTTATTCTGTTACAGTCTGACAACCTGAGCCCTAATCTCAGATCTCACCTCAAGAAATAACTCCTGCATCCTAAATCCTCTAGTCCAGTTGAAGTGGGATAGAAGGCTTTCCCTGTTCTACAAACTGCAGTAAGCTGTAAGTCACAGATTTTGTACAAAGACAGGATTTATCTCACTTAAATTTAGTTGTGTTCATAAACTAGGTGTGTCTTTTTAGTCAGAGGAGAAGGCTAGGCACCTTATGAGTACAGTTTCTATTTTAGACATCTGTCTTAGGATCCTCCAGAGTTATCTGTCTTTTTCTCCATTGACTGCAAAGGAAGGTAGACGGCTATGTTAGGATACACCCATAACGTCTACCTTCATAAAGTTAGATAAAATGACATTTATCATGTGTGTCCACTGTTTCTACCTACTTTGATGTACATAGGACTGGAAAACAGCATATTACAAGAGAATAGACATGGGAATGGATGCTGGTAATATAAGTAAAAGGAAAGAAGCGGAATAACTGAATAAGAATATATAGAGTGAGAAAAAGGAGGCAGAAGGGAAAAAAACAAAAGATAATGAGAAACCTGGGAGGAAGAGGGATAGAGAAAGCAGTATAGCAACCAAGGAGTAAATCTCATAGGTGTGAAAGCTTATGGAAGTGCTACTTTGAGAGTGTTACATGCCAGTGCCAGGGCTTGGCTTGTACTGTCCCCACAGCCTCAAGTTTAGCTCCCTGTGCTCAAGCCTGGTTCTCTGAAAGCTGTTTGATAAACCTTGACAGGCCTTGGATCTCTTTGAGAAAAAGCTAGAAGCAGCCTCGGTTGGAGATGCCCACTTCTTCACTTGGGAGATGCTTTTTGCAGCTCTCATGCGTGATCTTCATCTGAGCTACCCTGCAGTAGCAGCCATGTACCCCATTGATCTGGATCCTGACCTTAACCTACAGACTTGATTCTGCCTCCTCACAACGCACTTGCCTTATAGAAAATAGAAATAGAAAAACAGACCTCATAATTTTATATCTTTCAAACGTGCATTTCATTCAGTCATTAACAGAAGCCTCTCAAAAGCGTATGTCAGCTTACTTGACTCATGGAAACTGCTAACAAGGGCTAAATACCTAACTGCTTTTCTCTCTTTAATATCCTATTCTCCAGACTTCTTCAGGCAGGATACAGTATAACTAAATGGCGAGCAAGTACACACAAGTGAATCCTGGCATTAAAAGGTGCTAGAAACAGAACATGATCATACTGGCAACATACAGTTTAGGAAACATAAAGGAGGAAATCCAAATTCCTTTCATACGCCCCTGTAGTAAAACACTTCAGCTTTTACTCCTCAAGTAGAGAGTAAATGTCACGACCTAACAGTATGTCAGGGAAGTGAGCAAAAGAAAATTTGCTTGGCTGAAAAGGAAGAAGAAAAAGTATTCTTCAGTGTGCAAGCCCCTGTCTCTCACTATTTAGGAGAGAGTGAATGGTTTACATTCACAATGCTCCTGACTTCTCTGTTGCAATAGACTTCTTTATCACATTGAAAATCTGGCCTATTCCTACTATGAAGTATTTATAATTTTGCAATTCTTTGGTCTCATGTTATCAGAAGATGTCTATTTCTCTCTCTCAAGTACTCAATGGCAAGGCTATGGAGATACTAACAAGAAATTGGTATTTCAAGACTGTCATTACAATTTCTGCTGAACTTTTGCTAAACAGTACATCTATATTGGGCCTATGCATTATATTCTTCAAACACTTCACCTTTCATAAGGAATGTCTTTCTAATCTTGCCTCTGTTACTGGGGCTCGGTTTGAGAGAACTTGTGGACCTATGTAAACAGAGAAAAAAAAGGAGGGCAGTCATGCTTAGTTGTCCCTTATATCTTTTTCATGACAACAGCTTAAAGAAATCCAGACAGACAAATACCTGCTCTTTCAGTAGTCTTTTCAAGATAATGACCTAAGCAATATCCCTGTCAGATTCTTTACCTAGTATGAACTTCACTTTTATGCCACAAATGGACTAAGTTGTTCACAGGCACTGAAATACAGAGCCTTTCCTAATTCAGTGATCCTTGGTCAAGGAAGTGTGGGTTTAACTAGACGGAACTGGAGGTGGGATATAAAAACTTCCAGGGTACAGGATGCAGGAACATTACATAGCTTGCAGGAAGCAGATGCACTTTATTGTGGTATGTTTTCAGGCTTGGTTGCCTCTTCCAGCATGCTCTGTATAAAGAGACAAGTGAATAGTTTGAACAAGCCTGTGGAAAAGGATAAACAGCCTTTAATTTCTGACAGAGTTTTTCCATATGGGCCTCATTTATGAGTGAGAAGAATGATTAGTATTTGCATGAAGTTGAAGATTAATGCAATTTCCAGTGGTTTCGGTTCTTTCAAGCTTTTCTTTTAAGAATGTGTGAGTGCGCAAATTTAAATGGCTTCTCTGTAGCTAAGTGAGATCAAATGCCTGTAAAATCACTAAAAGCTGAATTCTAATTGTCCTCAAATATTAAATGATTAATTTTGAGTTTATGTACTACATGAATCATCCGATTCAGTGCGACCATGACTTTGGCTAGCAGAATCTTAACAGGTACTGTTACCACTAAAGCAAGAACGGTTTGACGCAACTAAATCAGCCAAAGAATTAGATTTTCCTTCAGCATCTCGTCCTATTCCTGAATTCTGCAGGGACCTTGAAGTTCCTCTGCCTAATTGTTTCTCACCTTGCATTTTCCCAATGTTTAGTGCTGTTGCAGAAAAAGAAGCATCTAACTGTGATGAAAATAAAGTAAATTAAAATAAAGAGATCAAAGGCAGGGAGAATTGGAGTTATTTTTCATAATTATTTACCAGACAATTTAGCAGTATTATTTTTCAGCCTGTAGATTATTCATGAATTGCTGACTTTGGCTGTTTCACAAATTGCGTTTATCACAGTAGTCACGTGGATGACGTTTTCAGACTAATGCCCCAATAACCACAAAAAAGTCAACATTTTCTTAAATTTATCTTTTGTCAGCAAATCACTTAAGGACATAAATTGACCACATTAAATGCCATTTGAGAAATAATATTTTACCCTGTGTTCAAAATATAGTACTTGCTAACATAAGATACTAAACAGAAAGTTTGCTGAATTATATTCTGGACTACTGAAAGTTTGAAGCATAACAATGGCCAATAACTATTCAAAATTATGATTGTTGTCTGATCTTTATCACACAGAAATATGAGAATGGATATACAAACCAAACATTTTTGCAAATACTTCAGCCAGAAAAATATAAACAAGATAAATATAAAGGGACCATTTGCATTACAACCACAGCTCTTGCAACACTGAACAGCTCTCAACATAACAAAACATACACATTTCTTTTTTTATATTATTTAGTTACATAGAAAACTTTACTTATCTCTGTTGTCTTTGAATGTTTTGTATATTTCAGCAACCCTGAGCTAACAGTTCAGTTCAGTGTGATTTGTCTGTAAATATGCAATTAACACTTTACTAGTTATTCATATAAGACATCAAAACAGGAAAATGACACTGTGATACATGGGGAGCAATTAGGCTTACAATGTCATTCTCCCATTCAGAAAACTATGCCATATTTACCCACAATTATTTGTAGGGAAAAAAATTGCACATTTCTGCGTAAGTAGTTTCTTAAAATAATTTGTTGAAAAAATGGAGATACAGTAAAAGACGCAAATAATCATGTTATTATTACTACTACTACTACTATTACTACTACTACTTCTTGGTCAGTTCTTCAAACAGATCTGAATACAGCCTCAGAATGGCCATTAGGATCACTAAGAGGAAGGGCAGTAACCCCTAAATCTTCACACCACATCCCGCATCATTAATTCTGAGACCTGGACAAGACCCTTCTGGATGCAAACTGTCGAAAACTCAACTGCTCCAGTTCCCTAGGGCTAAAAGTAGTGTAGCTGTGACAGGGGAAGAAAAAGAGAGGGAAACGATGAAGGTACCTCAGCAGACTGCAAGATAGACCCATTTCCTTACCTCTGGAACAGTCCTCATCCTTGTCACTGAGCAGGCTTTGCTCCTGTCGTTGCCACAGTTGTCAATTCTGTTTACTTCTTTACTATCAGTCTTATGTACCAAGACACACTCCTAAGTTCAGAGACAATCTCTTCTTCCCAGCTTGGCTGATTGCTGTGGGGAGGAGAAAAGAGAGGAAAAACTCTGAGAAAAACGCCCTTAAAGAAAACGGGAGGGAGGGAAATGGATACATTTCTGCAACTCTTCACCCACCTTCTCTTTCTAACACCTCCGCTTCTCATAAAGCTGTATTTTTTGTTCCCTTCTGCCTCTCCCTGTGACCCATGCGTCCTTCTGTCTCGTGGAGCTGCACTGAAAACTTTTTGAACAGAAGTATGTGATTCTCTATCCCCGCCCCGGCCTCTTCTCAACCGTTTTCTGCTTCTTTTGTCTCCAACAGCCTTACTATCCTGCACACCCAACAAGCCTGTTTTAGTCTGATATTCTCACAGCTACTAGCCTGTTTCAACCTGCTGCTCTGGGGCCTAGAGGCCTCTGCCTATTGCAAGATAGCGTGGGTTATGGATCCTAGTGCTCCTCCTCCTGCAAAAGAAAGGCCAATGTGCTGACTTTCTTTCTGCTCTCTTTCATCTGCATCCAAAAGTCCATTCAAGAGGTGAACACAGATGCCCTTCTGATTATTTTTCTTTTGCATTGAGGCATAAAAGAAATCATTCATTACTGATTCTATTTACAGCTGTTTCTTGCTTCTCAGGTGATGGCCAGCCTGTCTGTCTTTGCTTCCTTAAGGATGCGTATTGGAAAGATATGGGAGGGAAGTTTCTCTGCTCTGAGGACTGGGAACCAGTATCACTTCCCTGAGGCATTAAAAACTGAGTACTGGGCATTGGGAGTTGAGGCCTTCTCAAGTGGCAGCTGGGAGCTGAGAGAGATGGTGGGGACCAGCTTGGTGTCAGCTTCTAAAATGACTGAAACAAATAAAATAAATACCAGGACAGAACTGCTTACCTCCCCACCTTGCTAGTCTCTCAGGGGAATATGCTGTCTTGGTTCACTAGTCTGAAGATAATTAGATATCTGTTTAAGTTGTTTAGAGCTTCCCACATCTTTGGTCTCTCTCCTAAAGTCCAAATCTTCTTTGCACCTTCATCAATCTGATTTTTTTCCCTATTTCTGTAGTGCTTGCATAATTTCTTAACATCTTTGATTCTACTGTGACAACAGACTTCTTATATAGCCGAAACCAATTACTTACTCCCAGTTCTTTCTACCTCTTAGGTCACTGGTAGCTATATATTTCAATGTTTACCCAACAGCTCTACATACTGTAAAAAAGACCCTTTCATACTGCAAAAAACGTCCTTGCTGACCTTTCTTTCCCTGCAATACATTACTTCTCTTCAGCTTAACATCAGAAGCCAATTTGCAAATACTTCTTGCATAAATGATTAAGATCCAACTTAGTGAAAGTAAAAAGACACTCTTTTGGTAGTCCCAACTCTTGTGTCACTGCGAGGAGCATTACTGTGGTCCATACTGCCCAACAGATACAGAGGCGCTTTGTTCATTGTGGCCTAAATTAATCTACAGCTAGTCAAATCACAAATCTTTGTGCAAATGGAGAAATGGGAATATGTAACAAAATTCACTCTTTATTATCCTTTGTTCCAACATAGCTTTAAGTCTTCCATGTGTTTCTGCCACACTTGCCTTTGAGCCTTTTCTACGCTTCTCTACCTTACATCTTTCCTCACAATAGCCACAGTTCTAGTATTCTCTCACAAACACTTTTCAGTAATTGCACTGATAGTATAGACAAACAAATGGTATGCAAATGCATGTAGTGACCTGACTAGGTTTAACTATAAGTGGATATATCTTTGTAAACTGACTGGACAAATTGTTCATGACAATATGCAATTATTTATCTGTCTTTTCTATGTATCTGAACTCTTCCATCTTCATAATTACAGCATCTAACAGCTCCCAAAATTTAAGTAACAAAGTTAATTTTACTTCTATTTTCTCTAATGAACCCTATCTAGGCTTTAAAATTTCTTTGGGCAAGGAATTTATTGCCTTTTTGATTATAAAATGGCTATGATCATTTTAAACACAATGTGATTTAAATTAAAGCAAGTAATAAAACCTTGGCTGAAGTATTCAGTTTTAAAATGAAACTTGAGAAGACCAAAGAAGCCTTTTGGTCAATATGGCGATGGGATGTGATTAGAGTTAACATGGTTTCATGAGCCAGTATCTTTTAAACAGGTCCTCTTTCTCCTCTTGATTAAATACAATTTTACCACATAATTTGAAAAAATGTTACATGGGTATTGCTACACCATATGGACTGACACACACACACACACTACCTAGAAATACTTTGAATGTGTACATATGGATGATTTTTTCCACACCTTGTAAACTAGTCAGGACACATCTTGAAAAGCAGTTGGATGACAACCTCATTATAAGTGAGCATAGGATGTTTCAGGAAATGAAATGCACATCACTTTCTCAGTAAAGAGTGTGAGTCTTTGAATTACTACATGTTTCAGTGGTCCTGTGTTGCTGAGAAAGCTGTCTCGCAAGATCTGGCACGGAGGTGATGTTCCTTCTCCTACGTCATCACAGACCATAATAGCATCATATACTGGATCTAGCAGACACTACTGTTGGTTTCCATTGGAAGAGTATGCTCCTGAGTAGCATTCTGCTGCAACAGAGACTGTTAAGTAGTTCAGTAAGAAAGTTGAACTATTATGGAGAGAATCAAGTTGTTAAAACTTTTATTTATTCCAAAATTAACGTCTCTCTTTGGAGAGAATGTGGATTTATTTCACACAGATGCTCTGTCTGTGCTTGTGCTCTGAGATACCCAGGTGTAAGAAATATTTTGTCCAAAATTATATGACCCACACTTCAGAAAAATCTGTTTGACTGTGGTCATTAGCTGAAACTGAGTAATTCAGACACTGTAGTTATGTACCTTTCCAAGTTATATACTCTTACATCTATCAGAGTAAGGACAGAAGACGTTTGCATCTGGCAGCAATAAGCCAGGGAAGCATATCTTACGTTTTCCACACTACCAATTGGATATGGAAGTCTTCTTCAGGTTGGGTGCCACAGGACAGTGTAATGTCTGTGTATGCATTTAAGCCTTGAAAAAGGTCTACCTTGGAGGGGATTGCATGATGGCAGCGTGCTGTCAGAGGCGTTTATTGAATATACAACCGATAGAGCTTTGGGGATCTTGTGAGCTGAATACGTGAAGTATTTGCATATACAAGAATATGTGCTGTATACGTGCAGTTTTTTTTTCCTGCTAGCACATAAGTTTCTTTGAAGACGCCTTTATCAACTACCTAAAGTGAAGACAAAAACTTTCCCTGTAGACTTTTTCTAACTACAGAAGAAGGAAGAGGGGTTGGGGTGTGTGTGAGGGGGAGACGTCACAAATAATCCTTATCAACTGATTCCCTTCTTATCTCTGAGGCACAGATGCCAGCTCTGCTCTTGAGTTGACAAATTAGTGTGAGGACCTCTGGCTTTTTTCTCTGTGACAGGCTCTTTCTCTTCTCTATACACTGCATTAGTTTTTCCAAATGTAATACTGATCAGCACATTGAAAAGAATACAGTGTAGTGCTGGACATGCCTTCCAGCTGTCACACACGAAAATGTTTAATGGCAATTATCTTTTAGATACCTCTTAGATTTAAATAGATGTATAATTCAAAGAAATGTGAAATTATTAAGTGTTGATGTGCGTTTGACAGATGTTGTTGCAAGCTTTTCTTATAGTTCCAAGATGGTTAGGAATCTAAGCAGATTTCAGAAAATTATTTTCTTACTATCTGTCCTGAAGTGAAATTGAATTGGGACTTCGATCTTCTATACTGTGTGAATAGTAAATTCCCCTGCAACAGTTCGGTAGGGTGAAGTTTTACTTCATAGATTGGTATTCCAGCTTCAACCTTCCAAAAATATGTATATATCATAGACTGGACAAAAAATTGCCAGCTTTATGTAATTAAATAAATAAAGAGCATTAGAAAAACATGATACAGCAATGTTAATGTCACCAGCCATCTTGAAAACTCATGTGGAATGGTTATCACTTACAAAGAGACTGTACTTAGTTTTAAAAATAAACTTGTCTAACTCAAACTTTTCTACCCCAAATGGTCACTGATGGTACTACCAGTGACCAGTGTGATTTGTGGATTAAAGTAACATGAAAGAAATTCTCATTTATATGAAAGACTGTTTGCGAAAGGTTAGTAATAATTTTGGTAACAATCAAAAGTACAAATTTGTTTTGAAAACATCAGAACACTCTAACGCTGCGAGAGCTTGTTGTTTCACTAGAGAAGTTCAGAATACTGGAGGCAGGATAACCTGAGCGCCATAATGTTTTCCATTACGGATGGGAGAACCAACAGAAGGATAAATTCATTTTAAACATCCCATAATTGTAGCTGCCAGTCAGACATCTAGCAGACTGTTCTAACTGCTCCATGGGTGACACAGAGAGATCCCTCGGGCGCAAAAATGCTCTCAGAGAGTCCTAGTCACATATGCAGACGGGAACTTTTCACTACCTTTTTTTCCACCAAATTCTTGCTCTCTCATCTACCTTCAGTCTATCAGTTACATAGAATCATAGGATGGTTTGGGTTGGAAGGGCCTTTTTAGAGATCATTTAGTTCTAACCCCGCTGCCATGGCCAGGGGCATCTTTCAGTAGATCAGGTTGCTTAAAGCCCTGTCCAGCCCGACTTGAACACTTCCAGGGATGGGGCATCCACAAATCCCCTGGGCAACCTGTTCTTCCAGGTTCTCTGGGCCACTTGTTCAATACATTTATTCGGGAAAAAAAGACAGAAAAGTGGTTGATACTTCTAACCCCTAACATCAGTCAAAAGACTTTAGGTTCAGAAGAGAGAGGAAGAAGGGGAAAGACCAAAGGTTGCAACCACAGACTAGCTCAATGTGTGGTAGTTCAGTTACCTGGTTGAATCAGTTAAAGATGATGAGAAAAAAAGGTGGGATAGCCTGACCTGTGTGGGTCCTTCATTCTGAAGATTCATCAATCCACCCGAAAGGAAGAGCATACTTGACTTGGAAGCCGAGCAGATGTAAGGTATGTGAATCAGAAAGTAGACAGGAAGGGTAGCCTTGATGACAGAAAAGGAGTTGGTTTCAGGTACTAGCGAAGGGAAGTCTGAGAATGAAGATAGGAAAGTAGAGGAGATAAGGCAAGAAAGCCAGGTGAAGGGGAAAGAATTGAAAGTAAGAATGGCAGGAGAAGACATTGAAGCTGAAACTACAAAACACCCACCTTATTTGCGTGAGTTCCCCTGGGCATAATCCTGCTCTACATTAATGTCTTGTATCATTTCTTATGTTACTTTAGTATCTCATTTTATTGCTTCACTGGGCACAATCTCTAAGAATTAACAGGCTTAATTATAATATCACTTCAGGCTATTGTTAATGATTTTCTAGTTTGTTGTAGTTACTGTACTAGTGAGAACTTGATTTTTTCCTATGCAACAAGGTGAAGATTTATATTAAAAAAGATTTTTTGTAGTTGTATATCTTTTTACACATTCAGACATTAACTGTGGAACCATCCCAAAACACCCATGAGGCATTGTTTTCCATTCAGAAAAGCAAGTCCTAGCCTCTGAAACTTTTATTTAAAATGAAGGAGGGCAAGAAAGAACAAAAACATAATCCCTGAATAAGCAGACACACTTAGCATGCCTCCTCAATAGCAGGCTGTGTGGCTGCTCAGAGGACAAAATAGATGCTTGCCCCCATAAAATTTTTAGAAAGCTGAAAATGCAGTAGATAAAAATAAAAAATATTGTGGTTCAAGCTATAGACAGAGAAACTAAATGAAGAAATATTCAAATGAAATGTCTGAGCCCAGCAGACTGCCAGAGGGCCTCTGTTAAAATTGAGCCTGTAACAACTCTGTTCTTGCTTCTTCACAGTGCACCACTTTCCGAAATACATCCTAGAAAAACATTTTCCATAGTTCTTTAAGGTACTGGCTACCTACTTTGTCTTTTACAATTGCTTACAGGCTGATTTAAAAGGATATTTGCTCTAAAATTCAGTTCTGATTCTGAAAAATCAGTAAAACGAAAAATCCCCTTTCATATTCAACATAATCAAAAGTGGTGAATTTAATAATATAAAAGCTGTGTGTTGTGTTTTACTGCATTAGCCCTAAAGATACCATTGAGATGAGAGGCAACCTTGTGTGACATGTGCAGTTGTTCACTAATATCCACTTATGGCAAACTCAGGCTAAGTTCTGTGCTTGGTGATAGTAAAATAGAACTAAGCCTTATAACCTGAATGGCGGGTGCTAATGTGTGAGGTGAAAAGGACCTTGAATTTCAGAGATTATGGGGCTCACAAACAGAATCAATTATGTTTCAGATGTAGATTAAATTCTTCTGATGCAGACTCACTTGAGTTATGACAGTTAAAATGCAATAGTCACTTGACCAAAACTCAGAGACTTGTGTCTCAACATGTATATTTTAAATACAATGCCCCAACAAGAAATTACACTGAAGCATTGTGTTCACAGTTAAATTAGAAACTGTAGGAATTCCATAGCCATTGGCAATGCTTTAGAAAGTGTTTGCAAAAACACTGTTTCTCAATATGTGAAATTTACAAAATAATTTCCTGTGTGACTATGAGGTATTATTAAGTACCAAAGACTCCAATACACAAAGTCAAAAGACAAACTGAACAGCCTAATTAGCAGCAAAAGATTTTCTCCCATACTGATGAAATGGAAACAAATGCATTTTTAATAGACCTCTATGAAGGTAAATGAGTAAGCTGTGCTTTCATTCACTTCTCTTCGCAAAAGCAGGATCAGCTTTCCTTGTGATATTCCTGCAGCTTCTTGCTCAAACTCTTTTTTTCTCTTATAGTAAAGAGAATCTGACTTAGTAATTAGGAAGCCTGTTGCTCCTTGCCCTCTCCATAATGTACATGGAGAAAAGTTTATTTCTGTATCTTCAGAGTTATTTTTTGCATATGTAAGCCCTTTTGCAGATTTCTTCTCTCTAAACTAAACAAGGCTGGTGTTTTCAATTTTTACAAATGTTTTAAATTTTTGCAGTTCTGCAACACAACCTTAATAGAGCTACATAGACCACTACAATGCCTTCATTTGTACAACAAACAAAAATTTCTCTTTGTATATCCCAGCATGCCATTTATCTTTTTTACAATTGTCTTCGCAACTGTTGCTGTACCTACCAGATCCTTCTCTGCAGTTCTTTTAACTGATAGCTTCTTCCCCAGCCATTGTTTGTGCACATGTTTATTCATATCTATAAGCATTTGTCCACATTTTTTCAGTCTGCATCTCCAGTTTGTCAAGATGACTTTGAATTCTGAATCTGTCTTCCAAAAACTTTGCGGCCAGTCCAGGCCTGGTGTTACCTGCAGATTTAATAGTTCTCCAGTCACTAGAAAAATAAAACTACCCCTGAATATTGGATGCAGTATTCCAGATACTGTCCTTAAAAGTGCTGAGGGAATCACTTCCCTTAATCTACTGGCGGTGCTTCTGTTAAAACAGCCCATAATACTGTACACTGTATACTGTGTATTCTGTCCCTGCCTGCCTTGTAGTGATGCTAACTTCCTGGATCACCTTCCCTTACGGAACAGCTCCTCCTGCTGCTCCTTGACACACACATGGCAATTGTAATCTATGCTTCCTTGATAATTCTCCCTCTGGTTTTACAGCATGTTGTGTAGCTTTTGAAATGAATGTACTGATAGCAGCCTCTCTACAAAGAGCATATGGGGACACGTACTTCGTTAATTGTCTCCATGAAGATGGGGAGTTCAGGTTCAGCTACCACCCATCTGATCTCTGTGATGTTCCCTGGGGAACACCATTACAGGCCTCCAACTAGACTCTTCGCTGCTGATCACAACCCTCTGAGCTCTGCCATTCAGCCACTTCTCAATCCGCCTCCCTCTCCACTCATCTAACCCACACTTCCTAAGCTTGCCTACGAGGCTGTTATGGGAGACAGCGTCAAAAAACACTTGTTCTTCCTGCCACAGTAAAAATGGCTGCAATAATACACAGACAGCAATATGGCAGCAAACTAAATGCATTCCTTCATCAGCAAAGACTGTTGGAAGACACATAGAAAAGATTGCTGGAGGTTTGAAGAAACAAGTATCAGTACAAACTGCACAGTGTGAAGGCTTGCTATGCAGCTGGATGAAAGTACAGATGTTTCTAACATGCCACAGTTTACGATATTTGCTAGGTTCTGTTTTGATAGTGAAATACATGAAGAACTACATTCTGCGAGCCACTAAAGGAAAGATCTACCAGAGAAGCTATATTCTCAACAGCAAATTACTTCTTTAATAAACATATTTTATGGAAAAACTGTGCAACTGTAATGACGGGTGGAACAGCTGCCTTTTCTAAGAAAAGGATTGCGTGATAAGGTTACATAGACAGCACCACACCCGAAATTCATTCACTGCATTGTTCATAGACAAGCTACTGCAGCAAAGAAATGGGCAACAGGCATGCACAAAGTGCTACAAGATGTCATCAACGTGGTTAATTTAATAAAAACCAAGACCTTGAAACAGTAGAAACTTTACAATACTTCATCATGAGATGGGGAGTGACCATGGAAATCTTTTGCCCTTGGCTGGCTGACAGGTGCCCACCAAGCCACTCTGTACTCCCCCTCCGCAGCAGGAGAGGGGGAGAAGATACTGTGAAAAAGCCCATGGGTTGAGACAGGGAAATCACTTAGCAATTACCACCACAGGCAAAAGAGACTCGACTTGGGTAAACTAATTTAATTTATTGCCAATCAAAAACAGAGTAGGGTAGTGAGAAATAACAAAACCAA
>VYZM01023512.1:20744-64472 GCA_013398915.1 Dromas ardeola
GGGGAATGGGGACTGCAGTCAGTTCACAGCACTTTGTCTCTGCCACTCCTTCTTACTCACACTGTTCCCTTGCTCCAATGTGGGCTCCCTCTCACAAAGTACAGTCCTTCAGGAACTGCTCCAGCATGGATCCTCACCACAGGGTGCAGTCCTCCAGGAATGGACTGCGTCAGCATGGGTCCCCCACAGACCGCAGGTCACAGGTCCTGCCCGAAAACATGCTCTAGTGTGGGCTCCTCTCCACAGGTTGCAACTCCTGCCAGGAGCCTGCTCCAGTGCAGGATCTCGACAGGCTGCAACTTCCTTCAGGGCACATCCACCTGCTGTGGCATGGGCTCTCCATGGGCTGCAGGGTGGATATCTGCTCCAATGTGGTCCTTCCTCCATGGGCTGCAGGGGGACAACCTACATCACCACGGTCTTCTCCAGGCGCTGCAGGGGAATCTCTGCTCTTGTGCCTGGAGCACTTCCTCCCCATCCTTCTTCACTGACCTTGGTATCTGCATAGCTGTTTCTCTCACATTTTTCTCACACAGCTGCTGTGCAGTGGTTTTAACCCTTTCTTAAGGGTTCTTAAGGTATCACAGAGGAACCGCCAGCATCACCAGTTGGCTCAGCCTTGGCCTGCGGTGCGTCCATTTTGGAGGTGACTGGAACTGGCTCTGTGTGACATAAAGGAAGCACCTGGTCTCTTCTCACAGAAGCCACCCATGCAGCCCCTCCCACTACCAAAACCTTGCCACATAAACCAAATACAGTATTACACAGACATTTGCTGGTTATCTCATGGCAATGGGCTTAAAAGAGTTGTTGAATTTAAAGACCAGTTACACATTTTTCTTTTACAAAAAGTATTCTGAATTTTCTGACCTTTTTTTGTGATGACAAGCATCCGTCAGTAGTAGGTTACCTAGCAGTTATTTTCAAAAAAATAAACACACACTGAATGTATCCCTTTAAGGTGAAAGTGACATTCTAACAGTGGTTGAGAAAGTAACTGCTTCTCAAAAGAAACTCATGCTGTGGAGATTTTTGTGATTTTCTTGCCAAAAATGATGTGTGTCACCTACAAAAACTCTCATACATGTGCATTTACAAAATTTGAAAACAGAACTTTCTAACCAGCTTAAAAAAACTTCCAAAAGAAGAGTTTCAGTGAGTTTTGAACCCATTTGTTAAAAATGCAACACCTTCTGATTAGTATCATGAGCATCATGATTTGGTGAGTGCAGAGAACAATATACCTCTTATATTTGGATTTATGTATGAGCCAACAATACAATTCTTCCATTTGGGTTTATGTATCTTTGTTTTCAGCTATGACAGCCATTAAGACCAAGTATTTGGTATATGGTATACCTTAAGCCAAGATTTTAAAAATAATGAAGCATCTGTAATCACATTGGTGTCACTAAAAATAACTATTAATAATATTTTTAGTGAGAACAAAAAAGGGGTTGTACCATTAATAAAATAAAATAAATTAAAATAAAATAAAGTAAAAATTATTTTAATAATATTGTTTATTTCATCTTTAATCCTTTTTTCATTTCTGGTCTTGCGTGTGTTTTATAATGTACGTAATAAGTGCATTATAGAAGAGGCCATGGTAAGTATTTCTCATGAACGCAGAAGTGATAATTGTGCAATCCAGGGGGAGGTTTAGGCATCAGATATAAAATACAAATATAGGCATGTAAAGTGGGACATCAGACACCAGAGTTCAAAACTGTAGTTGTAAAAACAATTCAGCTGCTGCATAACCCCAGACATGTCCGTATTTCATAGTGTTAGGATGTCAGTATGTCTGGTCTGTCACCTCTTCCTCTGCCAGTGCTACGGAAGGCACCTAGTTTCCCAGTGATCATTGAACAGACCCAAAGGAAGAAAAGGAAAGAAAATGCCCAAGTCTCTCTCAATGGAGTGAAAGAGATGTAGATACTTTCCCATCCAGGGTATTATTCACCTTGAAGTACCTTTTCAAGGTAGAGAGAGATTCCTGTTCTTCTTGGTAATGTCACCTTCAAATAATTTCTGAAGTTATAAGGCCTTTTTGTCATGGGAAATGAGGCAGGGTCCCTGTGTCTTTCTCCTCTACTATACAGCAGTTAGGTCATTTAACTGAAAGTTGGAAGGCTTGGCCAGATTCTCTTCTGACCTATCCCCCAGACCACTCTTCTCCAGCATGGTGGGTGAACAAAAACAGGGACAAGAAGTGGGCTGGCAGCAGTCAAAGCAAAGAAACAAGGCAGTAGATCAGAGCCACATCATGACATGATGATCAGCAAGAGCAAACTGTGTGCTTGCTTCATCAGTTAGCTGGTAGGAATGAGTTGCCAATCAGTGTAAACCGTACTTTTCAGTTGGCTTTGGTGCGATTGGTCCTTAAAGGTGTAGTTAGGCTGCTGGCCACAGAACCTCAATGTTTAGGGGCTAGCTCTTCTGACTGGTCAATATATCAAAAAAACCCACCACAGATTCAGTGGTGGGGGGAGAAGAAGGAAAAAAAAGGCTGTAAAGCAAGTGCACTAAAGTTCCCTGATGGATGGGATGCTCTCTTTAGATAACACTAACTATTCCATTACAAGTCCATAAGTGGAGCTGAACCAACATCTGAATCCTTTGTTTTGTTAGGAAAAATCAAGCATATGGTAGTCAGGCTGTGAAAGTCTTTTCTGCAAACTCAGGACCCACAGTGAGAACGCTGGTGAAACAGTTGCAGGAGCGAGGGAAGAGGAAGAATATTAACTGCATGATGGTAATCAGATCAGGCTCCTCAAACGGGTTTTTCCCTCCCCCCAGATAGCGGTATGGAGCCC
Organism: Dromas ardeola; assembly: GCA_013398915.1. Classification (NCBI taxonomy): domain Eukaryota; kingdom Metazoa; phylum Chordata; class Aves; order Charadriiformes; family Dromadidae; genus Dromas; species Dromas ardeola. Next base: position 23,564 of record VYZM01023512.1, read on the forward strand.
AATCCTAGCATGACGGAGAATACACACATATGAAATACTTCTCCATCTTTACATACATAAATTCAGAGGGTTCTGTGAAAACAGGATTACAACATTTTTTAAAATGTGCCTGAGCCCTTTAAATGCAAATCCTTTCTCTGATTTGAAAAGACCGTAATTGAATCTTTATCCAATTTGCATGCTTAGAGAAAGCAGCTGACCTATTAATAACCAAAAAAATGTAAAATAACATAATATTAAATTACTTATTATGATACTTCTTCCTCTGAGATAAATAGGTGAGCATGTGCTGATAATAGCTAGTTGGGATTGGCATTGCCCTGCAAATGTAAGGCTTTCAGGAGCCCATGAAAAGCTGAGTAATTTTTTGAGTTGCTATGTTCACAGTATTTTTTCTCCTTTTTCTAACAATTGCTATAACTGAAACCATAGCAGGACTTCTAGGAAATGGAATTATCTTGACTGTCAGTTCAATTAGCTGCATCAGGAGCAAAATATTGTCCTCATATGATATCATTATGATCTTTCTGAGTTTATCCAGATTCTTTTTGCAGTCCTGGTTGATGTTGGATTTGTTCCTAAATCTGTTTTGCGAAGCCTCCTATTATGAAGAAAATTTGTCTGTAATTTTCAACACAGTTTTTATGTTTCTGAGCTACTCCAGCCTCTGGTTTGCTGCCTGGCTTAGTGTCTTCTATTGTATCAAGGTTGCTAGTTTTACTCAGTCTACCTTCATCTGGCTGAAGCAAAGAATTTCCAGTCTCATGCCCTGGATGCTGTTAGCGTCATCTCTTTTCTCCTTTGCAACTTCTCTTCCTTTTGCCTGGGATGTCGACAACGTACAAGACAACATCACTGCTCCTTTAACCATGACAAACTCTTCAGAAAGGAGAGTTACAATGAAAGCTAGGGTTTTTTTACTGATTATTCTCTGTAATGTTGGTATAGCTTTGCCTTTAATACTGTTTGTTTTTTCGAGTGTCCTGCTGATTACGTCTCTGTCAATACACACCAGACAGATGAAAAATAATGCAACTGGCTTCCGGGATCCCAGCTTAGAGGCCCATATTGGTGCCATCAAGTCAGTCTTTTCCTTCCTTATCTTCTTTGTTACATATTTTATTTCTTTGGTTCTCATTTTATCCAAAATTTTTTTACCTTTTAGCATTGAGGAAATCATATGTATAGCTGTAATGGCTGCCTGTCCTGCAGGACACTCTGTGGTCTTAATCTGGAGCAACCCCAAATTTCGAGAGGTGACAGCTAGGATTTTGCACCACACAAACTGTCACGTCAGAACTAGATACATGTAAAAGGCGCTGGGCTAGCCTGGACTTTCTAATTTAGATCCAAATTAATTAAATTGAAGTCACCAGAGGTATAAAATAATAGAAGCGCGAATGAGTGGATTGTGGCCCTGCTCTGGAATCATGAAGAAGCTGGGAATTTGCTTCACTTGGATGTGATCCTTCTAATGAAGAATTCTGTAACTTCTCTCCTGTTTTAAAAGATGGTTGCCTGCAGAATATAAGTACTGTACTTGCTGTACTTTCTTCAGAAATCATCACTGTTTCTCAAAGACAGCAGAAAAAGAAGGCCAAGACTCAGACAATAAGGTAATCAATTGAAAAGGTTTAAGTTACAAATCAGATTCTGGTCATACTAAGAGAAGAGACCTGCTTCAGCACAGGCATGCTCAATTCAATGAAGCCTGAAGGCTGTTTCTGGTTAGTACAAGCACATAATAAGGATGCTGAGTAATACCCAAGAATCTGCTAATTTCTTATTGATCATTTTTGACTGCTTGTTGATTCTCTAAGTCGAAAAATATTTGTTGATTCTAAAAGCATCTTTAAGATTCAAGTATGATTCAGTAAAGAATGACACAGCCTTTTGAGCTTCATGGTATTGCTGAACTAGTAATCAGTGTCTGCGTTACCAACAAAAAGATACACTGGAAGACTCTCCAAAATCCTGTGATTAGAGCTAATAGGAAAAAGAATTTCCTTATATGAGACTGTTCTGAAGAATTAATTAAAAGGTTAATATTTCAGGGTTTATTATGGAGAATATATTCCTCAAATCAGAAGCATGGATTTGTGTAATTAAATATTGTCAAATATATTTAAATTACTAAATTATTAAAATTAATCAATTAATCGTCATTATTGAGAAAATAGTTCACCAGCGTTCACATATATGGCTTGAAATGCTCTTTAAAAGCTTCTAGAAATCTCACATCTCCATGAAGCGTCTCAATTTTGACAAGCTGTCCCCTGTAATTTATTCTACACAGGAATTCCTTCAACTTTGGAAATAAATTACAATTTCCTCAACAAATCACATATTTTGTCGGAGTCCAAAACTCAGCACGTTATTGTTACATTAGGACTGGAACTTTATGATCCTTTTCAGTTGCAGTGGGAGCTTACATTCTTTTAAAGTGAACTGAATCACTGAAATATATATGGCTTGAGCCTGGTGCTGACTAAATGCATTCTGATTTAAAATATCTGGTTTTGATGTTGTCACAGTCAATCTGTTTGAAGTAATGTATCTGTTTAAACTGAATTTGTGCCAGAATTGGTTTTTAAAAAAGATGTAAAAGTACCAAGTTAAAGAATTATTTCTGTCGAAGTCTTTCTTCCCATTATGACACAAACTGTTCCGGAGGTGACAGCAGTTGCTTGCAGAAGAATTTTGTATGACGTTTAACAGAGATGGGGAAAATTCAGGACATGGCAATGACACCATGATGTGGCATTTTCACCATCTGTGAAAAATGGTGGGAGATTGGATCTATCTTCTGCCCCTCCATGGTGTCCCCTCACTGGCCTTAGGGAAAAAAATCTCAGATCTCTCTGACCACAGGAACAAGCAAGACACATGGGGTATGGTCAACCCATAAAACTTATTTTTTCCTGCTCCAGGCTGAGCTATATAAGGTACGTGGCTGCTCAGCAGGGATACCCTGAACAGCCTCTATCACGTAATTTGGTTTACATTACATTATTTCTTCTTCATTTCCCCCCTTCACGAGTAAACAACTTAACCACGTTCCTCAGTGGACATGAGATTTGAAAGAGGTTCCTGTGTTATTTTTCAGACTCTTTAAGTGGGTCTTCCCTCCAAAGCTTTCTTTGCATAGAGCTAAATGAAAAAGTTACCTGTGCATCAACATGCATTTTGGAATCAAAGAGGGAAAGTAGACAGAAACACTGGAAGGCACCTTATAGGGTCAATCTTCTGGTAGACCTTTCTGTAACTGACCAGCTAACTAACTTGTCATACTGATAAAAATATCTTTAAAATGAGTTTTATAAACAGTCTACTAAACCCTTGATGTTCCATTTGATAAATTATTAAATAAGATTGGTAAACATTTCTTCTGGTGAAAAAAAAACAACCCATGTACTGGTAGGAAAATAATAGTTGCTGAGTTATGATTATTTGATGTAATGCACCTTATCTGATAGTAGGCATTTTTCTCTTTTCTCTGTTTTGTTTGTAAGCTGGGAGTTGGTTTGAGTCCCCCATCTTAAACTTAAAAGTTTGCATGCTGAAGAAAGTTTGAAATTCATCTTATCAGACCCTTCTAAAACATTCCAACTATCTCCACACACACCGATGCTACTTAGAGACACTGGCAGCTCTATTTAAAATCCGGTATGATAAATCAACTCAGGAAAAAAGCAAATTCATCCTGTTCTAACACTAGCAGAATGAAATCATACAAATCATGTCGTCTTGTAGCTCTTTTCATTGAGGATGCAGAAAAAAAAAAAAAAAACAAAACCCACAAGATTTTCTAGAAAACTGCTCAAACGTAGCATAAAACAAAGATGCTGGTATTTGAAACAAAGTTCTTTTCCACTAAAGAGACTTTTCTGGATTTCTGTAATTTACCAGTTTTATTAGAAGCCTTTCTTTGTGCCTGAGCAGCAAATTCCTTGTAAACTCTATGTGATGTGATTTCTGTTCCCTGAAGGAAAAGTATTATAAAATTGCAACATTATGACTGTATTTTAACAAAGTGTATGGTCTTTAGATTCCTTTGTAGTGGACAGGCAGAAAATTAGTCCTGTTATACTGTGTGGGTCTGTGGACTATCAGATACTGATGAAGCCATACACAGAAAAGGCCCTGAACAAAACGTTCAAGAAAAGTGTTCACAGTCAGAACTTCAGTTTTGTGATAATATCAATATATTGTATAAAAGTAGCCTACAGATGACTGGTAAATCATAAAATCCTTCATAAAGATAAAAAATAATCAATGAGAAATTCAGAGGAAAAAGGATAACAGCCCTCATTTGTTTTCTGAAGCACAGTCTGGCCTCTTTTCCAAGTAATGAAACAGTAATTTGATTCTAGTCATTAGCTCAAGGCAAGAAATGCAAAGATGTGCTATGTAATTGATAGATCGCTACAGGATCATTCTCTGATTTGCATACCTGTAAGCTGGAATTTTCATAACTGAAATTCTAGAAAACATGCTATGGATTCTACTTTCAATGCGCATCAGAATATGATTTTAAGAAACAGGAAAACGTGTCAATAGTGCACAGATACAGCTCATTCCTCACAGACCTTCCTGAAATGAACACTGCATGTGCACACCAATATATACATGCACATGCACACATTGGCAAGCAGGCGTCTTGTATGATGGTTCTTTATACTTTTGCATATGCATATAAAAATGGAAGGCAGGACTTCCACATTAAGCTGGATAGCAACTTAAAGCAAAATATACATCTTTTAAAAGGGCATAGTTTCTTCATTACACTTCATTTGCTTTCACCTTCATGTGGCTTAATTTGTGGACATATGGAAATGCAACTGTTAGTCATGCCTAAAACAGCATATCTGATATGGCAGGTTGCAAGTGTCTTCCACAAGTCCAATTTTGCTGTTTTTTTAGGCCAATTCACTGAGCTCTCTTTGTGTCCACCTTCTTACTTAAGCAGACATACCTCTTAGAACAGTATCTTTGTTGCACAATGGGGAGTTAAAACAGTGATACCTACACTTAGCTTTTGAAATATTTCCCTCTATCCTATGAAATGGAATTCTTTTCTTTCCTTTTTTTCACCTGGAAAACTACACTAAGCTCAGAGAAGAAAAATGGGATTTTTATTACCTTCAGGTTGTTGCAAAGATATGTGTTGAATGAGTCTAAAATACAGCATGGACAGAAATTCCAGTTTATTGTGATAATATATATGTGTTTGTATAATCCCAGGAGCTGTTAACATCAGGTCCTCCAAAAAGGAAGGAAATTTCTGCTGAAAGAAGTTGTCATCAAAACACAGTTTGTTGAAACAGAATCACAGTAAGGCTACATCTACAAATATATCTTACATTCATATGGGTTCCTGCATCACTTATTTTAAAGGGCAGAAAAAGACACCTGAATAGAAAACCTCATCTTTCCCAGAAAAAATGCTCATTTTAACACATCTCAGCTTCCGTGTATCTTTGCATTTTTGTGTGTGTGTCTGTGAAAAGCTGTCCTGAAAGTACATATCTACCAAACCCATTTTCTGCAAAAATCACTTCTCTAAGGCTTCTAAATTTGAACTTCTTCATTGATATACAGACACTCAGGTTTGAAAAGGTGAAGTGACAGATATCAGCCTTAATGGTATGACAGATACCAAATTTTTTTTCCAACTTTGTTTGAACAAAGACTAAGAAGATGCCACTGCATAAGAATAAGGCATGAAGTAACTTACTCTCTCTAAAGTGGGGAAAGAGTTGATAGGGAAGACAAACATGACGCATACTCAGTGCAGGACAGAGAAAAACTGAAGGAAAAAAGTAGACTATTGTATGACCGGTTATGAGTACAAGAGGCTAGCAATACAAAGGGAATTAATTAATTAATTGGTAGGATTTTCTTTAGTCATCTGTATTGGGTTTTTCTCAGCATCTGAGTACATGTTTCTTCACAATTTATGTTGGAGGTCACCACAGTTTTCAACTCCTGGACAGGCAAGATCATCAAAGTCTTCACTGCTTGACACATTCCTTCCAACCAGAAGCAGGAGCATAAGGACACGTTACACAAATAGCCGATATTATTTCTCAATGGGTTGTATCTTTTATGGCAAAACTTGGTCATCATATGGAAAAAATGCAGAGGGGGCAGCACGTTCAGACATATTTCAGTTGCTAGAAGAACAATATAGACTTTCTCAGGAAGAAAGAAAGAAAGAGAAGGACATTGAATTATAGAAAAATTTCACATACATATGGATTTTCCCTGCAAATCTGAAAACAAGACTATATTTTTGAAGGAAGTCACAGGTTTTGTGCCTAATATTTTTTAGCAGAGTAGCTTAGTCTTGTAGTTACATCATATATGAGGCAGAATTTGTATAATTCTGTGCTCAGTAAACACAAATGAGTCTCAAGGGTTAAGTGGTTGACTTGAAACTCCATACACACTTTTTTATGTACCCAATACTTTAATAAATGAATAAGTGTAAGGTAATCCTTCAAATTGTTTTGAAACTCCTTTGTACAGTTATCATATAATTGTATAATTATTTGGTCTGAATGTAAGTTCTTACTGTAAGTGGTATTATAGTTTCACACTATATACACTGTATTTACATGCCATTTCAGACATTTTCAGATAATTTCCTAAGTTTGAATAATTTTGGCTTTTGCAAGGAAAACTTTTTACGGTTAAATAAAAGTAAACTGTGCTTAGTCCTGTAATTTTTTTCATCAAATAACACCATGTTATGGATTAAAGTGTTCTGCATCTCACATCCAAGTTTACAGGCATATGGTATTTGTGGATGGATTTTTTGCAGACTATTTTTTCACAGTTTCCTGACAACGGTGACTTTGAGAATTTTGAAAATAAAATGACTGTTGTAACTGCTGTTATCTGGTGTGGTTCATCTTTACTAATGGGTTAATCAAAACACTTATGAACTGTGGTATGCACCTGCTCTCTGACCACAGTAAGAACTCACAGATACCAGGGCTGCAGGTACTACAGATAGATACATATTTAGGAGAAGACTACAGAACAATTAACTTCAGAAGCAGTACCACCAGTCTCATGTATGGGCATCATTATGCAAGTAGGTTTGATATTCTTGAGAAGTAAATTTTCTCTGACTATTGTTGCACTTCTTTACGTTTTTGCGACTTGCCAACAATAACTCATCCTAAACAAGGGTAGCGCATCAAATATAAAGATAAGTCATTGTCACTCTGTTAGGAGCAACAATCATGCTATTTCTGCAAGCCAGAAGAGGACTTAAACCTTAATATTTCCTTCACATAACATGTTGTAAGAAAGACAGATTTTAAATAGAAGTCCAAAAAAACACTGGAAGAAACTCCTAAAATTTTCTAGATCTCTCATTGCTTATCTTTGAAGTTTATTTGTGCCAAGAGTTTCAGTTCTGCAAGCACCAAGAAGTAGTCTATGCTGTTTCTGACTTGAATTCTGGTGGAATAAAAAACAACACCTAGGTAAAGCAGCGCGTACATTCGCTATGCATTATGTTTGCCCTGCCCACATGAAGCATGAATCAATAGAGTTGAGCAGCTTTGAAGATTTAATCCCAGCTGCCTTATTTTTTTTAAGAGTTAGTAGGAGAGGAACGTGGTTCTCCTCCCTTTCCTTGCCTACTGTTTAGAACACTCCTTCAAGGAAAAGAGCCTGGACTGAGTGTCTATGAAACCTGATAACATGCAAACAGACATACCAGCAAGATGTTATTAGGCTGTAAGCATGAAGGGGGTTGGGCAAGAAGGAAGTTCTCTCCACTCACTTGGTGGAGATGGCACACCACCACACTAGTATAATACTGGTAGGACACAAGAGAGAAACTGACTGCCACTTAAAATAGTAAGTGTCCTGAACTAAGAAGCAGAGTCCTTGTTTCCTGTTCCTTTTCTATCCATGGATTATCAGATTTACATGAAATGTTTGTTGGACAAAAATCCAGTAGAAATGGGGGAAAAAAAACCCAGATGCAATCCTACACATAGGAGCTGAAGTGTCTTCCTGGGAATCTGATGTCATGCTCATGTTTGGGCTACACACCCTTGGCCTACATTTTTCTATAAAACAGTCTTAGATGTTCTTTGTTTGTACATGGGTTATCAGTTCCCTATGGGGATCCTATCCCTTTGCTTTACCAGATCAATTTCATACAATCTCCACAGCCTTTGTTAGTGATATTAACTGGGTCAGCTCCATTCTAGATGTATGATACTCAATTTTTCTTTTGTAGAGTGTTCAGGCAGCAGTTACAAATCAGGGGCATTTTGACTAGCACATCTTGCAAATGAATTCCTGATTTTTTTTATTGCCTGTTCTTTCTGGGCACAAGATGGAATTGTACAGAAAGATGATACACAGGTTAAACATAGAAAGATTTAAATGATCCAAACAGGATATGCAAACAGCCATTCACTGTAGTTTGCATTCTTATGATTACTGATTGGGCTTTTACAATCAAAGCATTCCTTCCTGAGCTAAGAGAAATGGAAAAATCCTATTGCATCTTTGTGGCTTTCCGGGAGATACACAACTTCATCTTTATCAGGGTATGTATCATAAGAGCAGTACCATGATCCTGATTTTAGTTTGATTAATGTCTCTACACAGAGGTATACGACATCAGGGTTATTGCAAATTCCACTTTCCTTGACAGAAGATTATGCCATGGAGAAACCCAAACCACAAACAATATTTACTTTAATGTCTTTTATTCATTAAGCTATTTTATTAGAATACATTTTTCATTAGTAGATAGCTATTCACACAGTAAAGACACTTCCCTCCTTTTACAGTTCCCTCTCTCTCTCTGTTTCTGTCTCACACACATACACGCACACAGCCCCCTGTATAAATGCTCACTCATAGTTAACCTGGTCAGAATAATGACTGAGACCAACCCCAGCTGTCTACTCAACAGCTGTGCAACAGTAACTTTTAGGTCAGTGTTCAGAAAATTCTCAAAGGGATCCTTTATCTCATCAAATATACATATATATACATGTATGTGTACATACATATACCTATATTTGTATATAATCTTCTCTTATTTTATATAACAGCTATTGCCACCTCAGCTGTGCTTTGAGCTATTCAACCTGCTGTTGATGGCAGTGTGTGCTGGCGACTGTGCATCCATTCAGCAGTCTTCTCGTGTTCTGAATTTATCAGTTCCTGTGGAATCAACAGCACCACTCGTCTCTGGAGTGTATCAGTTGTTGGGAGACTTTCTCATGATACCTCTAAGCATGTAGTTTTCAGTTCTTCCACCTGCTGTTTTCTGGTAACTATTTTTCCACCCCCACCCTACACAAACTCACACAGAACAATTTTATGGCGCAGTGATGATAATTTTTGTAAGAAGATTTTGTGCTAGAACAGTGAGCATGAAGGGATGCTCAGACCTTTTTTGTAATCTTCCCACTCCTTTCACTTAATTTAAGTGTACTTTCTTTCCTACAGTACCAGACATAATTGGGTTTTTCCTGTATTTCTCCTGAACAAGTAAGATTCACTCACAGTCTCCTAGTGGAATTACAAAAGGAAAACAGAATTAAAATATTAGCAATAATCAATCACTAGCACTGAAAGAAAAAAATATGCAAACATTGCGAGCAGCAGTAGAAAGCTGATTATTACCAGATTTGCATCCCTAGGATCACCATCTGAAATCACTTTCTTAATCTAGAACTGAGTTATTTTCAGTCTCACTCTTTCTGAATCTTTCTTGGATAGCTCAGGAAAAAATACTGAAGAACAGATGTACAATTATGCTCTAGGAAAACTTTTCACCCCCCAGAATAATTCCTGCTGTAACTCCAGCCTGTGGAGTTTATCTAGGCAAAGGCTTCCTCCAGTTTCTGAAAGGCACTTCCAAATTACTTCTGCAAAGTAATTTCCTGTCACCCCTAACACATCCTGAATATTTACTTGAATCACGTAGAAACCTAGACACGGTGACTGTGTTAACAATGCTACTCACTTCGAGCTAGATGCTCCTTTAGTGTGATTTTAGCTGTGACCCTAAAGAGGGTCTGTGTGGACTCAAAGTGTGGACCCATACCCGCAAAGTATGGACTGTGACTTGTAACAAATGTCATAAAACATTACTTTGTTATTCATTGCCACAGAGCTTCAAAGATACACTATTACACGTTTATGGAAAGTCAGCCTTGAGAAACAGTTGTTCTTAATTTTTCCACTTGTGTTCACTGGCTTTATTTCTGTTTCACAATTTTTAAGACTCATATCTATCGTTGCCAATTAACCCACGTCACACCATGGGACCACGGTTCCTTTTGTCCCCGGTTAATTTCTATGTTTCCACGTAAGAGGTGTGAAGACAGCATTGCCTCCAGCACTACAGGGGGTAGTGCTTTCCTTCCTCCACCCTACAGAAGGCTGTTGCAAGTCAATATAAGCATGCAAGAACACGTGTGACCCTGTCTCCAGCCTAGCCAGCATCAACAGCCCCATGTGCGGGTCTATACTGCTTTTCTGTGCATGTTTGGGGAGGGGCACGACAGAAAGATATACATGAACTTTCTGGTGAAATTAAGGCCTTGGGTTCAGAACTGGTCCCCGGGCCAGTTTCCTTGTCCTTCAGAAGGAAGTTTGCATCCATGAGGATGCCCCTTCGCTGGCATGTTTGGGCACAGATGATTCCACTTCATCCCCAGGAGGTCCGCAGTAGTGTTTTGGTTTCAGCAGCTGGTGACAAAAATTTTGTGCTTTTGCTGATTTTCTTACTTTTAGGGGTGGTTTGTAGCCTAATTTGACATTTTTTAGTGTACCACCATGTAGATGCAGATGAAGGTGGTCATGGTTTCTTTTTCCCTTTAAGCCTTTCTGACTCTTTATGGAGGGTCATAAGTGAAATCTGAGGTCTACTGAAGGAGTGATTGTTTCTTTCAAGTGTTTGGTGACATGTTTGCTAACAATAACATTCTAGAAGGTCAAGAGTGCATGTTAATTCAGAGTTTCCATATTGTAAGTAGTAAAACCTCAGAACTATTTTTTTAGCCTTTTTAAGGATCAAGAATCCTGAGACACCACTAAATTCATAGGATAGGTATACTTCAGATTAATAAGTAAAAATCTGTTAAGGATATCTGGCTAACAGCTATACAAATACACAGAAAACAATGAGAAGAACAGCAGTAAATCAAGAACTCAACCTAATCCCTCTGAATCAGCTACTCCTAAAACCACTGAAGACTACTAATTTAGTAATTACCCCTGTTGTAAAACACTCAATGGTGATTCAATTCTCTTCGGAATGCAATGCAAACAAAGGCAGACTACTGCATAAAGGAATACAGAAGTTAAAATGGGGGGCTTGAGGGAAGAGGGGAATTTTAGGATTAAACAATGGAATTTTGGGAATGTAGAGGAAGAATTAAGGCATATTTACAGGGAATGGGGACAACCATGTTATGGAGGAAAATGGAGAAATGGCGAAAGGGGAGTATAAAAGATGCCATTGCACATAAGCAGTAAACTTGTCTGATCACTACAGACTGTCCTGTCTTCTTATTAAGTTCTAACTGTTTTCATGTGAGTATGCTCTCTCTTTCTTCCGTGTGTGTGGTCTGCCAGCAAACTTCAAGCTTGACTCTCTAGTGAGTGAGAAGTTCATGAGCTAGGTACTGGAGAATCTGAGGGTCCAGAAGACAGTTACCAGAAAGACCCTATCCACTGTTTTTTGTCGGAAAATTTCTGACTGCAACTTCTCCAAAAGCATTTGGACCCATAAGAGAGTAACAAAATGTACAACCAGTTTTTGGAAGTTTTTGAAAAACACATTCATAAAGATTCACAAAGGTAAATACTACTCCAGATGACTTCATTTCAGATGTTTGTATAAACCATTGTCAGTTTGAGATATAGAGATTAATCATTCTCAAAGCTCAGTTTTAACTTAACCACAGGATACATCTCATTTCTCTGAAACTTAAAATCCCTCCAGCACAGTCTGAGTAAGGAAGAAAGTGGTTTCCTTCCTAACTGCTTGTTTTCCTTCAGACACCCCCATCTTTACCTTAGCATTAAGTGTATTAGCTCCATCTCTTAGCTCCATCTATGTTTTATTTCAAGATAACATCAGTTCAAAGACACATACACTTATATAGCCCCGAAAAAGTTCTGAAGCAGCCTATATTAACTTTGGACCACAAGTCATGTGTTTGTGTGTGTGTGTTTATCTTCCTTACCCACTTTCATAGATGTATGGGACTGAAGGTCTTAAGACCTGGAGAAAGCTTTTCAAAACGTGTACAGACTCCTGTACAAAAGGGTTCATATTCTGATTAAATCCATTTAATAGAACCGTAGGACAAATATATTCAAGAATTTGGTTTTACTTGTAAGCCCAATAGTTTGAGAGTTTACCAGAAACCCTTACTGATGGCACTGTCTGGTAAGCAGAGAGTACAGCAGCTCTTCCTGAACACTGCAGAGCACCAAGTTGCCACAGTGTTGGGGCAGTAGCTCCTTCACCTGCCTACCTTTAGCAGGCTAGAGAGGCTGACATGGATAAGCAGCCAAAGGGCTGCAAAAGCAGCTGCAGAATGACAGTCGCCGGAATGCTGTCTGGGTGGAGACCAACAAATTACAAACAAAGATTTGCTGCGCACTGCCAATGTTAATTGGAAAACTGTGTGCCCCTGGAGTCAAAAGTATGGAAAACAGAGCTCTATATGGATACAGTTCCTGTCATCCTAAGGCAAACACTGTGTCAGCATGTGGTAGAGGGAATTAAAACAATCGGGGAAGAGCTGTTTGCTTCTTAGTTATGTTGCAGTGAGTGACATACTTTAAAATTCTAAGTTTTAATGTGCAGCAACCATAAGATATAAATTTCACACAGATAGAAGCGAACTGTGTCTGAAGGGACTGGAGGTAAAAATTACTGCTGCAAGCTGAAATCGTGGGAGAGGAGAGCGTCTTGTGGAACACACGTTGGCTTATGGATCAGCGCAGGTACTGCATTTCTGTCATAAAAGCCCGTATTGGGTGAATATGTATGAATGAGCAGTGCCTATGTGTGTGAATGGAAAAAGAGTAACCAAAAATCAGATCAAGGAAAGGACAGGTAGGTGCTGAGAGGCAGCATGTTGAAGTCTCCCAAGGATATATAAGGTCTGGAGAGTCTCAGTCCTGTGGATCCACAAGAACAGAAAAACTCAGAAGATCAAGAATCTCAAGTCTGTCAGGGTCACCAGCACACAATGATATCAACTTAGATAACTTAGACCACATCCTAGGATGCAGTGACTTCTGTATACAAAGATAACAGAATTATATACACACCTGCTGAAAAATGGGCCCTAAAGGACCTTTCTGAGCTCAGTTGGAAGCCCTTGGCATCACAACCCTTTGCTTCTGGGATGGGTCTCCCAGCTCTTGCTCTAAACGGGTGACTGACCATGAGTGCATGAGTGTGAGGCAAGAATTGAGCATACTGTGTGAATAGTTTTCTGCTATTAATAAGAACAGCTTGTTTCTATTAACATTTTAACTAGTAAAATGTCATCTAATAAACATTGATTGTGATCTTTTTCTCCCCTGACTTGAACACCTATCAGGAAAATTTACAATTCTACTGATGAAACCATCCTGTCCTTGCTTGACTCTTTAGGATTAGCACAAGCTCATCAGTGGTTGTCTGCCTGAGTCCCATCTGTACCTCACTTGACCAATAAATATTCCATTCATACTGCTCATTCCCTCTTCACTGACCTGCCTCCCTTGCACTTTGTTGGTCACGGTCCAGGTAAATCTGAGATTTTGCATGTCCACAGGGGCGGGTCCATTGCCAAGTACCAGATGAAAATGCTACATGGTCACCATGAAGTGAGGTTTTTTTTTTTCTACTCTAACGCAATCTTCCTTGTTCATATTCAGATTTACTTTTCTGGATAGTTCCAGGAAACAGAGGAGGTTGTAGTTCTACCGCATCTTGCACTATGTATTCTCTAATGTTTCTACAGCAAAAGTATGATTTATACAGAAGGTCTATTGTGGTAAGGGATTTAAGGGGACAACCTCAGTCATCAAGTCTACATTTGTGTTAACCGAAAGAAACATGCCCAGTAATTCCTTTCAGTGATTATGACCTTGGTCATTACTAAAAAAGTTTCTTTCTGTTACCATTTTTATTGGAAGCTTATCACAGGACCTCATTTTTCTGATTGCTAGAAGCCTCCTTGTGACATCCAGTCTTACATGTCTTCACAGCATCTTTATACTTTTCTTCACATTATACAGTTCTTGTTCCAGTTAGTGTTAACCTGTCTGAAAATACTTAGAAGCAGAAGTTTGTTTTGTTAGACTGGCATTTTTTGTTAGTCTTTTCATCACCCTTTGACTGTAAGATGGACTTTGTCTTAAAGGCCTTCTTTGTATCATTCCAACTCTAGTACATTATTTTAGCTGTACATGAGCAAAATTGTTAACTGCAGAAAATACTCTGTAGAGTAACCTTAATAATCCTCTATCTGTACTGCAAATTCTCAGCTAATACAGCCTAGAGTTGCATTTGCCTTTTTTTATAATGATATGGTTCCTGTTCATTGATTACAGAATGAAAAGATCTAGGCATTTTTCTTCCTTTTATGTAGTAATATGTTTCGTCCAGTCACCTTACCCTCATCCTCGAGTTATCTCCTTCCACCTTGGTGCTGTTGATGCATCCTAGCTTTGCATTATCAGCCCATACTACGCTTACCACTGTCTTAAGGGAACACCATGCTTGTTTCAGCAGACTATCTCAACCATTTTATCTTCCAAAAAGTACTTTTTCTCTATATGGAATTGTAACAGGTCTGCTTTTAAAAATATTTCCCCAGAAGAACAATCTGAGAGCTAACACAAAGGGCTGTTGGTACCACAAGGGTGTCTTCCTCATGAGAAGAAGAAAAAAACTCATAACAGAAAAGATTTTGAGTTAAAATTAAAAACTCAAGTCCAAAAATGCATAGTGGAACAGAGTTTTGACAGGATTAATGTTGCAGCACAACCAGGGTATGACATGACCCAGAAAACTGAGGTAAAACCTGAAATTAGGAATAGACAAAAAGTACAATCCAGACAATAGCAGGAAACAAAAGAAAAGGAGCTTTAAGGGAAAAGGCGAAACATAGCTAATTGTAGAAGAAGGAACTACTACAGATTCAGAGAGTTCTCTCTAAAAGAGAACACAGAGAGCCTCCTGAATATTTAGAACATGGCTTCCACCTCTGCTGTACATGCAAGCAGAAATAACAGACAGCATATTAAATCCAGCGTAGCTTTCTGTGTCCCTCATTCAAATAAAACAAATATTTTTAGCAGAAAGGGAGATTTGAAAGAACTAGGACAAAAGATATACTCTACATTTAAGGACGTGTCATAAGCTGCTTCTAATGAAGGAAAGAATTAAATGAAATTCCCTATTTGTTTAAGAAAGCAAATATAAGATGGAGATGGAACCTGCCTTTCAAAAGACTCTTTACCATCAAGAAAAATAAAAAAAAACACAACAGAAAAGTTAAAAAAAGAAACATTCCAGTTCAGAGAAACTGAAAGGCTTGTTCTCTAGACCCTTCACCAGCTTCATTACTCTTCTTCGGACGCGCTCCAGCACCTCAATGTCTGTCTTGTAGTTAGGGCCCAAAACTGAACTCAGTATTCGAGGTGCAGCCTCACCAGTGCCAAGTACAGTGGGACAATCACTTCCCTAGTCCTGCTCACCACACTATTTCTGATACAAGCCAGGATGCTACTGGCCTTCTTGGCCACCTGGGCACACTGCTGGCTCATATTCAGCTGGCTGTCGACCAACACTCACACGTCCTTTTCTGCCGGGCAGCTTTTCAGCCACTCCTCCCCCAAGTCTGTAGCGTTGCATGGGATAGTGGTCAATGGCACCTCTGCCTTCTTTTCATGTATCCATGTATCTTCTAGATACCATTGGCCTAAGCCACTGCCTGGAGGAGCAGCTTTTCTCTCACCCCATTGCAATCCACCAAATATGTGGATCTCGGTGAGGCAGCTGAAATGATTCCAGGTGTTGCAAGAGAGACCAGGCAATTCCCAGGGAGGTGATGCCTGTCAGTGCTCCCTTGTCACTACACGTTGCCATCCCTGTGTGTTGAGCCACCCTCAGGCTATCCCTTCAGCTATGGCAAGGCTCAAAAGACCTAAGTACTCCTCTACAGCAATAGTTAGGAAATTGCAAATGGCAGGTGTAGCAGCTCACCTTTGTTTTTGAGAGAAAGTTCCTCTTCTGAATTCCTGCTGAGGCTGCCATTGGGTCTGCTGTGTGAAAGGTTCAGCAAGGTGTAGTACTGGTGTGCCTAGAGCTGAGGAAGATGATGGCATCTCTGTTGCTCCCTCACTACCAAAGCTTCTGGCAGCAAAAGCCTCAGAAATAGTGTACATAAACATCCTTGTTTTAGCCCTCTTTAAAAGCCCTGAGTTAGAGCTTGAAGCAGTTGAAGCAGTTTGTGACAGGAGGGCTTCTTGGTATGCAGAGATCAAAACTGACAGTGGCGAAGATGGAAACACCAAGCTTTTTGTGACCTGCAGATCTGCTGGTGCCCTGGATCTCCTGTCCCCATAGATTCCCTGTGTTTACCTGCTGGACAGTCCTGTGTCACTGCAGATGAGGTACCCATTCCCATTCTCTCCCATCCCTCTAACTATGACTTTCTTTGCTTTACCTCAGTTTCTCGGGAGATGGACTCTAACAAATGTTTTCTGTGTTTCCTTTCCTATGCTCTAAAAGGGCCTGAACTGCCTCCTTTGTTGCTTATCCTGCACCAGTGTGCATGCCTGGGATCTTGCAAAGGCTCCTTTGTAGTCCAGATGGTCCAACAGAGAGCTTGCTAATGGGTCGTCTTAGTCATCTCCACTACAACTGCTTCCTAAGAGATCTCCCACTAGACAGCTCTGTACTGCCAGGTCTTGAAAACTCTTTTAGAAAGAAAGTTTTTTACAGACTATAAGGACGGAGTTTTCTTGATGACTTCCTACTCTATATACCTCATCTTCATGTGCATGGGGAGGGATGCCCCATGCTGCCATGAGGATGAATCCTGGCAGGTGTCAAGAAGGTCAGGGAGCTCTTCAGCTGGAGGAGAGAGAGATGGGAGGGACCCTGTGGGTACCCCTACACTGCACGATAAGCAAGAAAACTCAAGCACTTAACCTCTGCCCATGGCTCAGGTGCTCGTTCAGTCTCTAGCTTTGCTTTGGCACACTTCAAGGGAAATGTGATAGAGAGGGAAATAATCCCATGCAGTGCAGGCACAAGGCAGTCTGTGCCACATGACACCGGACCCAGGAATCAGTCCCTGACCAACTTTTACTTAGCACTGTAGACAATACTTGTGCTGACTGCTTCAAAAATGAGATGAGCCTCTAACCACATCCTTCGTTGTTTGCTCCAGGAGATGAAAGCCCCTGTGTCTCCATGGTACTTGCTGTCTTAGGTGAGTCTGCGTGAAAACAGTCCCTACACACCTCTCAACCGTGGTGTCCTGCTGCATGAGTCTTCCAACTAACTACTCTTGCTGCACAACCCGTGGGCGGTACTCATGCAGCCTGCTTCAAAGCCATGCTGCAAGAACATCCTTATGTGTGTCAGTTCCCTATGCTATCTTTCTTTGCAAATGCAAAGTGGCAAAACTAAGGAGCATCAGAAGAGAAGAGAGAACCCTCTCTTCTACCAGACTAATCTCTCGCTATACCTATGATATAAACTGGAGATTTACTTTTGAAACAGTGGGCTATTTATTGGGCTGCTCCCACCACATATGCCCATTTTGCAGGAAGGTAAGTATCTCCTATATATGGAAAGATCCTGAGAACAACAAAGCTTCACTCTGTGCTCCAACCAGATTGGAGCCCTAGCCCATATCTGTTTTTATTCTTCCTTCTTTGCAAGCTGGAAAACAGCAGGCTCTGACACCTCTTAATTTGTGCTCATCCCAGTAAGGAAAGCTGAATCAACACCAGATTTTTCTTGCAAAAGAACCAAGAATTAATCCTTAGTCAGTAGGTACCCCTAGAGCTGACAACAGGAGCCCCTGGAAGAAAGTGCTGCTTGGGGAGCAGTATGTCTTGAAGCACCTACTCAGCAAACACGGAAACAGCTGTCAACCAGTACCCTCAGACACCATTTTCATTTCTGTGAAGAAATACACTTCATTCTGCTCTCAGAATGTGTAGTAGGGAAGTCAGGCAATTGATACTAGCATGATATTTTTCATGCAGCACAGGAAATTCTCTCTTTATTTCCTTCCTGCTTTCTCATGCAATCTAACTATTGGCTGCAAAATTTCGCAGTTTATTAGGGGTCCTGTAAGGGTCTTCTATGTCTTTCAGTTTCTAGACACCAACACCTGTTACATCTTCCTGTCCAAGGGTGTGTGCTAAACCAGTGTCCCTGCAACTCCGTGTCCAATATGATTTTTAGTTACAGAATTGTGAAGTTCATTCTCAAGTACTCAGGGCTGAGTCTTGTCCCCAGCACATTCTATTGCGTGCTCCCCAGACCATAAGGGTTGGGTTTTGTCCATCTTCCCAGGCTTTTCTGGTGGGGAAGCCAATTCTGAAAGAACCTGCACAAGTGACAGAAACCATCCAGAAGTCCCAGAACTCATGGGGAGTCAAAAAAAAGAGCACCAAGAATTCAGAAATGTATGTTCACATTGGGAAAACCAAACCTAAAGCAAATATACTTCAGTATTTCTTCATAAGTCTTGAAGTCATTCCTAGTTCTCCAGGCCCACTTGATGACCTGCTATCAGCTGCCCTTGTTTTAAACTTTCAGTTCCCTCTGTCCTGTTACAGACTTCTGCTGTGGTGATCAACTTCTTATGGAGGAGAGGGCACCTACTTCTAAGGCTAACAGTGGGAATACAACGTGGAAAGTATCAGGGAATACTTCTGAAAAGGCAGGGATGGTCCTCCAGAGGGATGAAACTAATGGCAGAGAATCTTTTCCAAACAGGTGCTCACTTTATGACAGATGAACTCTGCTTTAAAGACAAATGCAAGGTTCCTGCTCAGCATCCTTATTTCCAGGAGACAAGAGACAGAATCCTCAGCCTGTGACTGGCTTATAAGCAGCCAGGGAAAGAAGTGAAGAAGGGAGACAGTTTGACTGGAGAGGGGACAGGGGGTAGGGGGACGTAGGTGGGTTCCTTAGAGAAGAGGGAATTGTTTCATCCATCTGAGGAAGGAGCAGAACAACTGGATGTGTAGACCAAGATGTTTGTGCTTAGTGGAGATGGTGCTGGTTTTTCTTCTGCTATCTGAACATAGAAGGCGTCCCAGAATGCCCCTCTATCCAGACAAAGGGTACAAACAGTTCTGATGGGCTGTGTAATGGTAACTGATGAGTTACTATTTCATATAGGAACATTCTGTATACAAGTCTAATCAGAAGATACCCTCAAGGTCCTTCACAAACATTGCTAGGTGGATAAGGCTGGATGACAGACATGATGTCATGTTTCCATTGAACATGTCTTTATAGGTGTCTTCTCCTGGTCATTTGACTAGAAGCACATCCTGGTCTCACCAGACATATTCAGGACTTGTTAAAGTCATCATGAGGACTGTGGTTTTTAGGTAAGCCCTCATGCCCATTGGGCACAGGAAATTCATGCTACCAGTCCCAACCCAAGCGAATACTGATCCTGATGGCATCCCTGTCTGCAATGGGAAAGAGAAGAAAAGGAGAGTACCAGCTTCTCCCCAGAGAATTCTGGAGTTCTAACATCCATGAGTGTGTACCTGGTTACTTGGTCATAGTGCCCGTGAATGAGACTCTCGTTATCAAGGGCCAGCATGCTGAGAAATAGATCTCACTCTTAGACTTCCTGGAGTGGATTTAAAACGTCAGTGAAAATTCTGTTGATAGCTACTAATCAGCAAGGAAAAGAGTGCTAAGTGAAACCACTGGATTTCAGTACAGGAACAGACATTATAATGGATATCTTGTCTCTCTCTCATTAACACATCTGCAGTGGTTTTTTCCTCACCCTGACCAGATTTCAAACAGAGTAGAAGTGACTTTCTGTTTTTCAGAGATCTATATCAAGGAGGAGAAGCAGGCTGCTCTGCAAGGGAAGGTCAGCCAGGAACTGAAGTTGACAGCAAAGCCAGGCATGAGGGAGAATCCTCACCAAGGGGTACAGTCCCATGGTACCTGAACAAGAAGAACTAAATAGGCCCAGTGACAGCAGCCAGGTTAAGTCAGCGGTCCAGGCAAACCAAACAAGACCGTAGTAAGGTGGCAGGTCCAAGATCAAGCCATATAGTCAAGTCAGCAGATCAACTGACTAACGTCAGTCAGCAAAGTGCATGGTCAGACCCTAGTTTGGCTGCCATATAGCTCTAGCAGAGTCCACAGGCAAGTGTCTGAGCTCCTCAGCATCTCCTGAGCAAAGAATGGACAGCCTCTAGCAAGACTTCTCTCTGCTCTTCCTCAAGCAGCTCTTTCCCCAGCAGTTTGACCCAAGGTTACACTGCTGCGAGGTTATACAGACCCTCAACAGGCAGTCAAAGCCCAGTGAGAAGGGAAGTGGTTGCAGAGCTTATTGAGGTACTAAGGACCTAACAGCTTGGATGTCACTGAACTTGGGATTCTGGATAAACACCAGATAGCTGCCATCAGACAAGAAGAGCATGTGTGTCAGTGTCGTAAAGAGGATTGTGTGTTCAGACTGGTGTAAACAGAGTGTGCTCTGCAACTAGTTCCAATTGCCAAGAATGAGTCAAGTAGCCACAGTTTGATTAACAGCAGCTTTTATTTCCCTGAATTCATCATCATAAGAGAGTGGGCAGAACTACCAGCAATGGTCATACATAACCTGAAACAAAAAGAAACTCAGTAGAGGAAACAGGAAGTCCTGCAATTCGCATCCTAAAGAAGATGGTCTTTCAAGAGCCTCTGCCCATATAATTCTCAAGTTTTGACCGAATAAGGAAACTCCGAGCAGCACTTGCCTCAAAGACAGAGTGAGTGTCAACTACTTCTGTTGATTTTACAGTGGGAGTAAAATTGCTCCCAAGGAGATGGATGAGCTACAAATCTAGGGATTTTCTTTGCCTTTTTCTCTTCCAAAATGATTCACAAAATGACCAATCTTATGAACTTTCACATTGTTTTGTCAGGTGAGAAATAACCATTTTGCGTACTGCTCTGCTTGTACTACCAATGTTGGTCCCATAGTAAAACAAGACAATATCGATAATGACATCAGAAGCGCGATCATCCTTCATATATGGTCACAGGCAAAATTTTTGAATTTTATTGGAGGTTTTGGTTCTTTCAGATTTGAGATTCATCTGTTGATAATGTCTAAAAAGGTGAACAATATTTCTATTGGTTCCTTCATGTAGTTCATGCTATCATGTGAATCTATATTTCCTCCTTTATAGTCATTTGTGAGACACAGAGAAGCCCATGCAGAGTTTGGTCTAGGCAGAGCTTAACAGAGAGTGAAGTTTCATCTGTCCACAATCAGAATGGCAACAGAAGGACATCTTTCTACTCCAGTGTTGTGGCTGCTTCTCCTCTCCGTTCAGGTCTCCCTGGGTAAGTACATACTTCATTTCACGTAAGGCAGTGAGGTAGGAAAATAGTGTAAATTCAGTATAAATAGGTTGTTATTCCATCAATATGTAAGGCAAAGTGTCAAGAAGGTGTTTAAATACATTTCTGCCTTTGATTCAGTCTCCTTGGTGATCCTGAGAGAAAGAAGGCTAAGCCATTTGTAATAGTTTTGTATTTTACACAGACATCAGTGACCAGCCATTCTCATAACCATTTGAGTCCAAGTTTAGTAAATGTCCAAGCGGTAATGGAAGCCAGATGAGTATTCTTACTACTGTCTTGCCTCCCCTGTTGAGCTCTGTGTAGACAGAATTAATTACTCCGGGTCTTAATTCAACACCAGTTAAAATGACGTTGCTGTGCTCTGTGTGTCCAGTGGAGTTTGGCTGGGTAACATACCCTCCCTTCAGTTGTTCCCATGTATCCGGAGCTTATTGCCATTTGTCTCTCTGCTCTTCTAGAGCTATGTGTACATGTTTGAAGCTGATGTTGAGAGCCAGATTTTGGAATCCCGATTTTTGTCTCTATACACGTAGAGTGGCACTATGGCATTGTGACTGGTGGTTGCACTCCCATGTGATGAGAACAAGACTTCATGGTTGATACTTTGATGTAGCGTGGCCCTAGTCTTAAAGGTTCTCACCAGTTGTGTGGATGCAGTCACCGTTCAAGCGGATGGGAAGAGACAGCACGGGCCTTTCTGTGCAAAGGAGCGTGAAGAACCATATTAAACATTTGTACTTAGACATCTTCGTAGAAATGTTTGAGTGTCAACTGACCAGTACTGTGGAAATGAGAGTGAGTTTTCTGCCAACTTCTTTTTAATAACAGGGAATAATACCAGAGTGACTCACTGGCAGATGCAGACAAGAGTGGCTTTAGCTTCACCCCATCATCAGCACCGGCAATCCACGTCTCTGCTCTGGCAGTACTTGCACTCTCCAGGCTGCCTCAGCCCCCTGCTGTTCCCCAGGAAGGGTGCAGCCCGCAGGCAGTACAGGAGACATGGCCCTCAGGGAGTGAGCAGGCAACCCGCGACCGAGGTAGCACACGTGTGCTGAAAACCTCCACTGAGGATCTGGGTACAGGGCTGCAAGGCTCATTCTCATCCCTGGCCTAGGAGGGGGAACCAGATCTTCAGCTGGAGCAAGCCAAAATCCGATGCCGCCTTAGCCAAGCAGAACCTCACTCTGTGACTAGTACCACTGAGTTCAATGAAGGGTGGGACATGCTATGGAGTGTGAGGGATACAAAAGAGTGTGCCTGTAGGTGTCATAAAAAAGCACATAAGACTGATTACAGCAAATGATAGTTTTGATTAGGGAATATTTAAATCTGTTGATTGGGTTATGCCTACTTCTGCATCCAGCCTTGCATGCTGTGACACGTTACAAACATCAGAAGTTGGATTATTTAAAACTTTAAATGCAGAGATGTCGATCAGTCAAGTGACAAGCTGTTTTACTCCTGGATATGGCTGATGGAAATACATTATCTGGTTCCTTTAATAATGTATTATGAATTTATTTTTTCTTAGAAATTATTTCTCTTTTAATTATTTATATATTTTAGCTAAGAAAACTGTGGGACTATGTTCTTCAAGTAAACTGTGGGTTGTTCTCCAGAATGTCTTTCAGAAGAGTCTTAAAAGACTCATTACGGAAAGATTATACTCCTTCTGAGACAACATGTTGCAAGTACAAAGGGATTTTGTAGTTATTAGAGACTTGTGCTATTTATGTGAGAAAATTTCTTACTCAGGAAATTTGAGAAGAGAGGACAGTTTGCAGAAAAAATAGTTTTTGGAAGTTACTAGCTGTCAGTCACTTGAATAATCTCCCTTAAACTTTTTGCATTTCTGAATCTAAATAATAGGCAGGAAATTGTGAGAAAGACTAGCAGTATTAGCAAAGAGGTAAAGCCTTTGCCTACGTACAAGAGGTGATCATGTATCAAAGCTATATTGTCTGTGTGTGATGAAGCAGGGAAGAATCAGGCTACAGACCATACGGAGATGGAGGCAAAATTGCCTTTTAGTTGACTACTGCCAGCGGTTTACTCTGGAATGAAAAATGGAACAACGGTTATTTACTGAAGGAAGCGGCTGCATTAGCATCAGTTACGGGCTAAGACTGACATACTTACAGTGAATAGAGAGAGGAATTAGACCTGTTTGTTTTCAAATGCAAAGAAAAATTATATATTCTTGTTTCACATTGTCAAATGACAGCAAGCAGTGTGATATGTGGGAACATCTCTCTCTTTTGATTAAGAGAGGGAAGGTGGTATTTTCCACACCAGATTGTTTTAAAAACTCTTACTGGAAAACCCAAGGCTCTTAGTGCAAATTAATTATCTTTTGTCACTTATCCCACTGATGGGAGATGATCTCTGAGAGGTGTCTTTCTGGACTGTTTGCAAGATGTGCATAGCTGGACTGTTTTCTGTTCATATCACTGTCCAGTGCTGGGTCATAATGAGTACTGCAGGTTTCTTTTGGTACTTGGTCAGGTTCTGACACCTTTCTTGCTTCCAGTGCAGTCTTACTCACTAAGAATTGTGGTTGTCTTAGCTAACTGTGTCGCCTTTGGAGAGGTGACTCTTATGAGTTACGTGCTCTAGAGTTGGTATGAGGGCAAGGGCCAGCTTCTCCATCTGCAATAACATGTCTGGTAGGGTGGGTGCCTCACCAGCCACCGCCCATCCCCGGAGAATGGAAGACCAGCAAGAAGGGCAGACCTAGGGGTGGCAGCTGGGTTCAACTCTTGTTGCCAACTTGCCTCAGATCATCAGGCAGGTTCATAGAGATGAGGCAGGTCCAAGGTCAAGCTGAGAAGCCAGTCTGTGGCTCAGAGCGCCGATCAACAGCTCCCATGGCCAGGCGCGGCTGTGCCCAAGTTGAACACAGATGCACCGACAATGTAGCTCAGGCAGGGACCAAAGGTCCATGCCTGTGCTTAAATAGAGGCCTGGGCCATGGGCAGACAGTGTGGGTGGGGACCCCAACTGGGGAAGCTCAAGGCCATTAAGGATTATTAGTGCACTCAGGGCACTGACAATTGGATCAAACCTGTCCTATAGATGTTTGCTTTAATTTTCCATTGTGTGTCACGTTTTGAAACAGCGCTAATTTGGGACCAAAGTTACTAGGCTTCTTACATGACTGTCCTGTAAACCTTCTCTAGCTATGTGGTCAATCTTAATGATCCTCCAGGATCCAAAAGAAGTTGCCAGCCCTCTTCAGGGATTTACCTGTTCCATAACATGCTGAAATTCAAATCTGATCAAATTGAAGACAAGTGGTGGCTAAACTCTTCCTGATTCTTGTGTGCACTTAGTTTGTACTTTGTCCTTAATATGGAAATACCAAGGTCTTGCATGTGGGTTTCTACCATTTGATTTCCCACCCATTTTGTTGTCTCTTCTTTCATGCTTTAAACACCAGTGGCTTTGCATTCACCTGGTTCAGTAATGCCAACACAGCATTTCTTTTCCATTTTCTCCTTTTAAGTTTTCGCCTTGAGAAGCACAAAGCTCATATCCAACAACTTGGTTCCAAGGAGTGTACGAGGTGACTGATAGATTTAGATTGAATATGAGGAAGACATTTTTTATGAGGGTGCTGAGACACTGGAACAGGTTGCCCAGAGAAGCTGTGGATGCCCCATCCTGTTGTCCCAAAGCAGGGTCCTTTACCTGCTGTGCAAGACACCAATATACACACAGAGTAGAGGTATTTATTGAAATCATTGCTGCAGAGATCGGTGTTAGGTGGTAATCCACAAAGCTAGCACACTGGCCTACACGTTCCTGGGAATATTTATACAGTTCAAAACACAGAAATACACACCTTTAATTATAATTATTGGTTAGTACCTTATCTTAACAATTTATATTGGTTAGTACAGCGTCTCACTTTCATTTAAAGCCACAATGTCTTTTAATTGATGTGCGCATGCTCCAGTACATTGGGAGCGGCAATTTCTGTTCGGTCTCTAATTGAGTCAGTGGTCACGATCTCCCACTGCCGCCTGTTCCTTTCCCCAGTTACCGCAGATCTTTGTTGACTTTATGCTTCATCCAGCAGCTGTCTGGTTTTCAGCCGGTTTCAGTGCCTTCTGCAGATGGATGTTCCCTTGTTGTCAGCCTTCTGTTCTTCTTCAAGGCTATATCTGTTAGCAAGGCATGTATTGTTTAAAGTGTCCTGTTTCACAAGGCCTTGTAACCTTTTCACAGCTCTTTGGTCTTGCTTAGTGAGAGATTCCACCTTCTAAAATACATTCTACCTTTTAAAGTTCATCAGTTCCTGGAAGTGTTCAAGGTCAGGTTGGATGGGGCTTTGAGCAGCCTGGTCTAGTGGGAGGTGTCCCTGCCCATGGCAGGGGGGTTGGAACTAGATGATCTTTAAGGTCCCTTCCAACCCAAACCATTTTGTGACTCTATGATTCTGTTTTCTTCTCTGACTGATCAGAATAAAAATCCGTGAGTGGAAAATGTGCAAATACATACAGTCTGGATTCCTCCAGACACTCAGCCCTGGTATCTGGTCCTGGATCATTAGTGTCTGTAGCTCATGCACTGACACATGTGCAAATGGGTCTTTGAGTTGAACCCCTGACTTTACCATCTCTCCAGTAGTTGGTCCGGACCCTCTGGTCCTTCTGGTAGCCAGCTTCTCCAGTTACTCACTTCCAGAGACACATACACACACTTGGCTCCCAGGACAATTAACTTACTCACTGGCTAGTCCATCTTGATATTCACTAGCAATCACATGCTGGCATGCGGTACCCTCACTCACTCCAGTTGCTGGCATCTGTTGTGGCTTAACACCAGTAGGCAGCAAAGCACCACATAGCTGCTCACTCACTCTCCCCTGGTGGGATGGGTCTCATAATCCTTTTGGATCTCTTAAATTTACAGGACAACGTACTCTGTGAATTAATCTTTGTTTTAGGAGCTCATCAAGAAATACAATAAACAAACACAACAACAGGGCCTCATTTCCCCTTTGCCCAGGCTAGTCTGTCATCTGAATTCACTGATTCAAGTTATAAGGTTTCATAACTTATAACCTGTAACTCTTAATTTTTGCACTTACGAGGAAAAAAAATAAAAAATAGTTACCTAGCCGATGGTGAGAGTGCTCATCCTTCCTCCTCCATCACAGTGTGGGCAGCCCCTGTATCACACCAGGAAGCATGAAAGCCTCAGCAGCCCAGCTGCTGCTGCATCGCCTTCAAAGGCTTTTTGGATAAGATGATGTTTTATAACTTCCAGCTTGGAAGTTTGTTCTATACCGTTTCCATAAATTANGTTTGTTCTATACCGTGTCCATAAATTAGCAGATTCTGAAGAGACTGCCAGACAAAAGGCAATGGCTGCAGGAACCAGCAATCTGCAGGTGATAACGGCTGTATGATAATGGCCCTTTATCTCTTTCTGGGCACCTAGCCGGCCTACATCGTGCTCTTCCTTTGACCTAATGGCGCGGCTCCCAGCATACATCAGGGTTTAGCATGAGCTGTGTTAGCCAAAATCTGAGCAGGATTTGAGTGAACAGTCTCAGATGGGGGGGAGATTTGGAAGGGTAAAAGTGAGAAAAACTCGTGGGTTGAGATAAAGGCAGTTTAATAGGTAAAGAAAATCTGTGTGTGCAAGCAAAGCGGGGCTCCATCACTCATAATGGCTACTTGGGAAGACAAACGCCCTAAGTCTGAACATCCCCCCTTCCTCCTTCTTCTCCAGCTTCTATTGCTGAGCAAAATGTCATATGGTATGGACTATCCCTTTGAATAGTTGGGGTCAGCTATCCCCACTGTGTCCCCTCCCAACCTCTTGTGTACCCTCAGCCTACTCACTTGCAGTGTGAGAAGCAGAAAAGGCCCTGATGCTGCGTAAGCACTGCTCAGCAAGAACTGAAACATCCCTGTGGTATTATCAACACTGGTTTCATGACAAATGCAAACCATAGCCACATACAAGCTACTATGAAGAAATTTAACTCTACCCCAGCCAAAACCAGTACAGCACCAAAGACACGTGCTTCCGTGACCTGTGGTCCAGCTGCAGTTGCTGGCACTTAAAACTCCATACACACTCATCCACTCTGAATAGAGTCACCTTACCCAGGAAAACAGTTAGAAATAGATTTTAATAAAAAGACACAATGGACAGTGCTGATTAGGTACAGGGCATAGCCAGACAAGCAAGCTGTCCAGCAGCCTGCTTACCCACCACTGGACGTTTTTACAGAAACACAGAATGATTGAGGTTGGAAAGGACCTCTGGAGGTCATCTGGTTCAACTTCCCTGCTCAAGCAAGGAAGCCAACTCCACAGCCTCCCTGGGTAACCTGTTCCAGTGCCCAGTCATCCTCATGGTAAAAACCGTTTCCTGATATTCAGACAGAAACTCCTGTGTTTCAGTTTGTGCCCAATGACTCTGATCCTTTTATCCACTTACCCTTCTGTTTTCCCATGCTTGCTCCTAATTTAACATCCTTGATCCCTCCCTTTCCCCACCTTTGATTCCTCTTCTAAACATCCCATGATAAACTTTATGCAATTCCAAGATGCTCTTCTCTTGCATCCCATAGAGTGTCCCATGGTGTCTAGACAGTAGCCCCCCTCAGTCTCTAAGGTGACACAGAAAGCCCTCATGTTGATTCAACTGATGGGTTTCACACCTGGACAATGGGGCTGATCACTCTGCTGGGAGAGCCCTAGAACACGTTATTGGTGTTTCCCCACCTGCCATAGTTCCTCTGTTCTCCTTTGCACATGGAGACAAGCTTTCTATCACATAACCTAACAAAAGAATGCCATCCATATTGTTGTTTAATTACAACAGTGACAACTTTTGATGGAGTTTGGCAGAGGGTTTGNCCCAGGACAATTAACTTACTCACTGGCTAGTCCATCTTGATATTCACTAGCAATCACATGCTGGCATGCGGTACCCTCACTCACTCCAGTTGCTGGCATCTGTTGTGGCTTAACACCAGTAGGCAGCAAAGCACCACATAGCTGCTCACTCACTCTCCCCTGGTGGGATGGGTCTCATAATCCTTTTGGATCTCTTAAATTTACAGGACAACGTACTCTGTGAATTAATCTTTGTTTTAGGAGCTCATCAAGAAATACAATAAACAAACACAACAACAGGGCCTCATTTCCCCTTTGCCCAGGCTAGTCTGTCATCTGAATTCACTGATTCAAGTTATAAGGTTTCATAACTTATAACCTGTAACTCTTAATTTTTGCACTTACGAGGAAAAAAAATAAAAAATAGTTACCTAGCCGATGGTGAGAGTGCTCATCCTTCCTCCTCCATCACAGTGTGGGCAGCCCCTGTATCACACCAGGAAGCATGAAAGCCTCAGCAGCCCAGCTGCTGCTGCATCGCCTTCAAAGGCTTTTTGGATAAGATGATGTTTTATAACTTCCAGCTTGGAAGTTTGTTCTATACCGTTTCCATAAATTAGCAGATTCTGAAGAGACTGCCAGACAAAAGGCAATGGCTGCAGGAACCAGCAATCTGCAGGTGATAACGGCTGTATGATAATGGCCCTTTATCTCTTTCTGGGCACCTAGCCGGCCTACATCGTGCTCTTCCTTTGACCTAATGGCGCGGCTCCCAGCATACATCAGGGTTTAGCATGAGCTGTGTTAGCCAAAATCTGAGCAGGATTTGAGTGAACAGTCTCAGATGGGGGGGAGATTTGGAAGGGTAAAAGTGAGAAAAACTCGTGGGTTGAGATAAAGGCAGTTTAATAGGTAAAGAAAATCTGTGTGTGCAAGCAAAGCGGGGCTCCATCACTCATAATGGCTACTTGGGAAGACAAACGCCCTAAGTCTGAACATCCCCCCTTCCTCCTTCTTCTCCAGCTTCTATTGCTGAGCAAAATGTCATATGGTATGGACTATCCCTTTGAATAGTTGGGGTCAGCTATCCCCACTGTGTCCCCTCCCAACCTCTTGTGTACCCTCAGCCTACTCACTTGCAGTGTGAGAAGCAGAAAAGGCCCTGATGCTGCGTAAGCACTGCTCAGCAAGAACTGAAACATCCCTGTGGTATTATCAACACTGGTTTCATGACAAATGCAAACCATAGCCACATACAAGCTACTATGAAGAAATTTAACTNCCTTCCTCCTTCTTCTCCAGCTTCTATTGCTGAGCAAAATGTCATATGGTATGGACTATCCCTTTGAATAGTTGGGGTCAGCTATCCCCACTGTGTCCCCTCCCAACCTCTTGTGTACCCTCAGCCTACTCACTTGCAGTGTGAGAAGCAGAAAAGGCCCTGATGCTGCGTAAGCACTGCTCAGCAAGAACTGAAACATCCCTGTGGTATTATCAACACTGGTTTCATGACAAATGCAAACCATAGCCACATACAAGCTACTATGAAGAAATTTAACTCTACCCCAGCCAAAACCAGTACAGCACCAAAGACACGTGCTTCCGTGACCTGTGGTCCAGCTGCAGTTGCTGGCACTTAAAACTCCATACACACTCATCCACTCTGAATAGAGTCACCTTACCCAGGAAAACAGTTAGAAATAGATTTTAATAAAAAGACACAATGGACAGTGCTGATTAGGTACAGGGCATAGCCAGACAAGCAAGCTGTCCAGCAGCCTGCTTACCCACCACTGGACGTTTTTACAGAAACACAGAATGATTGAGGTTGGAAAGGACCTCTGGAGGTCATCTGGTTCAACTTCCCTGCTCAAGCAAGGAAGCCAACTCCACAGCCTCCCTGGGTAACCTGTTCCAGTGCCCAGTCATCCTCATGGTAAAAACCGTTTCCTGATATTCAGACAGAAACTCCTGTGTTTCAGTTTGTGCCCAATGACTCTGATCCTTTTATCCACTTACCCTTCTGTTTTCCCATGCTTGCTCCTAATTTAACATCCTTGATCCCTCCCTTTCCCCACCTTTGATTCCTCTTCTAAACATCCCATGATAAACTTTATGCAATTCCAAGATGCTCTTCTCTTGCATCCCATAGAGTGTCCCATGGTGTCTAGACAGTAGCCCCCCTCAGTCTCTAAGGTGACACAGAAAGCCCTCATGTTGATTCAACTGATGGGTTTCACACCTGGACAATGGGGCTGATCACTCTGCTGGGAGAGCCCTAGAACACGTTATTGGTGTTTCCCCACCTGCCATAGTTCCTCTGTTCTCCTTTGCACATGGAGACAAGCTTTCTATCACATAACCTAACAAAAGAATGCCATCCATATTGTTGTTTAATTACAACAGTGACAACTTTTGATGGAGTTTGGCAGAGGGTTTGGGCTTTTTTTTTTTTTGTTTCAATGTTTGTTTTCACAAATATCTACAGAAAATCACTGTCTACATCAATTCAGAATGTGAACTCAACATGTTCTATGATTCTCTAATTCTGCATATGCATTTTACTCAAACAGTTTTACCTTTCTGCAAGTAAAGAATCTTTTTTATGAAAAGATGTTCCGAAATTCTTGCCATAAAATTCCTGACTGGGAAAAAAAACTTAAGACAATTCCTGAACAATTCCACTTTTTTTCTTTATATGTCATTACATCTTAGGCTACACACTTCAGTTTTTCCAATGTTTACTGTGTCTATGTAAGACAATCTCAGACCTGTTCCCCTGTGTTTCTAGGGTCCTAGCAGGCCTTTGTGTAGCTTGATTTCCTAAGAACTGCTTCTGTGTCCCACCATCATTCCTGCATTTGAATGTAACAAAATTCTCCCTGTGTCTTCTAGCCTGTAAGTCCGTGTGCTAAGCTACTGTATAATATTTGATGAAGCATCTATAGTAGCAGCCCAACACTGTAAAGCAAGAAACCAACATGTGGATCTTCCCTCTTCTGTCCGTCTCTTTATCAAGTGCTCTGTGATGACTGTAATGTTATTTCGTAAGTCCATGGGTAAAAGAACTGGGAAATGTGTATCCATATAAAAGGAAAGAGGTAGACCTGGGAGCAGGGCAGGAAAAGAGGTTCCTTTGGGATTCAGCCCCACCCCAAGAGATGGTGGGCCATGAGGAACAACATGAAAACCTACCTGTCTGTCTCCTGTTTATGCTGCTGCATCTCCTGAGATAGTTTGCCACCCCTCATGAGTAATTCTCTTCTCTCATCAAGTACCCCTGACCAGGGGACCCTGTGGCTAGGCCAAGAGAGAAGAGAAAGAATAAAGAGTATTGGCACACTGAGTTGCAAGTAATCGTTTGTCTGAGGTGAAGAAGTTGAAGCAGACAAGGGAAATTTCTTCTTCACACCATACGGAGCACGGGAATGAAGAAACTGGTGCCCAGTGAACATTTTCAGCTGGATATCATCATGGCAGAACAACAAAGAGAAAGGACAAGTTTCTGTTGAAGCCTTTGTGAATCACACAGCGGGGATATTACTCAGTATTTCCCAGCCCTGGTAGGTCAGAAAAAGAGAAAGCTCGCCTGCCATTAGAAATAACTTACATTTTAGCAGTGCAGTTAGCTCAAACTTGTAAATACAGACACAACTCCCTGCAAGAAACCTTTAAATTGGACTATTTAGAAAGGTGAGACAAATAACTCTGATTTAAGAGTAAATTAAGGGTAATAATAATCTTATTAACCATCTGCAATAGTTAATCATGATTAGGCACTGTCTTTTCCCTAACCTTGCTCTGTCCCTGTGTATGAAGGTGCTGATGAATTGAGGTTGTCAAATGGAACTGGCCCCTGCTCTGGGAGAGTGGAAATAAAACATGAAGAGGAGTGGGGAACTGTGTGCGATGGTGACTGGACCATAGAAGATGCTGAGGTTGTTTGTAAGCAGCTACAGTGTGGATCTGCTGTTCAGGCCCTCAATCGAGCTCCTTTTGGAGAAGGAACTGGACCAACATGGTTGTATCGAGTTGATTGCCGTGGTGATGAATCTGCTCTCTGGAACTGCACACATACAGGGTGGGGTGCCTTTACCTGCCCTCATTACTTTGATACTGGAGTGATGTGTTCAGGTAAGAAGTCACGCAACCTAGTATAATAGAAAAATGCTATGAGGCTGAGATCAAACTTTGTCCTAGCTGGATAAAGCCAAGTATTGTACAGAGGTAACGCTTTCTCCAGGGCCTCCACTCAGCTAAAGCAAGTTGTACTAGCATTAAGTCTTCTGCTGACTACAAGTGTATGTCTCCTTTGTCTGGGCACAGCAATGACATAGCATCAAAGCAGACATAGTAAATGACATAGAGCAGAAAAAGAAACACTATTTGTTTCTACCATAACTCTCCCAGGCAACAGGAGAGCAGTACTAAACTTGTCTTTGACCAGGCATGGGGGCTACAAAAGAAGGTGCAGATAGAGAAGCAAGAAAATGTTGTGTTTTGCCATACAACTGCCCTTCTTCTCCAGATCTCTGTGCAAGCTGAGACAGGACAGTCTGCAATGGCAAATAAATCCAATGTCTGTTTGGCTGCCTTCCTCTGCAAGATGTGTTTGATTTCACTTTTTGGATGAAGTACCATTGCAAGAGGTTTTTTCTTCCTGGCCTCAGGACTTTACATTTGTCCTCTTTGATTTTTGTAAGGTTGCGGTCAGCCCATTAATCCAGCCTGTCTAGGTCTCTCTGAATGGCAGCTCTGCTCTTGGGTTTATCTCCCACCACCCCCAAATGCACTCCATCACCTCCTCCAGGTTGTTGGTAAAGATGCTGGTCCCACAAAAGACTCAACAAGGGGTATTCCACTTGTTTCCAGCCTCCAGGTAGAGTGCAACCCACTAATCACTGTTCTCTGAGCCTGACTGTCCAATTACCTTTTTAACCATGTAGTTGTCCACTCGCACAAACTGTAACATCCTAGTTTGGACACAAGAACATTGTGCAAGGCAGCGTCAAAGGTCTTGCTAAATGTGAGATAAATGACATGCACTGGTCTCCCCTCATCTACAAATCTAGTCATTTTTACCAGAGAAAGTAATAAGGTCACGCAGGCATGATTTACCTTTGGTAAATCCATGCTGAGTCTTCCCATTCACCTTCTTGTGCCCAGAAATATTTTCCAGGAGGACTCGCTCCATAGTTTTCCCAGGCATCAAAGTGAGGCTGACCAGCCTGTAGATATTCAGACTGTCTTTTCAGGCTTTTCTGAAGATGGCTGCAACATTTCCTTTCTTAAGATGGCTACAACATTTCCTCTTTCTAGGGTGCTTCAGCTTCCTATTCATTTGAATAATGACATCTCAAGGACACACAGTAGTACATGGCTTTTTTTTTTTTTTCTTTTCCCATTTGGGGATTGCTATTTCTCAAGCATTTGGCAAATGTTCAAAATTTCCCTCCTTCCAAAGGATTTAGTAGTTTCACATACTAAGAAATAAGCATTCCCACACACCATTTTCTCTCTTGTCAGTGGCATACAGGAATTGCCACAATGGTTATTTAAAAGTTTCAGTGGTCCTCAGAGAACTGACATGCATCTTGTCCATGAAGGTATGGTAGTTATTAAATTAGGTCAGTACAACCAACCCTGGGTTACTGGGTTTCTTGGGTTTTTTTTCCAGGTTTCTCTGGTCTGCGTCTGACTGGAGGGGACACTGCCTGCTCAGGACATCTGGAAGTAAAGCAAGAAGAAACTTGGGCTACAGTCTGTTTTTCACACATTGATTTCAAAGCTGCCTCTGTTATATGTAATGAGTTAGAGTGTGGCCAGGCTGTGGATATCGTGAGAGGAACTCACTTTGGAGACAGACATGAACTGATCTGGCAAGAAGAGTTTCACTGCGTGGGGAATGAGACTCACCTTGCACACTGTCCCAGGACACTGCACCATATTAAGACATGCTCTCATGATGCCACTGTTGTATGTTCAGGTGAGATTTTGGACTGATGGATATAATTTACATGTGTCCTATTTGTCGTCTTCCCGTCAAACCACAGTTCAGAGCCTCTGTATATTTCTGTGGTCCTCAGGGTTCTTGAGTGCTTCCCCTATCACACCTTAAGCCAGGAAGTAATAGAGAACAGCCCCACAATCTCTCATTTACTCTGCTGAGAGTCTGCATTTAACGTGGACTGTTGTAACCACTTCACTTCTGCACCAGTGATGCAGATCTCAAAAGGGCTGTAATTTCTTTTATACTACTAAAGGTATGCACTCAATAGCACCGAGAATTCCTTCCATGTCTTTCTCAGTTACATAAAAGGAAAAATGTCCAGAGCAGACAAACTGAATGTATTTTCTGTGCTGCCGGTGTGCATGTTAATCTCTGGCACTTTAGTTAATTACGAAACTGGGAGAGGTACCATACCTCCAAAAAGTCAAAGGAGGCACAAGTTATAAATTTAAGTTATTAAACAAAAAAAAATAAAAAGGTTGTCAGAGGTCTGAATGGCTTTAGTTGTGACTGCCAGGTAACATTACTTAAGAACTCCATAGAGTCAAGGCTGCTGGGGGCTCTAAATACAGCTTATTGCCACCCACTACAAAAGTGATGATTAGACCTAGCAAACACAACTTTTTTCCTGAGGGCACAAATCAAAAGGGGTAAACTGAACATGGGGCAGAGCTGCTGGCAACACCCTGTCACAAAAAGGCTGCAGTTCATATCCATTTCCCAGTCAAAGGGCTGCAGTCCGTTTCAAGACCATCTTGGACACTCTCCCACTGGCCATGACTATCTGAAATGCTGGGTGGGGACCTGTCACAGCCAAATGGCCCAGTTAAGGCATCAGTAACTGATAGGTCCTGGCTCCTACCTCCATCTTGCAAGAGTCACTGTTCGGGGTGGAAATCCAGGTCTCATTAAGGGGAGTATGATGCAAGGATCAGGCTAGGGTAAGAAATAACAATGTGAGAAGACAGAGGGACTGCATGGGGCTGGCAGTAGGACACCACAGTCCTACCATGCTGCACATAAATTATTGTGAATATGCTGATGGGTATGGCCTGTTGTGTTCAGAACCTTATGCTGTGGCATGGATGAAAGTTGAGAACGGCACACTGCAGTTCCTGCTTACCGGGTAATGCGTGATGACTGAGAGAGTGCTACTAGTAGCTCCTACTCCGAGTTTCTCACATGCTCCAGTGCATGGCAATGCTGGAACTGCCTCTGCAAGAAAAGATGTTGCAAGGTAGCAGAGTATTGGGGGGCGGGGAGGGGAGTGTCGGGGAGAAAGCAGAGCAGAGGAGGAGAGACTGAACTTGAAGAGTCAAAAGACTTTTAGTCACGTAGTGCAGGCTACAACATGGACAATAAAGACTTTTTTTTCAAAGCTGGCTTATGAGCATCCTGGTCTAACATGCTTCCCAGTAACCTGAGACATACTGAGTGCTAGTTCCCTGCAGCTAGATCTCTCTTACAAATTTCAATGCAATAGCACACACAAAAAAAGACAAAACCAAAAAAACCCCTAACAGCTAAGTTCCTTTATTCTTCCTGCAGGCTATGGTGGGTACAGGCTGGCAAACGGCAGTACCACATGTTCAGGGAGAGTAGAACTTCTTCATGGAGGCACGTGGGGAACCCTGTGTGACTACCTGTGGGATTTACCAGCTGCTAATGCCCTCTGCAAGCAGCTGGACTGTGGAGTTGCCCTGCTGATACCAGCTGGACAGTCCTTCGGGAAAGGAAATGGATCTGCCTGGAACGGCACATTCAGCTGCAAGAAGAATGGCTCAAGCCTAAGAGCCTGTCCTGTGAGTGTGCTACCTCATGATGAATGCCCTGCTGGAAAAGACGCTCGTGTGATATGTTCAGGTGAGCAGTGGGAAGGTCGAAGAGGAGAACTGAAAAACTCCTTCTTTGAGGAAAATATGGACCCAAAATCCAGAGAGTGTCTGTGGAGCCAAGCTCCATCTTTTGTCTGCTGCTCCAAGCATTTCTGGGGTTTGAGGCTGCACTTCCCTGTACCACAAGGCTGCCCTCTGTGAAATGCTCCCGGTGTCAGGCAGCAGCAAGAACAGGGCTGCTCCACAAAGTGGGATGAGCCGAGGGCAGAGGGTGAGGACAACACAGGCAGTGTCCTTACCCATCAAGGCAGAATCCAAAGCATCTGCAGAGAGGACAGAGGAAGGTACTGATAACAAGGTCTATGGACAGTCCCAGACAAGGCAAAGTAATCAATCCAATGCAGGGTCCAACTGGAGAGTAGTCAGGAGCAGCAGGAGACAAGACTGGAGACAGTTACACCATTCACAGACTGAAGGCCTGGTCCAGGTTTAAGTGAGGCCTTGGACCAGTAGGATGTCCTCAGCCTATGAGGACAGGCTGAGAGAGCTGGGGTTGTTCAGCCTAGAGAAGAGAAGGCTCTGAGGAGACCTTATAGCAGACTTCCAGTACCTAAAGGGGGCCTACAGGAAGGATGGAGAGGGACTCTTTATTAGGGAGTGTAGTGATAGGACATGGGGTAACGGCCTCAAACTGAAAGAGGGTAGATTTAGATTGGATATCAGGAAGAAATTCTTTACTGTGAGGGTGGTGAGGCACTGGAACAGGTTGCCCAGAGAAGCTGTGGATGCCCCATCCCTGGAGGTGTTCAAGGCCAAGCTGGATGAGGCTTTGAGCAGCCTGGTCTAGTGGGAGGTGTCCCTGCCCAGGGCAGGGGGGTTGGAACTAGATGATCTTTAAGGTCCCTTCCAACCCGAACCATTCTGTGATTCTGTGATTCTGTGATGCATAGCTGGAGGCCCCAGGTGAGGCTGGTCAGAACAATTAAGGTCTATTGGTTCAGCCCTGAAATCTAGTGCTCTGAGTTTAAAAATTGCAAAGGGGACCAGATCCTGATTTCTAGTCATTCTTCTTAGTACAATAGGGTGGACTGAAGTCTAGTTATGAGTATGGAAGTTCCAGTGGCCCAGTGGAGTCATTTTTACTACTGAATGCTAGGGGAACTCATTCCCATTTCCCAGTCACTTCCAGGTCATGCCCAGGAGCAATTAGTAACATGACACCTCAGTACCCACTTTCTCTTATATTCAGGGTGCCCAGGGGGCAGGCTGGTGAATGGCACCACATGCTCTGGCAGAGTGGAGATCCGCCAGGGAGACACCTGGGGAAGACTCTGCCGCTCCCACTGGAATTTGCAAGCTGCCAACGTTCTCTGTCATCAGCTGAACTGTGGCTATGCAAGGTCAATCCAGACAGAGGACCGTTTTGTGGACGGGGACGTGCCTATATGGAGGGATGCTTTTCACTGTGAAGGGACAGAGTCCTGCCTGTGGGATTGTGCTCAGGTGACTTTGGGCAATCCAGCCTGTTCAGCCGGAGATGCAGCCACTGTTATTTGCTCAGGTAAGTCAGGAGTGGGCTTTTATGGGCAGTGCAACTTCAGACAAACACAGCACTGATGATCTCACTCTGCCGAGTAAGTCTGGTTTGTCAGCCTGTCTCTTGTGCCCTTTCCTTTCCCTCACC
This sequence comes from Dromas ardeola, assembly GCA_013398915.1. Lineage (NCBI taxonomy): Eukaryota > Metazoa > Chordata > Aves > Charadriiformes > Dromadidae > Dromas > Dromas ardeola. The sequence continues at coordinate 61,602 of VYZM01023512.1, forward strand.
CGTCCAACCTTTGTTTCAGAATGAAAACTTCATTTAGTAGAGGGATTCATATTGTTTAGATGTACCTGACTCCTCATCTAGTCTTTGAGTTGGGGAAGCTTTTCTCACTTCCCATTGCAGACTTGTGTACATGAAAGCAAACAAAGCCCTAACAGAGGTGGTCTCCTTAACCAGCGATGAGAATTATTTTCTTTACCAACATAGAAATGTGTCTTCCATCTCTCTCCTGCATGTTGTTTCTACTGCAGTAAGAACAGTAAATTCAATATATTTTTCAACTCTCTTGAGCCCAGGTCTTGCTGAATCACTCAGACTCTTAGGTGGTGAGAGCCGCTGTGATGGGCGAGTTGAGATCTCTCTCCATGGCACGTGGAGCAGAGTCCTGGATGATGACTGGAACATTAAGGATGCTCATGTGGTATGCAGACAGCTCCAGTGTGGAATTGCCGAGAAAGCATATTACCTTCCAAGGTCTGAGCGAGGCAAGGGTCTCGTGGGCTTAAGGAATGTCCAGTGTGCTGGAAATGAGACTCAGCTGATGCTCTGTAAGACCTCCCATTCTCAGACAGGGCCAATGGGAGTTGCTGAAGACGTTGGTGTGATTTGCTCAGGTGAGTTACTGTGCAAGAGGAACAGAATGCTTCCTGGGTTGCCTCTAGGCCACCTTGTGCCGTGGTCTCACCAGATCTTAAATAGGCATGGGTATGAGTGTGTGATACCCACCTGTTTGTATAGTCCAAGGGACAAATGATAGTTAAATAAGCAAGTGTAATTTACATAATGTTTTCTTCATCTGAATTTCTTAAAGAATTTATCTCACAGAATCAAAAATAAATAATAGAATACAGAAGTCATAAGAACATCAATTTGGCCATGACTGCCACACATTCTGACTGCCACTTGGGAGTTATATAGGTTTTATTTTGTGACATTTCAATATTTATAGATACCTGCAGCCTTTCTAAAGTAAATTAGAACTGTTTCTAATCTTCTCTTATTTTGTAACCCATCTGTAACAGAAACTGCCTCTGTTTGTATAGAAAATATCTTCTCAGGCTTTCTAAGATAAGGTGATCTCCGCATATGCTTAGTATGACTACACACTCCTCGTTTGCAGCATCTCACAGGAATTACTCAAACATTTACCTAATGCAGGAGAAGGCCTTTCCCTTTATGAGGTGTTAGCATCACAGGAGTTCTGCCCAAGAAATCATAACAGAAGAACTGGAATATAACAAGAACATGATACCTTAAAAGTGTTTTAAACATACAGCCATTACACTGACTTGTGCATTGTCTTTGTATTGCATGTTGACAGCTGGGTTTTCTTCCTGCAGGTAGCAGACAGATCAGGCTGGTGAATGGAACAAACCGCTGTGCTGGGAGAGTAGAGCTTTATCATGATGGCATCTGGGGCACCATCTGTGACGACAAGTGGGATCTATCAGATGCTAACGTTGTTTGCAAACAGCTGCGATGTGGACATGCCATCAAGGCATTTGCCTCTGCTCATTATGGCGAAGGCTCTGGACAGATCTGGCTGGATGATGTGAACTGCACTGGGGCTGAATCTGATCTCTGGGCATGTCCCTCTAGGGCATGGGGCCAGCACAACTGCCAACACAAAGAGGATGCTGGAGTCCTCTGCTCAGGTGTGTTGAGAGATTAATTCTCTGAGTCTGTGGGTTGAAAGGGGAGGGTTACATGAAGGGTAAGTAGAGATAGTGGAGACTTGTTTGGACAGCCTCTTGCTCTCTCTTGACCACAAGCATAGCTGGTCAGCCCATCCCCTTGGTTCCACCAAGATGCAAAGTGTTAACAGAAGTCCTTATCTTGCGTTAACACTCACACACAAAAAGTGTGTGGTGGGGTGGGATATTTGGGGGATAAATTTGAGGGTTTCCAGCAAGGGGCTGTGGGTGTTCCTTGTGCAGGAGGAGGTCATCCACTGCCATGTGCCCACTACAGTCAGTTACAGATGACTCTGAAACCAATGGAAATAAGCCACTGTGCCAATCAGAGTAGCATACGGTGGATCAGCTCCTGCATATTTAAAGCAGAGCGGCAGCTGCAAGAGAGAGGAGAAATGAAGGAGAAGTATAAAAAGACACTGCTGGGGGCGTGTCTGGGGACATGGTTTCCATGCCAGAGGAGGTATGCCTCTGAGAGGGCTGTGTCATGTGGATAAGCCACACTGGAATAGATACACTCCCAAAGGGGCTGCAGACTGTGGAAGACCCACACTGGAGCAGGTACAACCCCTGAAAGGGCTGCAGCCTGTGGTCAGCAGTTGGTCAGCCACGTTGGACCAAGCACAAACCCTGAAAGGACTAGAGCCTTTGGAGAGCCCACGATGGAGGAAATAGAACCACTGAAGGGACTACAGCCTGTGAAGCATCCATGCTAGAGCAGAGGAAAATTACTAAGAAGCAAGGAGCAGCAGAAATAAAACACAAAACACAACCTCCTGCACTGCCACCCTCACTGAAGAAACTGGGAGGGAAAACAAAGGAAGTTAGGACTAATGGAGTGGATCAAAGGTGTTTCCCTCAGTGTTCGTTTAATCGTTAATGTTTTCTTTTTTTTTTTCCTTATTACCCAAAGCAATAATTGAGATTATGTTAAGTGAAAAAAATAAAATTAAGTTTCCCAAGAGGAAACTGTTTTGTCCATGATAGCAGACAGTAAACTTTGGAAACACTCTGGCCCAAACACTAGTACCTGGCATGCTCTGAGGCTGGAATAACTGTAGTGACTTCACAGCTCCAGAGGAGCCTTGATTCTGATACTGGATGGTTGTTGTGGTGTGGTGTTAAGTGGTACACCCATTGTTGGGGTGGGCGGGGGGATGGGGGGGGGGGAAGGGTACAA